>CM031585.1:9236414-9414414 GCA_018467065.1 Ephestia elutella
ACTTCCGCCAGCTTACGAATAAGTATGTAATGATCGACGCGATCGAAAGCTTTTTCGAAATCCGTATATATTACGTCAACCTGACCGCCCTTGTCCATATTATTAAGTATATCATCAGTGAAAATTGCCAAATTAGTGTTAGCGGAACGTCCCTTTACAAAACCATGCTGCTGTTGCGGGATAACAAGCTTGATGGCATTATAAATACGATCATGTGCAATGGTTTCAATCATTTTAGCTAAAACGTTCAAAATAGAAATTTGTCGATAGTTTTCTATAAGTGTTTTTAAGCCTTTTTTGTGGACTGGTACAATGTGAGCGGTTTTCCACACCTTTGGAAAATAACCTTCATGAAAACTACGATTAAATATATAAGATAGTGGAGCTGCTAGAAATTTGGCAGTTTTAACAAAGAATACAGGAGGTATTTTGTCACTACCAGCTCCTTTATTGCAATTTAAGGATTGTAATAATTTTAGGCATTCATCCTCGCTAGTTACTATTGAATTAATTAAAATTTGATGTTGATTTAAATTAGTAGATGTGTAATAGTTGTTACTAACATTATTAAAGTTTTTATGAAAAAAATTATTGAAAGCAGCACATATCTCATTTTCATCACTTAACGGGGAGTTATCATATGTCATGTTCTTAGGGTAATTGGCCTGACTTTTCTTTTTAGATTTTACATAAGCCCAAAATTTTTTAGGATCATTTTTTATTGCACTTTCAGATCTTTTTATATAAGAATCGTGACATTTCTGTTGTAAAGCCTTCTGCCTGGAACGTAGTACAGAGAAAGATAGGTAATCTAATTCATTTTTGAAACGTTTCCATTTTTTATGAGCCTTATCTTTTTCCTTGATTACATTGATTAATGCTCGAGTGTACCATTTAGGGTAGTCAAATTTATTCGAGGTCCAAAAATGAGGAACATACTTATCAATTACAGCATATAAGGTTCTATAAAAAATGTCTACAGTTTGTTCCAAGTCCGATGAGCCAAATAAATCAAGCCAATCTATTCTAGATAATTCCTCATTAATGTCATCATAATTGCATTTATGATATCGATATACCAGGCGAGGAAGGGATTTGATGGGTGGGGATAAAATGTCAGATGTGTTAATTAATAAGGAGGGATGAAGAGGATCTTCAGGTACCAACGAAGTGTCAGAAAGGGTCACTTCCAAATTGAAGTTAGCAAAAATTAAATCTAATGTATTATCTTTAGAGTGTGTAAAATAATTATATTGTTTAAAATTGTTAAAATATAAGGAATTTATCAATTCGATTCCTGCGTTCTGTACCTCAACTGTTTCTTTATGTATTTAATTAATAAGGAGGGATGAAGAGGATCTTCAGGTACCAACGAAGTGTCAGAAAGGGTCACTTCCAAATTGAAGTTAGCAAAAATTAAATCTAATGTATTATCTTTAGAGTGTGTAAAATAATTATATTGTTTAAAATTGTTAAAATATAAGGAATTTATCAATTCGATTCATGCGTTCTGTACCTCAACTGTTTCTTTATGTATATGTATAGGCTTACCTGTTTTCCACTCAATACAAGGAAGATTGAAATCTCCAGCTATAAGGAAATAATCATCGGGATGCGCGCTAACAATATTTGACAGAATCTGCAAAAAATTATTAATTCGATCCGGTCTCAGGCGATCAGGCGGAATGTAAACAACGGCAATATGAAGGTCCCGTGCAGTGGGCGAAGACAAAGAACGACGAGGTATGGTTAACCACATGCACTCGACGCCGTCTTGCTCCCACTCAGGCCGGGAGATGGCCTGCAGTCGCGACGCACACAGCACCATCACCCCGCCTCCAAGTGTGCTTCGGTCGCACCGCAACACATCAAATCTATGATTACATAATTCAGTGTCTAGTATGCCATCGTATAACCATGTCTCTGTTAAAATTATTATGTCAAAGTCGCAAAGTAATACATTATTATACAAAACATTTGTTTTTGTACGGAGCCCGCAGTATTTTGGTAAAATAATTCTAACTGTTTATCAAGGCCCGGATTGACATTACTTGATAACTATCTGTATTACTTTTTATGGCCCCATAACAAATAAAATAGGTAAAAGCTTAGGATTTTAAGAATCTCTAAAAATAAAGGTAACTTAGTATGAAATGAATAAAGTTGCAAGTACAAGGTATAATAAGTCATATTAATATAATTTATATATATTGCGATGAGAAACGTTATGGTATTGCGTTGAATATTATGTAACTTTGCATGGTATGCGATGGTGCATCGAACTGATTGCCGGCACCTTGCTAGTACGATTATCTCAATAAAAATAAGGTTGTTACGATTAATGAAACAGTATGATATCGATCTCTGATACGCGTGCATTATTTTATTGCACCTAATTTTACACAAAAAGCAATGCATAGATTTTTTGTAGTTTAACAGAATATTAATTAAAAAGTGACATAAAATCTCATAAATGGATACTTTAAGTTTTAGTGAAATGTTAAATAACAGTAGTCGAATAATAAGATTAAAATAATATGATTGTTTGTTGCTCAGGAAATGCAAAATATTTTTTATGACTAATGAGAGATGTTTGTGTATAGTGAACAGTGTGAACATACAAGGATATATTAAATTCGAGGTAACCACAAAAATATACATTTTTCCAGATGATGGGCGATAACTCATGTAATTTTGTTTAGGTCCGCGTTGCACAATATAGGCATTGGCGGTGAGGTATCTGATTTTCTTACAAAGATAGTACAGTTTTTTGTCCAGACATATTTATAGTTACATTCTTTAGCCTTAACTTTACACGACTTTAGTAACGATTTGTTTTCTTTAGTCAAATGTTCATCTATATATCTATATATATAAAAGAACAAGGGTGTTTGATAAATCAACGCCCAGCCTAAACCATAAAAGCTATAAACTTGAAATTTGGACCGAAGTTTTATGTTAATACGTAGTGCTCAGATAAGAAAGGATTTTCAAAATTAGACCCCTAAAGGGGTTAAAATTGAGGGCAAAGTTTGTATGAAAAAAAATTAAAATCTTCACTGATTTACTTGAAACTTGGCAAGAATGCTTCTCAACAAAAATAACCAATGGCGTGTTTCAGCGTTTTTGAAATTCAACCTCTAAAGGGGTAAAAAAGGGGAGGTAAACTAATTTATCATCACAAAACAGAAACTATAAAAGCTATAAACGTGAAATTTGGTTAGTGTCTTCATTATACAATATACTGCCCACATAAGAAAGGGTTGTTCACAATTTCAACCCTACAGTCCAAAAAAAGGGGTGAATTTGCGTACCTTTAGACAAATCCCATTTGAAATTTCGCCAGTCACAAGCAATGCATGTTGGCCTATTGGTAGAGGCCGCGGATTATTTTTAAGTACAGGGTTCGAATCCTGCCAGATGTGACTTTTTTTTTCCAATTTTTTTCCTTTTGTATTAGTTTTTTAGAATTCTATATTTTTTTAAATATTTTTAGTAAAGAAATATTTCAAAAAAAGTAGCTGAAGTAGCTGGATCGAATCCTGCCACTAACAATAATTTTCTGTTTTCGTTTTTTATTTGTTTTCTAGAATTAATTTCTTACTTTTTTTTTAATTTTGAAAAGAAACTAATAAATTCATTTGCAAATTTATTTCCGGTCATCTACTGATTGTGCCAAGCAAAATAATATCCAATAGATGGCGTTGATAAAATGAGAAATGTAAGCTGAAATTATTTCTCAATCATAAATAGGGGTCGTGGGTATAATAATAAAACAGTAAAGATATTTTGTCTGTATAGTACATTTAGTATTTTTGACTGAAATGGATAGAGGGACACTTAAAAAGAATAACAGAAAGCAAAAACATTTTTTTGGATTTTTTTGTCTGTCTGTCCATCTGTATATGTATGTACGTGTTTCACGCAATATCTGCTGGACGGATTTGGCAGAACTTTTTTTGTTGTATAGCTATTAAGCCTGGGCAACATATAGGCTATAAGTGATTTTGAAAACTGGAACACCTGATGAAGAACCTTAACAGAACAGCTAAACTATAAGAAATATGGAAATGGTACCTTTGGAAAAGTTTATCAATCTGATGAGCATTTTCTGTTGACGTATAAAAATCGAAGATCAGGATCATCTGATGAAGAATTCCAAGGGACCAGCTACACTATTACATATGTATATGGAAATGGCGCCTTAGCAAAAGTCGTTTAACCTGATGAGCATTTTCTGCTGACGTATAAAAATTTAAGTTTATGCAACATCTGATGAAGAACTCCAAGAAACCAGCTACTCTATAAAAAATGGAAATGGGGCCTTAGCAAAAGTCGTTCAACCTGATGAGCATTTTCTACTGACGTATAAATAGATAGGACACGGGATAGGATAAAGAGGGACTCTGGGTGGTAGTGGTGGTACGCGGGAAATTGTAGATAACGAGCAGACGAAGATCGTTTATTGAATGAAATATCACTTTTGATTCATTTTAACACCGCGACTGTACTACGAGTACCTAATATATTCCCGCGGGACACGGGATAACCAAATAGCTGAAATTTTGAGTACTGGAGTTTAGGTTACTACAGTTTGGAACACAAAAAGATTTTTCATCTAAGGAAACTCACGCGGGCGAAGCCGCGGGCAGCAACTAGTTAACATATATAATGTTATTTTGATTGGCATCACCACCAATGCCTAAATCACGAGGCTTAATCCCGCGGTATTTACGGGCCGCCGCCACTATGCTAGCTTTCGTAGACCGATGCTTTAGCCTAGCGACGACGGTGCGTCCACTGCTGCCACTGGCTGGTCGCCGGGGTTGAACGCGGTGGGCAAATTCAATTTCAGACACATCAAATGGCACTCCTATGTGTTCTGCAATCTTGACAACCAGTTCCTCTGTGCTTTCGTCCTTACTTTCAGGCAGCCCCACTATTTCCACGTTTTGTAATCTAGACCACTGCTGTTGCCGTAACAGCTCGCTTTCAACCATCTTGAGACGATTTTCATTATCAGCCAAGTCGCGACGAAGTAACGCATTTTCATCTTTTAAGGCCTTTGTTTCTGCAGCCTGGCTACTTACAGTTTTTAATAATTGCTCGTAACGATCGCTCATAAACGACATCGATGTCTGTAGGCTTGTTACTTGCTCACAGAGTGGCTTAATTTCGGGAGCAAGTGCATTTTTTATCATGATAGGCATTTCTTGTCTTATTAGTTTTAGCATAACCTCAATCGAGGAGCTCACTGGGTAACACACTACTATTGCCTCTTTGATCTTGCGGCAGTGTCCTTGTTTTCCTCGTTGTAATATTGGACGACTCGGCGTCCAGGGAAGACGCACCAATGGAGTCCTGTTGCTCCTTCAGGGGAGTGTTACTATTGTCACCCTTAGGTTGTTTAGCAATGCAAGTTGGGCAAACCCAACGTGTCTGTTTCTTAAAGTTTGATTGAGTCAGACCAACACAGAGATAATGATAAGGTTTAGCGCATGCATTACGGGTACAGATAATTTTTCTCCAGAGCTGACGGTATTATCACAACCGGCGCACAGAGCCATTTCTGCGTTGTTACCTCTAGTCTCGCTCGATGATTGGTTGGGTGGCCACGGCGACGATCCCGATAGGCACCGACAGTAGCCGAGTAAGCAATGTTCGGTCACACAAATTAGATGAGTGTATACAGCGCCTTGTTTCACTACAGGTGTTCTAAGTGGACACGTCCGCTCACTACCGCGACGCGCGATTTATGATCTTCTCATTAAATATTAATTTTATGTAACTAAATACCTGTACAGGGTGATTTGTATAGCACTAACAACCTTCCTAAGGATGAAAGTACTCATGTGGTCTCCTAAAAAAAGCAGTTATTCCATACATTTTACAATATACCTACTCCAAAATGTAAGGAACAGCTGATTTTTTTTTTTTGAGAGTCGGTCCGACTCTGACATCTCAAATCTGAAGGCTCAAAGATCATCATACAAAAAGATGCTTATATTCATGAGTGCTTTCATCCCTAGGAAAGTTGTTACTGTTTTACAAATCTATGTATATTGCAGTTCCAGTATATTTATATGTTTTTAATTCTGACATTTTGTTTACAAAAAACTTGTTATGATTATCATTGGTTAGGTAGGTACGTTTGGTGTGGTCACCTTGTCCTTGAGATGCGCCATATCGATATCTCCGTTGGGCGTGACGTGTATAGCGCAGACGCGCATGCCGGCCATGTGCGCGGACGCGGGGTTGGTGCCGTGCGCGCTCACGGGGATCAGGCAGATGTTGCGGTGCGCCTGCCCAAGGAACGAGTGGTAGCGGGAGATCGTGCGCAGCCCCGCGTACTCGCCTTGCGCACCGCTACAAAACAATAAATAAATAAATAAAAATAATTTATTTATTGGCAAGTTTCTTACAACAGTATTTAAATATACAATATAGTATATTGGCAAATCCGCTTGCTCCATAATCAGTAACCCACCACCGAGCTAGGAATTAACCTGTATATCGATTGGTGGGAGGCATCATTGAAACTCGCGGAGATGCCCGAGATAAGTCGTTAAGAAACAATACAAGGTAGAATACAGAAGAATTGTCACAGTAATTCCCAAACTAGGCTATCTGTATTTTAGGAATTCGTAGAAATCGTTTACACTGATAACAATTTATGAATTCTATTTACAGATGTATTTTTTTAAAATAATACAATTTCTACAAAAATTTTAATTATAAAAATAATTGTTTTATTCATACAGACCATAGACTTAGTAAAAAAGAATAGACTCGGCATAACAATCTATATACAAACAGTAGTTATGCGACCGGTCGCCATGTTTTGTCACTATTATTAGTACGTATTTTCCCGGGGGAGCCTTACCCCTAGGGAACGCGTCCCCAGGTGGCGGATAGGGGAATGCTCGGCAGATATGCAGGGTAGGGGGGAAATAAAATACCTCCCGCGGACCAAACAGGCCGGAGAAGAAAAACTTCGTTACCAAACCCGGTGTGCTCAGGATAGAGTGCACTGTCGACCCGGGGAGATGGACCTCGTGAGCCTTGGTGTGGCAGTCTGTCTAGGAGAAGGTTACTCCGAAATTAAACCAACGTGCTACCTTGCACGCAGGCGTTGGCTCGCCAAAGGTTAGGTAGTGTACCCAATATGTGCACAACAACCAACAATAATGGAGGCAAGATTAAAACAGAATCTACCCCAGGAGGGTACCAGCCTTGCTGGAGAATCCCTCCCTAAGCCAAGCTCAGGTTGCCCCACGGATTCTGGGGGGGGCAAAATTTTGCTGACCCATGAAGATACGCAGAGAGAGAAGAAGAAAACACTTACCCAACAGGTATTCCATGCCAGCATGTTTCACAAGACAAAATCTCCATCGGACAGCGAGACACATACATGTAGAGAGACTGGAAATGACTGGGTAGAAGTCGCAAATAGAAAGCGGCAGCGATCAAGCCCTGAAGCACTCGGCCCACAGAAACAAAGTAAACTAGACTCATATTGGCTATCCAC
The DNA here is from genome assembly GCA_018467065.1 of Ephestia elutella. NCBI lineage: Eukaryota > Metazoa > Arthropoda > Insecta > Lepidoptera > Pyralidae > Ephestia > Ephestia elutella. Next base: position 9,243,943 of record CM031585.1, read on the forward strand.
AACCCACACCTACACCAACTTCGAATAGTTTTGCTTTACTGGAAAATGAACAGGAAGATCAGGAATCTGTACAGAACACTAAATGCTGTAGTGACGGCAAAAGCCAGTAAACCACCTCCAATTTTTGTTGACCGTGTTAGCAACATTCAACCGCTCTTGGAGCTACTAGAGGCACATGCTAGCAATAGTTATGACCTAAAAGTTCTTCGAGATGAACAAGTAAAAATACAACCAAAAACTTCTGAAGCAAACACTATTATAGTAAAAGAATTAGAAAACAAGAAGACGGAATTTTATACATATAAGCCAAAACAAGAAAAGAAGTTTTAAAGTAGTCCTAAAAAACATGCATCAATCAACAAGCATTGAAGCAATTAAAGATGCCCTAGAATAAATATCTGGAACATTAAACAACAAATAATAAAGAAGCCTTTACCCCATGTTCATTGTAGAACTAAAACAGAAGGAAAACAATCAGACCATATAACATGTAAAAAATCTTTTACATTTGCAAAATTGTATTTGAACCCCCAAGGCCAAAGCGGGAAATTCCACAATGCGCAAACTGCCTCCAATATGGGCATACAAAAAAATATTGCAGGAGAAATCCTAAATGCATCAAATGTGCAGGAAATCATGCATCACGAGATTGCTCCCAAAAAACCAGATCTGATAAGGTCAAGTGCATCCTATGTGATGGAAATCATCCAGCAAATTACAAGGGCTGTAAAGTCTATAAGGGAACTACAAAAAATTAAATTTCCCGCGACAAATGACAGAGAAAAAGACAAACACGACTTTCCATTATAAAGCCAAAACAACCAAATGAAAAAGCTACATCAACAAACATGACATATGCTGAAAAATTACAAAATAAAAACTCAAACAAATGAAACGACTTCGACAACAGACACAACATATGCTGAAAAACTAAAAACTAAAACACAACCACAAATTAAGGAACAAAACAATAACAATAACTACAATAATGACATAAAAGAATTGACAACACTAATGAAACAAATGATGGAGCAAATAACTACGCTGACAAATCTAATTATAACACTCACGACCACAGTGAGTTCAAAGTGGATACCATAAAAATGATACTGTGGAATGCCAATGGGCTGTCAAACCATACCCTCGAGGTTAAGAGCTACATAATGCTTATATCTGAGACGCACTTTACTGGGAAGAACTATTTTAATATACCAGGATACAAATTTTACCACACTATGCACCCAAATGGCAAAGCACATGGAGGAAGTGCAATATTGGTCAAAGACAATATCAGACATTATGAAATAAATAATTACTGCACCGAAAAACTACAGGCTACAAATATTGTAGTTGAAGATTGGAGTGGACCAGTCACAATATCCAGCCGTCTACAGCCCACCCAGACATACTATAAAGCAAGAGGAGTATGAGGAATATTTTTAAAACATTAGGGCATAGGTTCGTGGCTGGCGGTGATTACAATGCAGAAGCATATATCCTGGGGCTCTCGTATTACTTCACCTAAGGGTCGTCAGTTATCGGCTGCAGTAAACAAATTGCGACTTAACGTTGTATCAAGTGGCGAGCCGACTTACTGGCCTACAGACGGGAAAAGGAAACCAGATCTAATTGACTTTTGTGTCGTAAATGGAATTGGACGTACTTACTTTAATTGCAAATCTGGTACTGACTTGTCTTCTGACCACTCTCCTGTTGAGATACTGCTAAGCCGAAAGCTGGTACAAAAAAGAAAAACCATGTAGACTTCATACACGCAGAACTAAGTGGGAGTACTTCCGGGAATTGGTTGCTGATTCAATAGATGTCAAAATACCTTTACAGACCGATGACGATATTACAAATGCTGTGGAACATTTTAACACAGTTATCCAGCAAGCAGCATGGGACGCCACGCCCCTTCCACCTGCTGGCGGTCGGGTTGGACCACAATGCTCACAAAGTGTTCGAAAACTAATTGCTGAAAAACGCAAAGCGAGAAAGAGATGGCAAACTACAAGACATCCAGACGATAAAACAATTTACAACAGGTTGGTAGCGAACTTAAAGGATCTACTAAAAGACGATCGAAATCAGGATCTTGCAACTCACCTTATGGGGCTCGATGCTAAGTCCTCAACCGACTACTCTCTGTGGAAGGCTACAAGAAATCTCAAGCATCCTATAGGTCACCAACCTCCATTGCGGGAAACCAGATAACTCCTGGGCACCTGACGATACTAGCAAAGCGAAAGTGTTCATGGAACATTTGCAGGATGTATTTAAACCAAACCCGGATACTGGTTCAACAAAAGAGAAATGATCTCAGAACTTTTAAATCAAACTCATCAACTTGAGCCGCCAATCCAAAAATTCAGCAAAGATGAGGTCAAATCTGCTATCAGGAAGCTAGAGGTAAAAAAAGCGCCAGGCTACGATTTGATCACAGCAACAGTTCTCAGGGAGCTTCCAGATAAATGCGTATGTAGCCTACCTACACTACATTACCTTAATATATACATAAAATATATACATAAATACACAATAGTGTTTATCACTATTTACAAATATTATTTATTATTTAATTTGCTATTTACAACACTATTTAAATATAAATACATTATAATATATTATATAGCTACACCATATAAATATCGTAACATTTATTATTACAAATATATATTTATAATAATAAATGTGTTTTACTAGTCATCTAATTAAAACTATCTTATTATATTATAAAATCAATATCGTGCATTGGAGACGAGCACCGCAGGTTGCTATGCACTACGTCACGAGATCCGGTATATCTGCTCACACGCAAGCCGCCCGCGCCAGTCCGCTATTGTCATTACGTCGCGGAGCCCGTGTCGCTTGGTCTCGTATGCATATCGCTGCTACCGCGCGCACTCGTAAATTGTTTACTCGCTTGTGTATGAACTTTCTTGCTATCACTGTAATCTTCCTTTCTCCTTCTATTCTATGGTATATAACTATTCTATCTACTGTGTTGTGTGAACTATTCTTCTGTGTGTCTGTGCAAAATAAACATTCCTTGTGTTACCCATACTCAGCTGTTTTTCTCCGCACACTATCAACTCTGCAACCACATACCATACGTACAATACCTAACACAGTTATACAATGCCATCTTACGAAGAGAATTTGTTCCACCTCAATGGAAAGTAGCAAAAATTATTATGGTTCTCAAGCCAGGTAAAAGCCCTGAAGATCCTAAGTCTTATCGTCCGATTAGCCTACTTCCTATCCCCTCAAAAGTCATGGAAATTTTGTTTCTAAAAGGGCTCAATCCTATCATCATGAATTCTAATCTAATACCTGATCACCAATTTGGATTTAGACAGGGTCACAGTACAGTTGAACAAATCCATAGATTAGTTGAAAATATAAAAAGACCTTCGAACAAAAAGGATACTGCACAACAGCCTTCCTGGATATATCTCAGGCTTTTGATAGGGTTTGGCATGATGGTCTCCTTTATAAAATTAAGAAAACATTGCTCATTAACTTCTATAAGTTGATTAGATCATATCTCACTGGTAGACATTTCTTTGTTAGCTATGGAGAAGCTACAACAGAACTCAGCGAAATCCTGGCAGGAGTACCACAGGGCAGTGTAATGGGTCCTACACTGTATCTTCTTTACACTGCAAGATCTACCAATATCTGATGACGTTGTAATGGGAACATTTGCTGATGACACCGCCATTATGGCCTCTGATGTTACCCCAGAAATCGCATCTCAAAAACTACAAAAAGCCTAGATAAAGTGACAAACTGGCTGAAAGACTGGCGCATCAAAGCAAATGAGACTAAGTCTGTACAGGTCACATTTACAACTCGAAAACAAACCTGCCCTCCGGTTGTGCTAAACAATATCCAAATCCCACAATCTGAAGAGGCTAAATATCTTGGAATGTACCTTGATCGACGTTTAACTTGGAGAAAACATATCTTCACCAAACGCCTTGCAATGGGACAACAAGTGCGTAAAATGTATTGGCTAATCAACAGAAACAGCCAGCTCTCCATGGAAAACAAGTTGTTATTGTACAAATGCATTATAAAACCTGTATGGACATACGGTATTCAGCTGTGGGGTACGGCGGCCAATTCAAATGTGGAAATCCTGCAAAGATTCCAATCAAAGATGCTGAGAATGATAGTGGATGCACCATGGTATATCACAAATGAGAGACTCCACCATGATCTGGATATAAAAACAGTGCGTGAAGAAATTATAGACAAAGTTAAAAAGTACAAAGATCGCCTGAAATCACATCCAAATAACCTTGCAACTCACTTAATGGATAATATATCTCCAAGCACTCGCAGACTTAAAAAAAGAGTACCCCAGGATTTGCTCTAACTTGTCATGCAAGAGGATATGTCACAGGACTGCAAGCCTCGCAAAATATCCGCCAATAGTAGACGACTTCTACTATAAGTCAAAAATATTGCTGAATGTCTCTGAGACAGATTGCAATGTAAAATGGATAAAAAAAAAATTAGTACGCGCAGGCCGCCATCTTTGTGCCAAATCCTTTGTCGGCGCCGGCTTTAGGTATACACGATTTTTTGTAGGTATGTCGTCTTTTTTCCTTCGTCTGAAGTACAGACCGATATCAACTACTCACAACTACTAGAAAATAGTTAGACCTCTTGAATTCTTGACAAAAAAAACTTTCGATTAAATGAAAGCGCTCTGATTTGATTCTACAAATTACAAACGTAGATGTCGTGCGTCAATTGTGTCTCAAAAGCCAAAGAAATCGTAATAAAACATAGAAGTCTTACAGAGATCTTGTCACTTTATTTTAATTTCTTTGGCTCTTGAGACACGACACCTACTTTTTTAATTAGTGGAATCAGCCCCTTGATTATACGTATATTTGACCCGCCCATTTAATTCAATTAGAAAATGTCTTCATTTAATTGCATTAAGGAGGCACTAGTCGATAATTTTCCCATACAAATTTCGGGGGGGTTTTACTCCATTGTTTGACATTGTACATCCAAAGTTAAACATGATATCGTTTTATGTCATTATTAATTTTGTCTGTACGGAACCAGAATAGTAAAATAAAAAGCAACTCTAAAGTTGTGAGCCATCAAACTTTAGTTTTTCGTGCTAATTTTAATACAACTTTGGGCGTAAATAAGTAATAAAAGAAGTGTAAAATATCGAAAACAAAAACCGCACCGACAAAGTTCAGTTATCGAAGATTCCAATAAACTTTATTTGTGATTGATTTGAGCAGTAGTTTTTTCAGAAAACCCGATTTTCCAAAAGGACGTTTCGCAATTTTTCACGCGCACGATTTGATATGAATTGTCGTGCATTTCACTCAATATTGTTCCCCGGGCGGACGGGGCGGCGCGGTGCGGAGGGAAGAAGCTCACGCACACCTGCACAATACTTACGTCACTTTCGTTATTCGCTCGGCTCACTCCTTTAGATTTCGATACTACCTTCCTACTATATCCGACTTGGCGTAGAATTGGACTACCTACGTAACTGAAATTGTTGATTTGAGTGGATTTTTGTATTGGTTGACTGAAGAACAGGCGTGAAAAACTTCAAATAAACATTGAGTAAGTGTTCAACCGACGACCTCCGTGGCCTAACGGTCATCACGCCGGACTGCTACACCGGAGGTCCGGGTTCGATCTCCGGTCGGGTAAAGATGGAAAATGATCTTTTTCAGATTGACCCGGGTCTTGGATGTTTATCTATATATGTATTTGTTATAAAATATAGTATCGTTGAGTTAGTATCCTATAACACAAGTCTCGAACTTACTTTGGGGCTAACTCAATCTGTGTGATTTGTCCGTATATATTTATATTATACTAGCGGCCCGCCCCGGCTTCGCTCGGGTGGACAATATATTTATTTTTAGGGTTCCGTACCTCAAAAGGCAAAAACGGAACCCTTATAAGCAGAGATCGGATATTCCAGTACATAAGTATTTACCTAAACTTCGAGGAGCACGTAACATGAGTGGATAACACCACCTTTAATACATTTTTAACACCGGCATTTAAAAATCATGAATTGTTATTGAATTTTATAGAGATAATATAAATTTAGTTACAAATTATTGATTGAACCATATTATTCTACTTTTGAGAGTTCCGTACTAAAATTGTGTCAAATTAAAATGTTCTTCAAGTAAATAAAATAAAAATAAAAAACTAAATATCTTAATTCAATTCAGCTATTTGAAAGATATCGAAAAAAATTGTTTTATTTTTTCAGAGGTGTAATATCGAATACTCGGTCACTTTGAGCAAAAAAATCAGGAGTATTTTGCGATTTCAGACAGCACTCAAAACATATGGGGTACTTCATATTTTGCGATTTCAGACAGCAATCAAAATATATGGGGTGCTTCCCGTTGACCTAAAATTATGAAATTTGTCAGAAAGCAAAGGTACTTAGTACAGAACAGTACTTGTACAGGAATAAATCTGAAAGTAGTAAATATGTTGTTGGAAAAAAAAAGTGTTACAAACTTATTTTTGCGCTCGATGCAATATGAATCCTAAGGAGCAAACTGCAGAGTTAAGTTTGTTTTTGAAATTTCTAGGTCTTTCAGTGAGAGCTATAATGTGAGATGCTTTTCGTGTACGGAACCCTCGGTGCGCGAGTTTGACTCGCACTTGGCCGGTTTTTTTAATGATACCTACCTCCTACTAAAATAAATATTGATAATAACAAGCAAATTATTAAAAAATAAAAAACACGACTGACAACTCACATAGCCTATGTCACTCGGGGGAATGCAAGGAATCTAACAATACCTCTCACATCAAAATCTGTTAAGCCGTTGAGGACTTATGGTGGAATAAAGAAACTTACATACATACATACTTACATACATGAACCCTGAAAACATAACACTCCTTTTTTGGTCAGTCGTGTAAAAACATACGAAAACGCGCCCGCTCAGAGATAGCTACCTATACTGCGCCTTGAGTCTTCGCTAGGTGGTTTCGCGGCGCGTTGCTAGTATTTAGATAACTCGTAGTATTTCGGAAACTATTGATCCAAATTACATGCAGTAAAAAGCAAATATTAAATATATTAAGTACTTGTGACGATAGACTTGTTTAATTTGATAAGGATTAATAAATTCTGGTTAATATCACCAGTTAAAAAACACGTAACGATTTTAATTATTTTTAAAACATAAAAGTAGTTATTGTGGCTGAAATATAAAAGCTAGATATATGCTATCGCGGACTTTTTTGTAGACCTATTATAGATACACAATTCCTCCATACATGATTTTGATACATCTCTTAGGAATTGGACAGCGTTTTCGATGAAAGCTGCCGGGCGGCAAATTTTTTTCCGACTTCCTTAACAATTATCGTCATATTTCAACTAATATACACAAAAACTAAACAAATTATACACTAAAATCTTTCTCATGAATCACCCTATCTATTAGTGAAAACCGCATCAAAATCCGTTCAGTAGTTTTTGAGTTTATCGCGAACAGACAGACAGACAGACGCCGCAGGGGACTTTGTTTTATAATATGTTATGATGATATGATTATGATTTATTTATTTATTTGTTTCTTATGTCTGGGCACCTGATAAAAACAACATTGTAGGTAGGTAAGTACCTACATTACTCATTATGTGAATCTTCTATCCTATAGGTAGGTATGTCTATATCCTGACTATAATAAGCAATCTATAGGTATATAAACGCCCGCACCGCGCCGTTATATTGTACGAAATTGTAGGTACTGTCTGGCTTTTGGCCGACCGGCAGGCATAGGGTTACCTATCACAAACTAGAATTCTTTAGTTACGAATTTGAAAATACCAAAAACGTTTCGTAATTTTTTTATTTTCAATATTTTCATTTGACCGAAATCTCTTAGTCCATCTGGTTGAAATTCCGATTTTCGATTGTTATATTTTTGAAAGGTATATGCTTTGTATTGCAACCTAACGTTAAACCGATGATACTATTTCTATATGTTTCATAAAGAAAATAATTATTTAACCTAAAAATTATTTTCCCTATTATTAAAATACAACATGACAAATACCAAATAATTTAAATCATAATTTTGAAATCCAAAATGTTTATATATACAGAGTATATACTTTGTAGTTATGTTCTATTTGTGTGTTTGTCATGTTGTGCGGCTTGGGGTGGCCCAAGGGCCACCCCGCCGCAACCTGAACCTACCTATAGCGCTCTGTCACAAGGTTTTTGTTTTAATAAGTAGGTTTAAACACATTTGTGTTTGTGTGTATTCATGTTGTGCGGCTTGGGGTGGCCCAAGGGCCACCCCGCCCTAACCTGAACCTACCTATAGCGCTCTGTCACAAGGTTTTTGTTTTAATAAGTTGGTTTAAACACATTTGTGTTTGTGTGTATTCATGTTGTGCGGCTTGGGGTGGCCCAAGGGCCACCTGCAACCTGAACCTACCTATAGCGCTCTGTCACAAGAGTCAAATGTGATATAGAATTATCCAAAAAACGTAATGTTTAAATACATAGTGTTAATCTTCTAAAGTAAATAGTAAAAAGAAGAAAGTATATCATTAAAGATGAAAAATTGAAAAAATTAATAGAAATTAAAGAAAATCTTAGTGAAATAAAATACTTGAAAGAAATTTCAAAATTAATTTGAATATTGTTAATAAAATTTAAGTTATTTACAATCTGTATAAATAATAATTTAGAAGAAGTTAGCTCTATTGTTAACACTTCTAGAAAATAAAATTATTGTTACTTATATTATTGTTACTTAAATAAGTATTATTTATTATAATATATTAATCCTGCATGTACAAAATTACTGTTAATAAAATAAAAGTTATTGAAAATCTGTGTAAATAATAATTTGGAAGAAGTTATTTCTATCATTAATACTTCTAGAAAATAAAATTCTTGTTACCAAATAAATTTTCAAATAAAAATTACATATTTTGATTTTCGATCGATAGTTTTTATAGAAGACGAAAAATATATTTACTGAATTTATATAAGCAGAAAATATGGTAAAGAACCCATTTGGCATTTAAAACTTCGTTGTACCGTTTTCGAACAAATAAAAATCGAAGAAAAACAAATCTAGTTTGTGATAGGTTACCGTTTGTGTGCGTGCGCTCGGTGTATGCGTACAGATAGCTTCTGACTGCTCATCACTGATTCTATCTCTGTCGGACACAATGCTAGATGAAACAGCTTGCTTTTTGGCCGCGCCCGCCACTGAGTTCGAGCTCGCGGCTAGTGCAACCTTAAGTCTACAATTCTGTAACATTGCTTTAGAAAATATACATATATGTATCAAATGCTTTTTTCATTTACCTATTAGGTTGGAACGACACACGGTCGTAGCCGGTGATGGCACACAAGTCTTTGGCCAGCTCCTCAAACAGCGTGTGGTACCCCTGGCACTGGTCCAGCGGCGCGAACGGGTGGATGTCTGTGAAGTGCTTGAACGAACACGGCATCATCTCCGTCGTCGAGTTCAGTTTCATGGTACACGAACCCTGCAATTGTTACACCATCGATTTTGAAAGTCTCCTATGCTATGTATGATTAATCTATGTGTAACGCATTAAAAACCATGTACTTACTCAGTGTGTTTTGTGACATCCTTCGAAGAAAAAATAACATGGCGGTGGAAAATAATTTTGTGATAAATATGGCGCATTAAACTTTCTGAATCAGTACTCAATACTCAATATTATATTGCATCCAAGTTGAAATGGTGACATATAAGTGAAACAGTACATTTATGGACCCTGTCGGACACAGCAATTTGGGAACAAAAAAGGAGGTCAGAGATCATAGTAGTCCACAATTACCAGGGTCTGCTGAAACATTATCCTTAAAAATAAAAAAGATGTGTGAAAATAGCAGTGGATCGACAAAATGGAGCGGTAGTATTCTACAGCTCCATTTTGTCGATTTGTCGATTTTGTTTTTACACTTACCAAAGGTATCATAGAGTGCACCAATGAAATATCTTTGTTCTCCAACCGCTTCATGTATCTTACTATTCTTGTCTCGGAATGGTGCATGTTGAACACAGGGTGGGTGAGGTAAGGGGAGGTTCTTCTGAAGGAGCCTTTCAGAATACTGCGGGCTCTCACGCCCTCATCGTTCATAACCTGGAATTTAAAGTTGATATAATCATCAGCTATATAACTGACGCAGTGCTGTCAACTTATTTTAATCATTCTATAATTTAACTAATTGCTAACATTTATTCGATGATTGAAAAATTAGCCCTTAGTAATACTATAATTAGTTACTTACCTCTTTGACATCCTTGCAATCAAAGATCCACAGCAGATCGTCGACATCCTGCATGGTAGTGGTCTCGTCCAAGGCGACTCCGACGGCGCCATCGTCAAAATATCTCAGGTTGATCTTCTTTTGTTGCGCTCGCGTCTTTATAGCGTTTACGTCATGTTCCTCTAGAGGGACGACGTGTAAAGTATCAAAGAACACGTCATTTGACTGCTTGTGCCCGCGCTGTCTGATACCTGAAAGTGATAATCAATCCTGTCGAATAGCAAGTTCCAATTGAAGTGTGATTTTATGACCTGTGGCGCTAGGGGTTTGGTATTGGTAATTAAATAAATATATACGGAAAATCAAACAGATTGACCTAGCCCCAAAGTAAGTTCGAGACTTGTGTTGTGAGATACTAACTTAACGATACCATATTTTATATAACACTAGCTTTTGCCCGCGGCTTCGCCCGCGTGAATTTCCCACGGGAACAGTGCTTTTTCCCGGGATAAAAAGTAGCCTATGTGCTATTCCAGGTCATTAACTACCTCTGTACCAAATTTCATCGAAATCCGTCCAGTAGATTTTGCGTGATTGAGTAACAAACATCCTCACAAACTCACAAACTCACATCCAAACATTCGCATTTATAATATATTAGTATTAGTATGGAAGTATGGATATATTTAGATAAACATCCCAAGATCCGGGTCAATCTGAAAAAGATCATTTTCCATCTTGACCCGACCGGGAATCGAACCCGGGACGTTCGTTGTGGCAGTCCGGCGTGATGACCGTTCGGCAATGGAGTTCGCCAAAGGCACAGGGCGGGCGCTTCATAGAAACGGCGCGTCAAAAATGAAACTGTATATCCGTGAACACGTCAGTAACACGTCAATGTGTGCGTTTTCATAGTCGAACGTCCCACAGTTACACAAGAACGGGGGAGAAGTGCGGAAGGAGCGGGGGGGTGCCATATTGCGGGAGGGGCAGGGAGTTTCCTTTCTGTACGTAGTACATATTAATTCTGTGCCAAATGTAAAGCTGTCGTATAAATGCGACTGCGGCGGTTAATAAGTTAAAGTTTCGCGGCGGTGACGCGCCTCTTCAACGGCATACTACGCTCGGGCCACTTCCCGACCATATGGAAGAACGCCAGGGTCATTGTCCTGCCCAAGCCGGGCAAAGACCTTAAAAAGCCGGAGAATCACCGTCCCATCGCGCTGCTGAGTAAACTCTCGCAGGTGTTCGAGCGACTTCTCCTTCAGCTCATGCTCCCGTTCCTCGAACCTCGGGAGGAACAATTCGGGTTCCGAGCTGAGCACTCCACGACGCTCCAGGTCACAAGACTGCTCCACAGGATGTCCGAGGCGTCCAACAAGAAGGAATGCGTGGCTGCCGCATTCCTTGATATGGAAAAGGCGTTCGACAGGGTGTGGCATGAGGGGCTGCTACACAAGCTGTCGACGTCAGAGCTGCCGAAGAGGATCGTCAGGGTGTTGGCATCCTTCCTCAGTGAACGCCGGATGCACGTGGCGGTGGAAGACGCGACCTCCGAGGAGCGACCCGTCCGAGCAGGAGTACCCCAGGGCAGCTGTCTGTCCCCGGCCTGCTACGCCCGATTCACTGACGATATCCCAGTCGTCGGTCGGGTAGAGCTAGCGCTATACGCTGACGACGCGGCGTACTACGCAGTCTCTATGAACGCCGCGCACGCCGCGAAACTGCTGCAGCGCACACTCGACGCCCTGCCTGACTGGCTCTCTAAGTGGAGATTGTCAGTGAACGTCGGGAAGACGCAGGCAATTATCACCGGAGGTCACAACCCACCGCCGCCGCTCACTGTGGGTGGCGAGCCCGTGCCGTGGCGGCAAACCGTCACTTATCTGGGAGTTATCATCGATCGGCGCCTAACGATGTTCAACCACGTCGACGACGTCGTGGCGAAGGCGAAGCTGGCCAGGGGGAAGCTGCACGGCGTGCTCTCCTCCCGCCTGCCCCTGAGGACGAAGCTCGGGATCTACAAGACCTACGTTAGATCCCGCCTCACGTACGCCGCCCCGGCGTGGTACGCGTACTGCTCTGAGACGAATAAGCGGCGTCTCAGAGCTCAAGAAAATCAAAGTCTCAGAGCAGTCGTCGGGGCCCCACGCTACGTGAGGAACGCGACGATCTTCAGGGACCTTAAATGGGAGGGCCTGGATGTTTTCATCGCCCGCCTGGCCACCAACATGTTTAAAAGAGCGGACGCGTCGCGACACCCGCACCTGCGTGGCATCGCGCCGCTGCATGCGCGTCCGCCAGATCGCCGTTACAAGCCCTCGCCACGCTGTCTAGCCGTCGTCGACGTCGCCGAGCAGGCGATGGCGCCGGCCCCCGAGTGAAACTCCCAGAAACTCAAAGTGAAGACCCAGGCCGCCACGGCCTCAAACCCAACGACCTGCCTATTGTTATAGGCAGCGAAGCTCGCCACCGCAAAGGGGAAACACCCTGATCGGTCGCTCCGTCGCCCCACAGGCGACAGGGAAGGCTCAGCAACAATGAGTTAAAAGCTACTTTGAGCCACATAATAAAATTAATCTTACCATGTTCAAGTACAAGTGTAGCGTGGTGCACCCGAGCGGCGATGTCCCTCAGCCCTTGCGGACCGTGGTACACGCCGTACATAGCCGACATATTGGCGAGCAGCGCCTGCGCCGTGCAAATGTTTGACGTTGCTTTGTCGCGGCGAATGTGTTGTTCTCGAGTTTGGAGAGCTAATCTGAAATTGAAAAGATATATCTCAAGGTTAAAGGCGAAACCAACCCTTCATTTCTATCATTCATTAATTTAAGAAAAAGAAAAAGCAGGTATTTAAAGACAAATACCTAATGGAGTCGCAAATTAAAGATACGTGTCCTACACCCAAAACACAGATTCTTGTTGAAAGGAGAAGCTTAGGTTTATCAAAAGTGTCCTAGTGACATAAATAAAAATAATCACCTATAAGCATCTCTACCCGCGGCATCTCTAGTGACGCCCACCATGCGGCCGGGCATGAGTCTCACCAGCGGGTGCTCCGCGGCGAAGAACCCAGCGTGGGGTCCGCCGTACCCCAGCGGCACCCCCAGCCGCTGCGACGTACCCACCGCCAGCGCCGCGCCGCACTCCGCCGGCGGCCGCAGCAGCGCCAAGGCGAGCAAGTCTGTTGCTACCACTACTAAGGTCTGAAAAAAATATTTCTGGTAAAATCATGATTAAAAGATACAGTTCCCATCACGTAAAAAGGCCGATGGTAGGGTGAGGAGGGGGTGAAACTTGCGCATGGGTACGACTGACGAACCAATAGCGCGCGCGGGATGAGACCCGCCCGACCCCCGCTCACCGCATAGACCGATATATCGGCAGCTTTTTTACATGACGGCAACTATATGTGTGTTGCTAGTCGGAACCGCCGACTGGTTTCGAGTTCACACGGAAATCATTTACAAAGCAAGTTAGGGTTTCATTTTTCCGACGTGACAGACGGCCGGTATTTTTTTTTCCTACCCTATTGAGGTGTCTCACTGCCGATAATATTAATGGATTAAAAATTCTGTTTGCATTGATGTATTCATGAGGTAGATAGCTTGTAATTAAAAAACCGTCATCATAATAAAGCTATTCAGTTAGGCAGGTATACGTTACACACTGCTGTTATAATCTTACCCCATGCTCCTGCGCTTGGGCAGCCAAAGAAGAGTAATCGTACACCAATCCCCTGGTATCAGGGCATTGCAGAAGAACAGCTGAAATGTCCCTCTGGGCAAAGTCGGCTTGCCTTACATCAGGCAGAACTATCAACTCTAAACCAAGTGCGTCCAGTCGAGTCTGGACAACGGCCAGCGTCTGCGGGTGCAGTCTCTCGGAAATCACGAACTTTGTTCTCTTATTGTGCCTGTAAAATGAATACCTAAATATTGAAAGACTGTACCAAAATTACGTTCATAAAGAAAAATATAGGTATTAAAATAGATAGATAGATATTTCTTCTCTACATAGATTTACCTATATCTACTTTAGAACCACCCGAACTAGTCTAGAACTAGTCTACCCTGAGCTACTTGTGAAGGAATACCTGTGGCATAGAGACAGAGCCTCCGCAGCAGCGGTGCCCTCGTCTAGCAAGGAAGCATTGGCCACATCCAACCCGGTGAGGTCGCTGACCATTGTCTGGTAGTTGAGCAGCCCCTCCAGTCTACCTTGAGCTACTTCTGGCTGATACGGGGTGTATTGTGTAGTCCTGGAATAGTTCTAATTTTTTTTTCGGGTTTATGGAATACATAACATTAGGTAGCAAATGCCTACCACCACGGGAAAAGGGCGTGATAATATGTATGCATATATATGTGTATAACATAAGGTGCTCTAGGTCTACATATTCTCCTCACGTAAACTCATAGGTAATTAGGGTTTGCGGTAGTTTTGAAATTGGAAAATCATAAATTTTGATTCGCACGAATACTGAATACTTAATATTTAGTAAGTTTAATGAACAGCGTAAACATTTGTTATCGATTGTATATACCTATACACACTCGATAATAAAGGAAGAATGACCTAATAGATAGATATAGATAATACCTTCTCCATGAATACAAAAAAATGAATGAAAAAGTATATGTCAGAAAAATGGATAGTTACCATCCTGGATTCTCAAACATGTTCCTCATGATGGTATGAGGAACGCAGCAGTTGTGATAGCCCATACCAATATATGACCGCCATATTTGGTTTTTCTCCGCAATTTTTCGCACTCTTTCGATGAGATCATATTCGCCTAAAAATAAATAAAAGTACTCATTTTAGTGCGGGTAAAGATCGCTAAACTTTTCATCGAATAGGTATACCTACTAAGACTAGTATTATAGAATTTATAGACTTTACGGATATATATGATATGAACTTACTCATAGGTTCGCTTATATTCATTAGACCTTGTAACTGGATTTTTTTTGGAACAGCATCATCAGTCAACTGATCGAGACTCTGAAATGAAAATTCAAAAATAAATTATTTTAACGGTATTTTTTTGGGTTCCTCGATAAGTCGATCAGACCTTAATAAACACACACAAACAATTCCGTTTGTTTCAACCCTACATATTAAAAATTATATAAATAGATAGATTTTGTAGATTCTATACAAGTACAGAAAGCATTTTCGGACCGGTACCAGAGACTAGCGCATTCAAAATCTTCAGCCTGATTAGTAAAATAGTATTAGATAGAATGTAAGTAAGTAGATACCATGATACTGACCTTATATCCAAGCAAATCTAACATAGTCACTACATCTTGATCTCGAGGACCAATATGCCTGCTAGGGAAATCAGTTCGATCGGGAAACAGATTATCCGACTTCACGTGCGTTGTAACACAACGTATTTCATTTTTGTGTAAAATTTTACTTTTTATTTTAGGATATTTTCCGTTACACCTAAGAATACTCCTAGAATCAATACCGTGCTTTAAAAACTTATGCATAGTGAATTTGTAAATAAGATTTTAAAATAAAATTCTCATGTTAATTTAATACCCGTCTTATAAACTTAAAGGCAATGTGCCAACTGATAGGAGAGGTCAGGCATACATCGTTCTGACGAAGTTATCAGACCTTATGAAGTAAACATAATTAAATAATACTTAAGTATTACAATACATTAGGTATTATACTTGAATAAATATAAATTTGGCTAAGTACCACACTTATCTATTGTGTATCTATTTACAACTCGGCAACAGACTTGTATTGTTGCAGATCCAATGAATATTGTAACAAACAATAACGTGGTGGTAGGATTTAATTGCAAAGTTTAGGTACCTACTGTTGCGCTTGAAGGTTTTTCATTTCAAATATCTCTGGAAGAAAATATACTGGTCGTAACTATTTTAAAACTTTCGCGTTTCATCTTTAATTGTAACAGTGTCGAACGAAACGTTGAATAAGGAACGTGCGCATTTTGAAACTTTCGCGTTGCATCTTGAGTTGTAACAGTGTCGAAACGTTGAATAAGGAACGTGCGCATTTAAAATCTGTATTTACTTCTAATAACGGGTCGTAGCTCTGTATATAAGTTTGATTCAAGCGTAAATCACAAAAATCGCATACGACCTTTCACATCTTGATGGACTTACACTCCGACTTCTTACTGATGTAATCATCCCACCCAGTGACAGTGACCCAATCGATCCAGCTAGGCCGCCGGTATTTTTGTTATTGATTGCAAGAATATTGCAATTAATAACAAAATTACGGTAGAATAAGTAGGTACTGATTTTTTCCGTGAACTTTAAGATACCTAGGCTATTTATACTTACTTTGTATTGTAATCAATATTCAACTCCAAGTAAAATTACGATCTTGTTCTTTATCAAATTAAACGGGGAATACCCTGACGGGTATTTTTATGGTTTCGTCTTCTATAAGTATGTGTTTGCGGACTTTTAGGTTTGTTTTATTGCAGCTTCAAGGCCTGATAACAGAAGAGAATATAAAAAAAAAACATGTAATGAGCATTTTACTTTTTTTTCCCGTTTTTTTAAATGCAGTGTTCGTGACCACGTCACTTCTTTACCTAGTGTTTTTCAATGTAAGTTATTCGTAGCGATTTGATTTTCAAAAGAATGATTGAAACTAAGAAAATCCTTACTATTTGAACTTCTGAATGCCTAGTTACAGGGAATCCTTGTAGTTACAATGCTTACCTAGTTTTGTGTCGTGTGAAAACATAGAACACAATAAACTAAGCAATATTGAGATTTGTCGAGGATTGGCGAGCATATCGCGAGCACACGCTTGCACAAACACAAAAACACAAACGTATAAAGAGGATGATGCTCTAGTCGAACTAACGAACGGTCTTGCCGATTTAATATAAATGGTCGTCAATCAGTTGACGAAGACCCTTGATCGATCAGGAATCCTTGACAATGCGCCACGCCAACTCATGCAGCCTAGTCGATTCGCCAGTTTTTTGCCAAAAATCAATTGACTCAATTGATTCCACCCTCAACTATACCATTATGGAAGTCAGTCCAAATAGGGCACCACTTCGACAACATTGCATTGATGACTTTAGGCCAGTCATTGAACATTCCGAAAGAAGCTTACCTACATAAAGATCAAGTACTTAGGTGGAAAACACAGGTCAAAATAGTCTGTGAATATGAGAAAGGGACAAGGACCCAATAATGTGAAAATTAATATATTTTTTAAACAGACCTTGCTATTATTTGAAAAAAATATTTGTACATATGTATAAATAGTTACCTAAGTAATAAATAGTATGTAAACAGTAGTAATGCAAACAGAACTTCCTAAAGTCATAATATACAGTGTATAAAAAATTTTATAATATGATTTGATTTTAGTAATATGATTACAAAAATTGCATTAATTTTATACCTAATTAAAAAACATTTCAAATAAATAACTTAAAAAAATTGAGGCTTAAGTATATTAACATTAATATCAAATAGATGTATATACTTCAAGTTTAAATGTGTATAATTTGATTTACCTAACCATTATTGCACAAATACAATAGTAATGGCACAATAGGCAGACTTAATGCAAAAGCATTATCTAACAGTCTACCTTTGGGATAAGCAGAGAAGTTTAATGCTTCAACTACTGCATTTTAAATAACAAAGGTAGTACAATAGGTGCACAACAGGAATCGTGTTTCTGTAATTTGCAGGTTAAGCAGTCTGATTATATTCTTAAAAAAATTGTAATAGTTTAAATTCTCACACAAATTCATGGTTGACCTGCAATTTTTCTAGTAATAAATATTATGTCAGTAAACTCCATTTATTCTTGATTGTCCTATTATGTAAACAATCTTCACAGTACTCTTTGTTGAATTTTGTTGAAAATAAATCAAATATTAGTTCAAACCTAAACATTCTAAAGTAAAACATTTATTAACCACGAAAGTAATTTCCTAAAAAGTCTATTTTAATTTATTTTGTTGTAAAATCATAAAAAGACATGGTAAGATTGTTTACATAATAGGACAATTATAAATAAATGGACTTTAGTTATAAAATTCTTCATCAACATTTTTTTTTTTCAAGTCACTGACAGTCTTATTGATATTTAATTCATAATTATTTGATTAGTCCATGGGTTGGATTTTCCAATACAGATATAATACAGACTGTTTGACAGACTTAATTTTTTTCAAATGTTCATCATCATAATATTTTGAATCTTTTTCCTCAACATTTCCATCTTAGCCTCATCTAAAGCATAACAGAGATTTATGAACCAGTTCTGTGGATCTGCTTTCTGTTCATACAATTCCATTAACTTAGCTGCCTTAGCATATCGGTCACCATTTTTATTTATTTCATCAATCACACATTCTCTGATTTTCAACTTTCTACCTAAAGTGCACCAAAATGGTCCAATATTTTCTATTACAGCTTCATAGATTCTTTGTTTCTTCATTGAACTTATGCCATTATTGAAGATTTCTGTTGGAAATTTATTATAATTAGACAATAATCTTTCTTGGCCAAGGATGGTCCCAGGAGCTGAAAAAAAAAAGAAATTGATTAAAACTACCAATGTGCCATATTGTATCACGCACCCATAATCAGTGGACGTAATATTTCTAACCATGGTAATTTGGAAGGTCTTTTCGTGTGTGAGTCCACTCGTAGCGTTCGATTGTGCCTAATAATTCATCGCTATTTGGCAACCTCATAGCTATCTCTTTCAAAGGTTGTATAGCATTTTCCGATAGCACATCTCTTGTTTCTATAACCTGCAGAAGCTCGCTGATAGTTTTGATTTTTTCGTACTGCCTTGGAGAATTTATGTCTGCTCTGAAAAACTCCTTTAGACTATTTAATTTTTCTCTGTGTCTTTCATTTGTCGCAACATAATATGCAATCTGTTTTTTAAGATCTGAATATGTGATGCTTTGCATAGTTACAAAATAAAGCTATTACCTATTGTATATACAAAAAATAACATAATAATGTACTATTGCACTACACAAGACGAGTTTATTTACGGCCCGATTTATTTTACAGAAATTATAATGGAGAAAATAAGTCAATAATAATTACCTTATCTATGATAATTACTACCTATCAAATCAGTTAGTCAAATGTCACCATAGTCCTAGACGACTATTGAATCGTTCACTACTATAGACCAAGCAATATATAATTGGCAAATCGTGACACGTCGGTGCATCGCGTGGTGCATCTTTTGACAGTTAAATTCGATAGTGATGAAACATGTAAACTTTTCAATCATTAATCATGCTATTTTTTTTTAAGTATTTAATTTCGATTATAATAAAATAGAAGATAAATAAAATATTTGAGACGTGTTTGCATTTTTTTTGTAATATGAACTTTATACATTACTTTAAATTATTTACATGTAACAAAAATGAACTCCATATTTAAATGAATCTATTGATTATGATATATTTATGTGCGAGTGTCGGCTGTGCCAATCACTAATACATCAATCTTCATTTGTTTCTATCTTGTTTATGAATTTTCTGCTCACGCAGAAAACAATAGGATTTGGCATAAACAATCACTCTAGTAGTAAGAAATTCGAAACTCAATGCACCATAGTAAAGACAAATGTAATTTTGACAGCTTTGACATTCATAACTAACTTCACTATACTATAATCGGGCCGAAACATTGAGTTTCGAATTTTTTAAGGCTCAGTTACACGTACCGAGTAAACGGGCGAGACAGTAAAACGCCGAGTAAACGCTACTCGGCCGAGACAGTGACCCGGCATGAGATAAGCGAGTAGCTGTTTACACGCATCTAGCATTTAGGTAGAGATGGGCATTTACCCGATAAATTTCCGAGACTCGGTTTATCCATTTATACCCATTTTTTCCTAGGAATTTTTAATTTATACCGGGTAAAAATTAAAATCAATTAAAATGTTTGTAATTACGATATTTTATAATATATCGTTAAGATTTATTATGAAATAAAGTGGTTAAGCACACATTCAGTTTTTAAATTAAGTACTGATTAAAAAAGTACTTATAAAGTGTACAATTTACGTTTTGGTTACAAAAAGACCTGACAAGATATAGATACGTATCTTTATTCTGACTAATTCGCAGCCAACTGGTTTTAGACAAAAAATGTTATGCCGGGGTGACGAACAAGTTTGCCAAATGCCGGAATTCTATTGAACGGCTAGGCGATCATTGAATCGTAAGGCCTGCCGTACACGAATATCAGCCAACTTAATTACTAACTCTCTCAAAAACACGCTTGCATAAAATTTTCTCGATAGAAAAATATTGCGAAGTTACCTCCAAATCCTAACTAATATTATAAATGTGAAAGTGAGTTTGTTTGTTACCTCTTCACGCTTTATCTACTCAACCAATCTTCCTTTTTCACATACACATAGTTAGAAGTACTGAGAATGACATAGGATACTTTTCATCCCGGGAAAAAGCACTGTTCCCGTGGGAAATTCACGCGGGCGAAGCCGCGGGCAAAAATTAGTCTATAATACAATTGAAGATGTTTTGATTTTTTTGTTAATTCTACTTTAAACAGCCATATACTAAATATGCATCATTATTTTCAAAATATTATTTGAATATGTATGATTTTAAATCTGTTGTTTTTGTTTTTTTAATATTTGAACCGAAAACAACTAGTTATTTATCTTCCTTATAATCAAAACACACCTAATATTTATACTTTAATTATTATTTTATCAGTATTAAAGTAAATAAGGATAATTTACTTTCATTTTAATTTCTTCCCGGTATAAATAAAAAATATCGGGTATAAATGGTTATAAATTAATTTTTACCCATTCTACCCATTCTTTCCCATTTTTACCTTCCCGAAATTTATCCAAGCGCCCTCAGTACTTCTAACTATGTGTATGTAAAACAGTCAGATTGGTTGAGTAGATAAAGCGTGAAGAGGTAACAAACTCACTTTCGCATTTATAAACTTCGCAATATTTTTCTATCGAGAAAATTTTATGCAAGCGTGTTTTTGAGAGAGTTAGTAACTAAGTTTGCTGCATTTTAATTTCAAATTCAGTCTTTCATTATTACTGATACTAGCTGTTGCCCACGGCTTCGCCTGCATGAGTTTCGCTTAGATGAAAAATCTTTTTGTGTTCCAAACTGTAGAAACCTAAACTCCAGTACTCAAAATTTCAGCCATTTGGTTATCTCGTGTCCCGCGAATATATTAGGTACTCGTAGTACAGTCGCGGTGTTAAAATGAATCAAAAGTGATACTTCATTCAATAAACGGTCTTCGTCTGCTCGTTATCTACAATTTCCCGTGTACCACAACTCCCACCCCGAGTCCCTCTTTGTCCTATCCTGTTTCCTGTCTATTAATACGTCAGCAGAAAATGCTCATCAGGTTGAACGACTTTTGCTAAAGCCTTGTTTCCATTTATTTTATAGAGTAGCTGGTTTCTTGGAGTTCTTCATCAGATATTCCATAATTTTCAATTTTTATACGTCAGCAAAAAATGCTCGTCAGTAGAGATGGGCGCTTGGATAAATTTCCGGAAGGTAAAAATGGGAAAGAATGGGTAGAATTGGTAAAAATTAATTTATACCCATTTATACCCGATATTTTTTATTTATACCGGGAAGAAATTAAAATAAAAGTAAATTATCCTTATTTTCTTTAATACTGATAAAATAATAATTAAAGTATAAATATTAGGTGTGTTTTGATTATAAGGAAGATAAATAACTAGTTATTTTCGGTTCAAATATTAAAAAAACATAAACAACAGATTTAAAATCATATGTATTCAAATAATATTTTGAAAATAATGATGCATTTTTAGTACATGGCTGTTTAAAGTAGAATTAACAAAAAAATCAAAACATCTTCAGTTGTATTATAGACTAACTTTTGCCCGCAGCTTCGCCCGCGTGAATTTCCTTCGGGAACAGTGCTTTTTCCCGGGATGAAAAAGATCCTATGTCCTTCTCAGTACTTCTAACCATGTGTATGTGAAATAGGAAGATTGGTTGAGTAGATAAAGCGTGAAGAGGTAACAAACAAACTCACTTTCACATTTATAATATTAGTTAGGATTTGGAGGTAACTTCGCAATATTTTTCTATCGAGAAAATTTTATGCAAGCGTGTTTTTGAGAGAGTTAGTAATTAAGTTCCATAACGACCGGTCCTGCGCTGCCCGCATCCGGTCGTTATGGAAATCCTTGGGGGAGGCCTTTGTCCAGCAGTGGACGTCTTTCCTCTGACAGAGAGAGTTCAATAGAATTCCGGCATTTGGAAAACTTGTTCGTCGCCCCGGCATAACATTTATCGTCTAAAACCAGTTGGCTGCGAATGAGTCAGAATAAAGATACCTATATCTTGTCAGGTCTTTTTGTAACCAAAACGTAAATTGTACACTTTATAAGTACTTTTTTACACAGTACTTAATTTAAAAACTGAATATGTGCTTATTTCATAATAAATCTTAAAGATATATTTATATCGTAATTACAAACATTTTAATTGATTTTAATTTTTACCCGGTATAAATTAAAAATTCCTGGGAAAATATGGGTATAAATGGATAAATTTCCGAGTCTCGGAAATTTATCGGGTAAATGCCCATCTCTACTCAGGTTGAACGACTTTTGCTAAGGCGCCATTTCAATATGTCATGATTTTTAAAAATTAGTTAATATATTTGTTTGTTTACCAATACTTTTGTGAATAATTGGTCGCTATTATGATTAATCAGTTGCTGTTTTGATCAATTCATGAGTGGCGCCATCTTGTGTAAGCTTGACGAAACACTATCAGGCGCATTCGTTTATGGTGCATTCTATGGTTACGTCACTACCGGTGGCGGGGTGGTAGTTTAGATCAGAGAGCAACGGACGCACTAGCGACATTCTTCCTCGAGACTCAGAGCAGAGCGGACACGTTAAACACCACGCATATTCGAGGATCATCATATTTCAGAAGTGTTGAAATTCTCGCCCGCAATAGTGACTGAAGAAAATCGTAAGTAGCCAATATTGTGTCTAATTAGCTTTGAAAGAATTAAGTAAATTGCGGTAGCTACATCCAGTGTTGCATGTTTTCTTTTTCCTATTAATAATTTATTCAAAATTTATGGACTACCCGCGCAGTGCACATTCTGGCGTATGTAGATTTCAGTAACAGATTTCGAAAAGAATTAACTTAATACTAGTATATTGTCGTTAATATGTTCTTCCTTTCGCTTTTATTAATATTATTTATGAAGGTTCTAGATTTACCCATGGTTTTACGTTTTTTTTATTACACCTTTTACTAAAAGCTTTATAATTATTAGCTGCAAAAAAAAGAGAAAGAATATATACTATAGCTGTATGTATATAACTGTTGATTATTCAAATCAAGTTGAAATGGAATATTTTAATTGTTCCTTTGCTGAAAGTAATTACAGATTATAGTGATTTATAGATGTGAGTGTGCATCGATTAAATTATGGTCTGACGTGAGCGTGCGTTGGTTTAGAATATAGATGTGAGTGTGCATCTTTTGAATTATGTTTTGTCGTGAGCGTGCGATAGTTAAAAGTAAAAGATATGAGTGTGCATCTTTTGAATTAAGATCTGACGTGAGCGTGCGTTGGTTTAGAATATAGATGTGAATGTGCATCTTTTGAATTATGTTTTGTCGTGAGCGTGCGATAGTTAAAAGTAAAAGATATGAGTGTGCATCTTTTGAATTAAGATCTGACGTGAGCGTGCGTTGGTTTAGAATATAGATGTGAATGTGCATCTTTTGAATTATTTATTTGTCGTGAGCGTGCGATAGTTAAAAGTAAAAGATGTGAGCGTGAATCTTTTGAATTATGGTCTGACGTGAGCGTGCGTTAGTTCGAAGTATAAATCTTTTAAATTATATACTGACGTGAGCGTGCGTTAGTTTAAAGTATAGGTGTGAGCGTGCATCTTTTGAGTTACACTTTGACGCGAGTGTACGCTAGTTCGAAATGTGTATTTTTGGATTATATACTGACGTGAGAGAGCGTTAGTTTTAAGTATACTGAGCGTGCATCTATTGAGTTATTTTGACGAAAGCATACGTTAGTTCGAAGTATGTATATTTTGAATTATGTACTGACGAGAGATTGCGTTAGTTTAAAGTATATAAGTATGCATAAATCTATTTAATTATATTCTGACGTGAGTGTACGTTAGTTCGAAATTTGTATCTTTTGAATTCTATACTGACATGAGAGTGCGTTAGTTTTAAGTATACTAAGCGTCTATCTATTGAGTTATTCTGACGAGAGCAACGTTAGTCCGAAGTGTGTATTTTTCAAATTAAATGATAACGTGCTCGAGCATTAGTCTAACGTATACATGTTAGGTATAGATATATTTTTTTTTAACTACCCGTGTTGAATGAGAGTAAAAACAACTGAGATTAGACTGGTTTTTGCTTATGTATGATAACGCGCGAGTAAATTTGCGAACAAGCTTATAGTTTATTTAAGAGAACAAGTATTGCGAAATTTCGAAGAAGAAGAAGAATTTTAGTTATCTAAATATTGATCCGAATAAGACGAAAGTGTAGTTTTGAATAAATGACACGATTCTGATATGAAGGTACACTTAAAAAGGTTTCGTTTTTTTTTTTAAATAGCAACGATATTATAGAATATCTCGATCTTCAATTTAAATTGTTATTAAATTGTTAATAAAGATTATTATGTTGAAAAGTGTTATTCGAGTTAAAGATATAATGAGAATAAAGTTGCCGTTTACATATAAAATGAGATTACTAAGAAAAGAGAAGTTGGACTTAAGTTTAGTGTTAGTAGATTGATATCTACGATGTTAGATTTCTGATCGTTACTTTTAGTTACTTAAAAGTAGCTTGAGGAAGAATATTTAGCGATGATAGTCAAAATTGGTATTTTTATTTATCATTATATAGCGATAATAGTCAAAATTGGTATTTTTATCATTATAAATACGAAAGTATAGACATAACAAAGTTCGAATTGTTTTTCTAGGTCATGACTGAATCAAGCAGCACGAGCAGCAAAGGACTTCGTGTAGCATTGAGAAGGAATCGCTTAATTAGCACTTCAAGTGAAAGTTCGATGGAAAACATCCCAGTTATAACTCGAAAGCGCCGTAATAATCAGGAATCGGAAGATGTTTCTCCCAAACGCCGCCGTAAGCGTTCTGACGTAGTAGATGTTGCAGAATTAGTGAGTGCATTGAACGTTAGGAACAAAACATTGATTAACTCGCAACAAATGTTAAATGCACTACCCGAGTTTGACCCCGAAAATAAAAATCAAAATATTGAAACGTGGCTGCATAAAGTCAATGAATATGCTAGTATTTACAATTGGGAAGATAGACAGACATCACACTTCGCAACCCAAAAACTGATGGGAGTAGCAAAAAAATGGCTTGTATCACTTCCAAGTCTAGACCATACATGGACTGAATGGCAAAATAAATTAAGGCGTGCTTTTCCGGTCGAAGACAATTTTGCTATTATATTAGAAGAAATGTTTGCAAGAAAAACTAAAGAAGATGAAAGTTTGAGAATCTATTTTTATGACAAGTTAATGTTATTAAATAGATGCGAGATAACAGGAAAGAAAGCCGTAGACTGCCTGATTCACGGAATAACAGACGTGTCTCTTCGAAATAGTGTTCAAGCTTTGAAATGCCAAGAACCTGAAGACTTACTAAAGTATTTGGTTCTTCAACAACCAGTCGCATCTTTTTCGCAATCGCAAAGAAAAAGATATGCAGAAAAATTTGAAGCAACAACGTCTCGTCCAAAAGTACGCTGTTATGCATGTGGTCTTGACGGACATACTTCTAACAGATGCTTTCAGAAAATAAAGAGAGAAAACTCTGTTGTAACTTCTACCGATTCACTTAAATGTTTCAATTGTAATGAGGAGGGACATCGCTTTAGTCGCTGTCTCAAAATTTTATTAAAGTGCAATATATGCAGGAGAGTTGGTCATAATGACAGTGACTGTAAGCGAAACCCTTCCTCAGTAGGTAAAAATGTAAAATCTGAGAAAGTTATGAATATTGATTCTAGTAATAAGTCCAATGATAAATTTGAAAAAAATGTTATTGTTAACAATAAAACATTGAGAGCTTACATTGATTTTGGTAGTGATTGTTCCCTTATAAGACAATTTGATGCAAGTAATTTAAATTTAATCAAATCATATGATGACCTGCCTGCGATAAGAGGTTTTGGCAATTCTTGTATCTTTCCCCTTTACAAGTCACAAGTTCATATTCAAGTCGATGAAGTTGAAGCCGATATTATTGTTTACGTAGTAAATGATAAATATTTGCAAGTGTCATTGTTAATCGGTCAAAATTTTACAGAAAATCCCCATATCAGTGTATTGAAAGACAGTAACAAATTAACTTTTTATAATGGCCCTATAATATATACAAATTTAAAATCGATTAAACTAATTACTAATTCTGAAACCTTTTTGAACGGTGCATATTTGTTGCCAGTACATAGTGACCCATCCTATACTGGCGATGTTTATGTTGAAGCACACACAAGAGAAATTCCTGGTAATGAGTATCGCTTGCATCAAGGTGTATATAGCTTAGTAGAAGGCAAAGGTCATATTTTAGTGTCATCTAATACTTCCTCAAAACTAGCTGCAAATACTACTTTATGTCGAGCTATTCTGTTTAAGGAAGTTGATGTAGTCGATGTTAAGCGTATTAGCGATAAGTGTCTCGATCCTCTGCCCTCCCTTAACAAAGCTGATATAAAAGTTGGATCCGATATAGATCAAACAACTTTTGATAAACTCTATCAACTTCTCCAAAGTTATCGTGACTGTTTTGCATGCTCTTTAAATGAAATTGGATGTGCACCGAAAGATTTTGAAATGAAAATAGAACTTAATGATCAAAAGCCAATTGTTTATCGTCCCTATAGACTTTCAAATATAGAAAGAGCTAAGGTGAGAGAAATGATTTCTGAACTAATGGACAATGATATAATCAGGGAATCCAATTCAGACTACTCTAGTCCAATATTAATGGTCAAGAAAAAAACGGGAGAACAACGCCTCTGTATAGACTTTAGGGCCCTAAATTCCAAAACTGTGAAAAATAGATACCCGTTGCCATTGATCGAGGATCAACTTTCGAACTTAAGTGGTAATAAGTTCTTCACAACCTTAGATATGGCATCGGGATACTATCAGGTACCACTTTCAGAAGAAAGCAAGCATCTTACTGCGTTTGTAACCCCAGATGGGCATTACGAATTCAACCGTATGCCGTTTGGACTAGCAAATGCTCCTGCAGTCTTTCAAAAACTTGTGAACAAAATGTTAGGTACTGCTAGGTTCGAGAGCGTATTAGCCTACATGGATGATCTACTTATCCCGTCAGAGTCTATTAGTTCAGGATTTGAAAAACTAGAAAACGTTCTGAAACTTATTAAAGAATACGGATTAACATTAAAACTTTCAAAATGCTGTTTCTTTTCTTCAAACATAGAATATTTGGGATATGATGTATCTTGCGATGGCATAAAACCAAGTTATCGCAAAACATTAGCTATCGAGGAATTCCCAGTTCCAAAGAGTGTACATGAAGTACGACAATTTTTAGGTCTAGCTAGTTACTTTAGGAAGTTTGTAAAAGGTTTTGGCGAGATAGCACGCCCATTAACCCGTTTGTTACAAAAAAATGTAGAATGGCAGTGGACTGATGCTGAAGAAAGAGCGGTATCAATTTTGAAATCACATCTATGTAGTCGCCCCGTTTTAGCGCTCTATAACCCTAGCTTGAAAACTGAACTGCACACTGATGCAAGTTCAGCTGGAATTGGAGGTATTTTATTACAATGGCAAGAAAATCCAAAAGTTCTTAAGCCCGTTGCCTATTACAGCAGACAAACGACCCCTGAAGAAAAATTCTACCATTCTTATGAATTAGAGACATTAGCGGTCGTATGCTCTCTAAAAAAAATTAGAACCTACATACTGGGGATACCTATTAAAATATTGACAGACTGTAATGCTTTACGATTAACAGTAAGCAAAAAGGATTTAGTGCCTAGAATAGCTAGATGGATTTTACAGATGGAAGAATACGATTTTGAAATCGAATATCGTCCTGGCGATCGCATGGCTCACGTTGATGCTTTAAGCAGAAATGCAGTTGAAAAGTCCTAAGAATGAAAATCGTCCAGATAACATAGCTTCAGTTTTACATATTGAACAATCTGATTGGTTGCTAACACTACAGTTGGGTGATCCCGAAATAAGTAGAATATCAAAGATTTTAAAACCAGATTTAGATGAAGAATTTAAAGATTTAAAGAAACACTATATAATCAAAAACAATATATTATACAGAAAAAATAATGGAGATACGGAAGATTTGAGAATAGTTATACCTAAAGGCGCAAGATGGCAAGTGTGTCGTTTAAATCACGATGAATTTGGTCATTTTGGTATTAAAAGACTTTGGAACGTATACAAAGTCAGTATTGGTTCCACAAAATGAATAAATTTGTAAAAAAATACGTGGGAGCTTGTTTGGAATGTGCCTATAATAAGGATAATACACCTGCTAAACAAGGTTACATGTATCCTATAGAAAAAGTAAAGGTGCCCTTCCAAACAATTCATATTGATCATTTAGGCCCATTTATAAAAAGCAAACGAGGTAACTCGTACATACTTACAATTGTTGACGGGTTTTCAAAATATACATTTGTAAGACCAGTTAAAGATACCAAAAGTATATCAGCTATAAAAACTTTACAAAGTATTTTTAGTGATTTTGGTACACC
Source organism: Ephestia elutella (assembly GCA_018467065.1). Classification (NCBI taxonomy): domain Eukaryota; kingdom Metazoa; phylum Arthropoda; class Insecta; order Lepidoptera; family Pyralidae; genus Ephestia; species Ephestia elutella. The sequence goes on from CM031585.1 coordinate 9,273,102, forward strand.
AGAACGTATCATATCTGATCGCGGATCAGCCTTTACATCTGGACAATATAAGCAATTCTGTAATGATAAGAATATTAAACATGTCCTAAATGCTGTTGCTTGTCCACGGGCCAATGGACAAGTTGAAAGATACAATCAAACTATTCTTAATGCAATAGCTACTCAAAATTCAGGTAAAGATGACAAAGACTGGGATTTATCAGCAAGCAAAGTACAATTTGGTATCAATAATACTGTAAATTCAACCACTGGAAAAAGTCCGTCGGAAGTATTATTCGGCTCCAGGTTAAGGGGAGACTCTGATGGTATTTTCCGTGAGTTGTTGAATGATACTGAGAAAAATAACAGGGAAATAGAAGAAATAAGAAATGAGGCTAAAACTAATATAGATGAAAAGCAAATAAAAATGAAAGAATCACATGATGCTAAATCGAAGCCTGCTCAACAATACAAAGTTAATGATTTAGTTAAAATAACAAAAGTTTCATTCAATGAAAACCCAGGTCAAAGTAAAAAATTATTGCCTAAATTTATAGGGCCATATAAAGTTTCAAAAATTATAGGTAACGACCGATACGAATTGTCAGGAGTGCCTGGTTTTAATAAAGTAAAAAGATCTTCTACCGTAGTTTCTGCAGATCATATGAGACCATGGATTAATGTTAAAGCTCTCAATGTTGTAACTGATGATGAAAGCAACGAAAACACAGACTCTTCAGAAGAGTAGTAGCTAATTACTCAATTAAATCAAGAATAGCAGCCGAATGTCATGATTGTTGATTGGAGTATATGTTTTGTAAACTTTTGTAAATTCATACAATAGGTAATAGTAATTTAAATAAGCTGGATGTTTTGTTTTGTAATAATGTTAATCGTATTTTTTTAAAATAAAATATTAATAATTTATGTAACAATTTGTTAAGTAATTATATGTGCCTACATCGATGACCACTGTATAAAATAGGAAAATAAATATTAAAAGAATACAAAAGAAATGTCAAATAATTTTATTAATAAAGCACTTTATTTATTAAACCTATAGTCTAAACATACCCATATATTGTTACGTGCGCCGGGAGTCAGCACGTGGTCCGATGGCCGAATGTCATGATTTTTAAAAATTAGTTAATATATTTGTTTGTTTACCAATACTTTTGTGAATAATTGGTCGCTATTATGATTAATCAGTTGCTGTTTTGATCAATTCATGAGTGGCGCCATCTTGTGTAAGCTTGACGAAACACTATCAGGCGCATTCGTTTATGGTGCATTCTATGGTTACGTCACTACCGGTGGCGGGGTGGTAGTTTAGATCAGAGAGCAACGGACGCACTAGCGACATTCTTCCTCGAGACTCGGAGCAGAGTGGACACGTTAAACACCACGCATATTCGAGGATCATCATAAATATATGTAATAGTGTAGCTGGTCTCTTGGAATTCTTCATCAGATGATCCTGACCTTCGATTTCTATACGTCAACAGAAAATGCTCGTCAGATTGATAAACTTTTGCAAAGGTACCATTTCCATATTTCTTATAGTTTAGCTGTTAAGGTTCTTCATCAGATGTTCCTGTTTTCAAAATCAATTATAGCCTATATGTTGCCCAGGCTTAATAGCTATACAACAAAAAAAGTTTCATTCAAATCCGTTCAGTAGTTTTTGCGTGAAACGCTTACATATATACAGACAGATAGAAAGACAGACAGATAGACAAGTAATTACAAAAAAAATTTTTGCTTTCTATTATTATTCTTTTTAAGTTTCTCTCTATCCATTTCAGTCAAAAATACTAAATGTACAGACAAAATATTTTTTCATTACTCATACTCTGAAAGTAAGTCTGAAGTTGCCTGAGGAGCGTGGAGAAAGTAATACTTTTCGGCCCTAGGGAGAATCGTTTTCAACTGACAGCTGTCAAATTATTTAAAAAAAAACTAGTTCTATTTTCACGTTATTCTATTGAACCATATTCCAACTTCCTAAACAGCCATTCAGCATACATATTATGTAAAATTGAAATAACATGAAGTTAAAGAATATATTTTTTTATAATATAGATTTTTTTATTATTTTTTGAATGATGGAACCAAATGAAAAAATCTAATAGCTAAATAGTTGGTCGGCCACAGAAAAAAAATATGCTGGAAGCTAAAGCCGTAATCCGATCATTTTTTTTTTTTTTCAAGTTTAGTGGTTTGTTTATGCTTCCGTATAATTCACTCATCATTTCTTTAGCTAATTCATGTTTTTATTTTTACTTTCCTTGTATTCGTAATGAAAAGCACAGTATTTACCTCGGATGAAAGACTTTTTTAAGTCCCTCGAACTATTCCGTCTCGGGACTTAAAAAAGTAACTTTCACCCACTTGTTAACAATGTACTATTACTGTTATACTATCTATATAGATTACAGACATTCGTGTAAAGCAATCTGGCCTAGTACGGCGGGCCTTACGATTCGATGGTCGCCTAGCCGTTCAATAGAATTCCGGCATTTGGCAAACTTGTTCGTCACCCCGGCATAACATTTATTGTCTAAAACCAGTTGGCTGCGAATGAGTCAATTTTTGTAAACAAAACGTAAATTTTACACTTTATGTTTTAGTATTTTTTTACACAGTACTTAATTTAAAAACTGAATATGTGCTTAAACACTTTATTTTATAATAAATCTTAACGATATATTATAAAATATCGTAATTACAAACATTTTAATTGATTTTAATTTTTACCCGGTATAAATTAAAAATTCCTGGGAAAAAATGGGTTATAAATGGATAAATTTCCGAGTCTCGGAAATTTATCGGGTAAATGCCCATCTCTAGACGCACCGAGTACTAGGAATTCACTCGGCGATTTACTGTCTCGCCCGTTTACTCGGTACGTGTAACTGGGGTATTACTGCTACTTACTAGAGTGATTATTTAAGCCAAATCCTATTGTTTTCTGCGTGAGCAGAAAATTCATAAACAAGATAGAAATAAATGACAAGATAGATGTATTAGTGATTAGCACAGCCGACACTTGCACATAAATATATCATAATTAGAGATGGGCGCTTGGATAAATTTCCGGAAGGTAAAAATGGGAAAGAATGGGTAGAATGGGTAAAAATTAATTTATACCCCACTTATACCCGATATTTTTTATTTATACCGGGTAGAAATTATAATGATAGTAAATTATCCTTATTTACTTTAAACTGTTAAAATAATAATTAAAGTATAAATATTAGGTATGTTTTGATTATAAGGAAGATAAATAGGTAGTTGCTTTCGGTTCAAATATTAAAAAAAAACGAAAACAACAGATTTAAAATCATATGTATTCAAATAATATTTTGAAAATAATGATGCATATTCAGTATATATGGATGTTTCAAGTAGAATTAACAAAAAAGTAGACTAACATTTGCCCGCGGGTTCACCCGCGTGAATTTCCCACAGGAACAGTGCTTTTTCCGGGATGAAAAGTATCCCATGTCCTTTTCAGTACTTCCAACTATGTTTATGTGAAACAGGAAGATTGGCTGTGGTCTAGTACGGCGGGCCATACGATTCGATGATCGTCTAGCCGTTCAATAGAATTCCGGCATTTGGCAAACTTGTTCGTCGCCCCGGCATAACATTCATTGCCTAAAACCAGTTGGCTGCGAATGAGTCAGAATTAAGATATATCTTGTTAGGTCTTTTTGTAACCAAAACGTAAATTGTACACTTTATAAGTATTTTTACGCAGTACTTAATTTAAAAACTGAAGGTACTACTTAAACATTTTATTTCTTAATAAATCTTAACGATATATTATAAAATATCGCAATTACAAACATTTTAATTGATTTTAATTTTTACCCGGTGTAAATTAAAAATTCCTGGGAAAAAATGGGTATAAATGGATAAATTTCCGAGTCTCGGAAATTTATCGGGTAAATGCCCATCTCTAATCATAATCAATAGATTCATTTAAATATGGAGTTAATTTGTTACATGTAAATAATTTAAAGTAATGTATAAAAGTTCATTTTACAAAATAAAAATGCAAACAGGCCTCAAATCTTTTATTTATCTTCTATTTTATTATAATCGAAATTAAATACTTAAAAAAACAGCATGATTAATGATTGGAAAGTTTACATGTTTCATCACTATCGAATTTAACTGTCAAAAGATGCACCACGCGATGCACCGACGTCTCACGATTTGCGAATTATAGGCTTGATCTATAGGTAGGTGTAGGTACTAAGAAGCGATTCAATAATCTAGGGGCCGAAAAATAAACTCCCGTATGACGTATGTCAGTTTGACAATAATAGTGATGTACCTAAACACGAGTCGCTACGATTATTTGATTTTAAGTAAAAAAAAACAAATCCAAACAAAATAATTATTTTTATTAATCAGAAGTCTGTTGTGATGGGGGACTTTAACGCGAAACTGGGCAAACGAAGCGATGATGAGCTGAGAGTGGGGAATTTTGGATATGGAACGAGAAATGCACGTGGTCATCTGCTGGCCGGCTTTATGGAGAAGGAGGGCCTCTTTATGATGAACTCCTTCTTCAAAAAGCCAAAACAGCGAAAGTGGACATGGTTGCATCCTAATGGCGTTACAAAAAATGAGATTGACTTCATCTTGTCGACGAAGAGGCACATATTCAATGATGTCTCTGTGATCAATGCCGTAAAAACAGGAAGCGATCACCGATTGGTAAGAGGCACATTGAATCTTAGAATAAAACTCGAAAGGTGTCGACTGATGAAGTCTACGCTCCGACCAGCGCCTATCCAGCTCCAAAACCCCGAGAGCTTTCAGCTCGAGTTGCAGAATCGCTTCGAATGCCTAGGAGACTGCGAAAATCTGGACGATTATAATGACAGGTTTGTGCAAATTGTCCAAACAGCTGGGTCTAAGGCCTTCAAAACCCGCCGTTCAAAAGGAACCAAAAAGATCTCGGACCTCACCAACAAACTCATGGAAGAAAGACGAAACTTGGTTCTGCAGTCCTCTGACGAGGCTGCTCAGTATCGACGTCTAAACAGACAGATCTCCAAGTCCCTAACTCGCGATTTGCGCCAATTCAATACTGACCGTATTGAAGAGGCGATCAAGCGAAATAAGGGCTCAAAAGTGTTTGCAAGGGATCTGTCTGTTGGTCAAAGCCAACTGCCCAAGCTGAAGACTGAGGATGGCAGAATCATTTCGTCGAAGCCGGAGCTGTTGGAAGAGGTTGAGAAGTTCTACGGACAATTATACACCAGCGTACGCGCACCTGTCAGTAATCTGGCCAAAGATCCAAGAGCCAGATTGACCCGACACTACACCGAAGATATCCCGGACGTCAGCCTATACGAGATTAGAATGGCTCTCAAACAGTTAAAAAACAATAAGGCACCGGGTGATGATGGAATCACGGCTGAGCTTCTGAAAGCAGGTGGAACACGGGTATTAAAAGCTCTTCAGAAGCTATTCGATTCCGTCATACTCGAGGGACAAACGCCTACGGCATGGCACAGAAGTGTGGTGGTACTTTTCTTCAAAAAAGGCGACAAAACCTTATTGAAGAATTATAGGCCTATCTCACTTCTGAGCCATGTCTACAAACTGTTTTCGAGAGTCATTACGAATCGTCTCGCTCGCAGGTTCGACGACTTCCAGCCTCCCGAACAAGCCGGTTTCCGAAAAGGTTTTAGTACCGTAGACCACTTACATACGCTGCGGCAGATTATACAGAAGACTGAGGAGTATAATCAGCCCTTATGCTTGGCGTTTGTGGACTACGAGAAAGCCTTCGATTCGATCGAGACCTGGGCTGTGCTACAGTCTCTCCAACGGTGCCAAATTGACTATCGATATATCGAAGCGCTGAAGTGTTTGTACGAAAACGCCACCATGTCGGTCCGTCTCCAGGATCAAGGCTCGAAACCTATCCAGTTGAAGCGAGGGGTGAGACAGGGAGACGTTATATCTCCGAAACTGTTCACCGCCGCCCTGGAAGATGTCTTCAAGCTTCTGGACTGGAGCGGACTCGGTATCAATATCAACGGCGAGTACCTCACTCACCTTCGATTCGCTGACGATATCGTAGTCATGGCTGAGACCTTGGAAGACCTAGGCACAATGCTCGATGGCCTCTGTAGAGCCTCTCAACAAGTGGGTCTAAAAATGAACATGGATAAGACGAAAATCATGTCTAATATCCGTGTCGCACCCACTCCTCTAAAGGTTGGAGACTACACTCGAAGTTGTTGACAATTATGTATACCTGGGACAAACAGTTCAGTTAGGTAAGTCCAACTTCGAGAAAGAGGTCAACCGTCGAATCCAACTCGGCTGGGCAGCGTTCGGGAAGCTTCGCGATATCTTCTCGTCCAAAATACCGCAGTGTCTCAAGACTAAGGTCTTTGACCAGTGTGTGTTGCCAGTAATGACATACGGAACAGAAACGTGGTCGCTTACTATGGGCCTCATAAGAAGGCTCAAGGTCACCCAAAGGGCGATGGAGCGCGCTATGCTCGGAGTTTCCCTGCGTGATCGAATCAGAAATGAGGAGATCCGTAGGAGAACTAAAGTAACCGACATAGCCCGCAGAATCGCCAAACTTAAGTGGCAGTGGGCGGGGCACATAGCTCGCAGAACAGATAGCCGTTGGGGCAGAAAGGTTCTCGAGTGGCGACCACGAACCGGAAAACGTAGTGTTGGCAGGCCTCCCACTCGGTGGACCGACGACCTGGTGAAGGTCGCGGGTTGCGCATGGATGCGGGCAGCGCAGGACCGGTCGTTGTGGAAATCCTTGGGGGAGGCCTTTGTCCAGCAGTGGACGTCTTTCGGCTGAGAGAAGAATCAGAAGTCTGAACCATCAAAGTAGCTGTCATAGTCACTAACATGGATAATAAATTAATGGTGAATAATATTATCTACTTTGAAAAATCTTTTATTCAATAAAATGTTTACAAAAAAAATATATACTTAACTTAGAACTCTAACAACGCCAAAAAAATGGTTCCACGAAATATGAACCTACGTAGGCGGGGCGTAATATAAAAACCTCACTTCGCCTCAGTTTGCCGCGCGCCGTGGCGCAGCGAGTTTAACGGTTGTACTTGTACCTAACACGTAAGTGTCAATTGTACGTATCATCGAGTAATTTCCACGAAGTATGTATGGAGAGGAGATGCGCATAGGCATTTTACATATGAAAGACAGTGTCCGCATTGGGAGGGGAGCGGGGGACGTATACTTACCGTAGACAGAAATTAAAAAATGAACTCTTATTGGATAGACATACGACTTATTTTATCTAATTTTACAAACTGTATAGCCACCTATTGGCCAGTAGCAGAATTATTTTCGCAAACTGTTTTATTAATTCTCTTGAGTTCTGCTATTACTATCCACCGCTGTGGGAATAATTACGTAAAAATACTTACGAGTGAAAATATATACTTTTATCGCGTGATTCCTTGTTGTGTGTGTTACTTTTACACCCCACAATACAGCACTTCATTGTTAATGAGCACAATCTAAAATTTCGCGTAACTTCGACACATCTGCGGCACGTGTTGACACTATGAAGTGAACTCCGCGAATGCGACAATAGTGACGTCTGGTGGCCAATAGTTAGAAGCCTCAAGTTTGTCGACTGGGGACAGGTCTACTAGCTTATGAACAGCTCTACTATAAATGCTCTGTGGTAATTTCGCAAGTTTGCATTGTTCCCAGATCTAGCGCCAAGCGCAAAATACGCCCTCAACCGCTATTTGCAACAAATATTTGCCATACTAATTCGGGCCGGCGTTCTCCAATGCGTCGTATGGTTGAGACTCAAAACAAAATGTTTGAAAGTATTGATATATTTGCCTGTTCAGTTTATAAGTATAAGAGACTTCTTCGTCAGTTATTGTCTGATCATAATGACTCGCACTCCTTTTCATAACTTATTTAAACATATATATATATATATTTTTTTCTTTTCTCTTCTTCCTGTGATTTGTTTGTATAACTTCTTCTACTTATATTAGTTTACCATCCTATTTTGTATAATTTATAACACATGTATAACATTACTCTCTTATTTGTTCTAAGCAAAATAAACTTCTTTATTTTTTATTTAACTTTCCACCCACTAGCAGCAACTTGTTATCACTATGTATTTAAACAAGCTGTGAATAGCGTGGTTGGTTACAAAATTACTATTACTTTAGATTTAAGTCCTTTTTTTTCAAACTTTTTATTTTGTAACTGTTTGTTGTTCCTTAATAAATAAATAAATAAATAAAGTTTAATTAGCAAAAATATGCCATCGGGTGTCGTAAAGTGGTGTAGAAATCACACAGATATGAAGAACAGCGGAATTACCTTTCTTTCCTTTGCCGAGACTTCAAACGCCAAGCAGCTGGGCTGTTTGATTGAGTGGTAGCCGGCTGCCGCGGTGTATGACCCCGCCCCGTGACCTTGACGCGCCCAATCGTGTACTAGCTTTTTCTATGAGAATGTGTGAGTGTCTTGTTGTATTTAAGTACATTTGTTGCGTAAATGGAACCAAGATTAGAGCGTTCGTTGTATGAGAGTTACACTTCCATATTTATTTATAATTCAATGAACTAAGGATAATTATTTTAAAATAAAATAGAACTAAAACTACCTTTAATACTAATACTACCTATAAATAAACATTATAAATTAAAAATCAAATTCTAAATTAGGTATCTTTGGCAAGGTGCCCATCACGCAGGCAGCATTCCCGCGCTAAATAGCAATAGCTAATCGCTGGGCGAGAAAGCTGCCCGCACGAGGGTCACCTGTTGCCTCCCTCAGGCGTTTACTGAGCTCCCTGTGGAGTTCCCGTACGCCACTGCCCCATGAGCCTAGAGTCTCGACGCCAAAAGTCACAAACTGGTATTGTGCGCCGAGCATTGAATTATAAATAAATATGGAAGTGTAACTCTCATACAACGAACGCTCAAATCTTGGTTCCATTTACGCAAACAAATGTACTTAAATACAACAAGACACTCACACATTCTCATAGAAAAAGCTAGTACACGATTGGGCGCGTCAAGGTCACGGGGCGGGGTCAACACACCGCGGCAGCCGGCTACCGCTCAAACAAACGGCCAGCCGCTTGGCGTTTGAAGTCTCGGCACAGAATTAATATAAGTACTACGTAGTCTCGGCAAAGGAAAGAAAGGTAATTCCGCTGTTCTTCATATCTGTGTGATTTCTACACCACTTTACGACACACGATGGCCTATTTTTGCTAATTAAACTTGCGAAATTACTCGATGATACGTACAATTGACACTTATGCGTTAGGTACAAGTACAACCGTTGAACTCGCTGCGTCACGGCGAACTGAGGCGAAGTGAGGTGTCTATTTTACGCCCCGCCCACAGAGGTTCCTATTTCGTGGAACCATTTTTTTGGCGTTGTTAGAGTTCTATGGTATATTAGTTCGTTGGCGCTAGTGATGTGCCGTTCCCAAATTTCCGTTCCCGGGAATATTCCCGGAAACGGGAACAGGGAATATTCCCGGGAATGTTTCCAATTTTTGGGGAACATTCCCGTGTTTCTGGGAACGTTCCTTACAAAGCTGGAATTGACTTTATAGGATTACTAGCGTTTGCCCGCGACTTCTCCCGAGTGAATTTTGCTGAGATAAATAGTATCCAACATTTTACCATTACTTACCAATGTTTTGCCATTTAGAGTTGCTCCCACACTGCTTATTAACATTTCAAGATTCAATTGTGCGCATTACATTACAATATGACACTGATGAACATTCACCGATTCGATTTTGATTATGCCATTTTCAGAATGTCACTTTTGCAAAAGGACACCTTCGCATAATGACATTTTCGCAAAAAGACACCTTCGCATGAAGTCACTTGCGCAAAAGGTCCACTTTCGCAAAATGTCTCTTTTGCAAAATGTCACATTCACATCCACAGTGATCGTTTTCGAAAGTGACATTTTGCGTAAGTTTCCTTATACGAAAGTGACCTTTTGCAAAAGTGACATTTTACAAATGTAACCATCTATCATATTAAGGCTTGTGGCTGCAAAGTTCCCAGGTTCTAATCCTGCCCGTGCTACATGAGTTTGTATACCAATCTGACTCATGTATGTACCTATGTTAGTTTTCATCGACCACTTGCTTCCGGTGAAGGTAAACATCGTGAGGAAACTTGCCCTCTGGTTGATGATTATCAGCTAGTGTGTGAAATGGAGAAGGCAATGGCAAACCACTCCATTAACATTGCCAAGAGAGTTGTTGTGTGTGTTTCATTCCATATAATAACCACGACCCTCAGTCATGAGGAAATACGACTAAAAAGAGAGATAAATGTGACAGTTTGTGAAAGTTACCATGCGGAAGTAACCTTTTGCGTAGATGTCATTTTGCAAAAGTGAACTTTGGGACGGCTCGGCAAAGTACCAATTGGTCACTTCGGATTCGGGGAAACGCAGAACCAAATCTCATCGTCTAAATGATGCCTGTCTGTCTGTCTGTTTTGTATGGAGTTGTCGGTTTTCGACCGATTGTTCTTTGGGGAGTGTGCTCATGAGCTGCAGGAGCTCATACCGTCTAACCCTATGTCCAGATGCACAGCGGGCTATCATCATTTCTTGGTTAATATTCCCCCCGCAAGCACCAAGCGCTTTTCGTGCGCGCTGTAAAGAAATGGAACTCTCTACCTGCGTTTTCCCGAGCACATACAGCCTGACTCTCTTTTAAAACCAGAGTGAATAAGCTACTTCTGGGTGAGCTCGCTACACTGTAGACCTCATCTCTGTCCGCGGGTAAGATTGTAGTCAAGAGCAAACTCATCTTTTATAAAAAAAAGTGAACGCATCATTGTATTGAAAAAATTGGCTCAGGCGCAAAATGTCTCTTTCGCAAAATGTCCCCTAGTCGTAAAATGTTTCTTTCTCGTAACGTCTTCTTCGTAGAATGCCTAAAGTGACCTTTTGCGAATGTAAACTTTTGCGCAAGTTACCTTATATGAAAGTGACACTTACATCAATAACATTTTGCGAAAGTGACCTTTTGTGAAAGTGAAGTTTTGTGCGGTGTTTAAGTATATGAAATTGTCAATTTTCAAAAGTAACATTTAGCAAAAGTGAACGTTTGCGAAAGTGGCATTTTGTGAAAATGACCTTTTGCGAAGATGTCTTTTTGCAAAAGTGACTTTATGCAAAACTTACCTGTTAACAAAAAATAAATATGCACTTATTTATTGTATTTATAAAATAGGCCCAGACGCAAAATGTTCTCTAGTCATAAAATGTCTTTTTCGCAGGATGTCTCTTTCACAGAATACATCTTTCTCAGAATCGCTAACACACCTAATAGCAATAAGCAAGGGATGGAAGTTAGTATAAACTTTGTCATTTTGAAAGTGAAAATGAAATTTTAGATTTACTGGTCTGTTGCAAAAGGTCACTTCCACATAAGATAACTATCACAACGGATCACACGTTTACAAAAGTTACCTTATGCGAAAGTGACCTTTTATGTAATAAACATAAGCAGTGACCTTTTGCGAAAGTGATCTTTTTTAAAAGAAACCATTCGCGAAAGTGAAGTTTGGCGAATGTAACCTATTGCCAAAGTGACATTTTGTGAAAGTGGACATTTTGCACAAGTAACCTTGTGTGAAAATGACATTTTGCGAATGAGACCTATTGAAATCAAAACCTCAAAAAAATGGCAAAATCAAAATCGAATATTCAAATGTTACGTTAACGGTTAATATTCGCAGTGTGGGACAAACTTAACAATCTACTATTTATCTAAGCGAAACTCACGCGGGCGAAGTCGCGGGTAAAAGCTATTAATCCTATAAAGTCAATTCCAGCTTTTGAGGGAACGTTCCCAGAAACAAGGGAATGTTCCCATAAGTCGGGAATATTCCCCGGAAATTTGGAAATATTCCCGGGAACGTTCCCGAAAAGTAGGGAATATTGAAGATTTTTGAAAAAATGTTGTAATTATTATCTGAGGATATGTATTTAGTATTTATATAGAGGTATTTAGTATTTATATGAGATATCCTCATATAAACTCTACCCATATTCCACGGGATTATAGACATCCCATCGGGGCGCTTACCATCGTCCCGTGCAATCCGGAGCTCGAGAGCTACGGGGACATTGGCACTGACGAGCGCCCTTCTGAGGATGTCATTTAGGGCAACATGACGGGACTGACGGCCGGCGCCCGAGGAACAGGCGAGTCCGTGAAGACCAAGACCATCAACGGCAGCGCCACAGTTGTGACTTACGCATACATCAGTTCCGAGTCGGAGACATACAGCTATACGGAGTGTTAGTGGGTCTATGAAGGTTCCGAGTGCAGGCGAGGGGTAGGCATGGAGCCAATGACCAGACTCTGGCATGGATACAACCAAAAGTCTTGCCCGCTCCCTCCCTGAGGTAGAATTTAGAATTGATTGAAACGAATTTGTGGATGAAATGGTGTCCCAGGCTCTTTGTTTATTTAATTTGGATGGTAAATTTGGAATAAATAACAAATTTCATGAAATTTGTTATTTATTTGTGTTAAGTCATTCAGAACAGTTTGTGAGCCTCCACCTAAGGTACCATCGTCGAGATACCATACATTTAATTTGGAATTAAGACTATGAAAAATCGAAAAATTAAACGATGTATCGCGTATTTTTATATTTTCACGATCGATTTATTGTAGCCGGATGCAATGGAACTCCCTAAAGTGGCAAGCCGGAAATTCAAGTACTACATTTCCGCGCATAGAATTAAAAATTAAAAAATTCTGAACTTCATGGGATTGACCCTGATAATACCTGTCATACGGGAGTTTAGATCTAAAGATAATTTTTTTGATGTGGTTTTTATGACGTGGGTGAAAGACTGAGACGTAATGTCCTAAGGATAATTTTTTTTTTGTACTCCTTCCCCCCTAGACGTGATGCCCTAAGCAACTGCTTAATTTGATTAAGGGGTAACCAAATAAGTATAAATAATATAATTTTTCCTTGGGGGAGGCCTTTGTCCAGCAGTGGACGTCTTTCGGCTGAGAGAAGAAGAAGAAGAATATAATTTTACCAATAATACTATTGAATTTTTGCAAGCTATCGATAGTGCAATACTACCTACCAAAAGTTTTTAGAACTATCGATAGTATCGATTGTTAGTTGAAATATAACTGTACCAATAGTATCGAAAGCAATACTATCGATAATTTTCTTTGTCATCAATAAAAAAAAAATATTTCTGTGCATCAATACTATTGCAAACTATTGGCTATCGATAGTATGACAATTTATCAAGGTCAACTATCGATAGTCCTGCAACGCTAAAGTACAACAACACTTACAAATTATCTATCAATGTCCAACCAAGTTGTAAAGTTGTTGTGAAGTAAACAAACAAAACAAACCTTTCTTTCCAACAGTGATTATATATGTACTATTTGCTTTCCAATTCCAACAAACACATAAAATACTGAGCTTTATGATGACCGTTTCTGAATATTCTCTAATAAAACATAAAATAATGCTGTGTGTGAGTTCCAGCGACAAAAACAACCAAACAATAAACGAGCTCAAGGAGTATTTCAAGGATACGGTAAATTCCCCTAGAAGGTTAGAACAAATCAGGACCATTGGACAACTTTTGCACGTTTTGGAAATGAGAGATCTTATATCAGAAAGTAATGTTCATTCCCTAAAATACATTGCTCAGTTTGTCAATAATCAAGAACTCCTAAACATGATAAATGGATTTGAGAAAAAAGTTCATGATAATCAGTATAGTAAGTACATAACTTGTTATATGTAAGTACCTACCATAGTAAGAGGTATTGGTGCACAGCGCTGCTTATGCCTATGCATTTAAAAAAATCGAAGTGTCTGCTAGTGTAATAGGTAGTAAATTTATTATTTGCAAGAAATTCATACAGCTTAAAACCTAGTTGACTCCACATGTATGCAGACAGTATAAAAGCCATGTAAAATTATAAATCAAGAAGTTTATATAACTAATATGATTTATTTAGCATGGCTTGGTCATGTCAGTGTAAATCTTGTGTAATAAAAACAGACAACCTTCACAATTTATTTTATTTCAAAAATTGTTTTAGGTCCTGGGAACACACAAAGTACCTCACAGAAAGTACCCATTAAATCACTTTCAAATGGCAATCCATACAGCAACTTGGGTGACCGAAAAATTCAGAGGATTCATGAAACCATTGTTGAACAGATTGGTACATACTGGCGTGACTTAGCTAGGAGTTTGAAGATCAGAGAGTGTGAAATTGATAATATTGACAAAAAATATATTTCACTTCAATCAAAAGCAGAAAGAATGTTAGAAATATATAAAGAGAAAGCAGATACCCAGAAATGGTTACTGGAACTTTGTGAGTCCCTTGAAAAGGCGCGTAGAAAAGATTTGGCAAAAGCACTAAATGATATACTAGTTATGAACATTTGATTTATTATCATGATTTGACACAAACATTATCAACAATAAAATTTTCTAAAGACTGTATTTTTGTATTATAATATTATTTTATGTTATAGAGCAATGATCAAATCAATATATTAATCAGATCTGTAGTCAATACATATAATATTCTCGAAGTCGCCAGATTGCACGCGCAAGTATGAAGAAGCACATGACAAGTAAAACTTGAATTCGCACAAATAAAAATGAACTTATGTCCATACAATTACAAAGTATTATAATTTAAAATTTGCAATGACAGGTTAGGCTATATAGTCCTACCTGTTTGGGACACAATCAAACATTTCTCATTTCTATATATTTCAGAAATTCTGTGCTACCATGGCTTCAACACCTCTATCTACCTACTGGACTGTTTAAAATTTTAAACTTTATTTGTGTTAACATGTGACCTCAAATGGTGTTAGTTGCAAGCTTCGAGCAACAAGGCATTCCGCCCGTGTTGCTCTATGGTTGCAAGGATCAGAAATACATTATGCTGTAAGGAAAAAAAATTGATTTTCAAGAAATAAATTTATTTTAACAACTTATATCTACAAAATAACAACCAGTTTAAACTGGTTTAATATAATAAATTGGAAAACTGTAGATGTTTGGAATGTTAAATATGAAAACAGTATATGGAAGACTTTGATATATAAAAACAGTAAAAATAATCACAGACAAACAGTTGATTTATATAATTCTAGCATTATAGATAACATTCTATAAATTCGATTGTTGCTTAATACTACTTACTAGATAATTATTATTTTTTTAAAATAATACCATTCAATTGATACATTATTTTATACAAGGAGAATCAACTTCATTCAAATGTTATTCGAGAAAATTTATAAGATAGACCTTAGGTAGATTTTGTAAGGATTTTTATATTTTATAAGGCACAATATTAAGACATTAATACGCACAACGGCACGCAAAAAGACAGTTGTTATAGTTTTGATAATCTTTTTTCATAGGACGAATTTCTTATCCAACTACAGTAAAAAGGCAAGATCAGTACAGAATAGGACCTCTTCTGAATTCAACTTACAAATCAGTAACGAAAGATATTTAAACTAAAGATAAGTTATTATAACAAAAAGATCTCAAGTAAAAAACATTCCAAAAAGACTTCAATACGACTTAAAATTGAATATAATCTAAAGTTGTATGCTTTATCACTGTTGGCAGGACCACGTGTAGGCGTTCTGGAAGAGTCTGAGCCAGGGGGAGGGGGCGGGTTGTGCGGAGGCGGGTGCGGGGGTGGAGGGGGCTGGTGGTGGGGAGGGGCACTGCCAGCGCAGCACACAGCGCTCGGGGTGCGGCATCATGGCCACGTGACGACCGTCCGCGGATCGCACGCCCGCTATGCCCACTGCAACAAAAATATTCAGCAAATAAATATCGTAAATGTTGATCTTTTCCTAGATTTTTAGCCACCAATAGTGTTGTGTCGACGAAAAATTCCCTGTTCTCGCAAATATCTTCATTTGAAAAATTCTTGAAAATTTCTCAAGAATATTTCCGAGAATTTCATAAGAAAGGTTTCGCTTGTACTTAAAAAATTCGAGAACGGCACATCACTAGCCAAAAATAGTGACCTGAAAAAGCGCCACCAACGTTTTTAAATAAGTAAAAATAGCTAGAATGCCGTAGGAATTTCGGGATAATAAGTGCTATTCCCATTATTTTCCTATCCATGTATCATATTTCATCGAAATCCGTCTAGTAGATTTTGCGCGATTGAATGACCAACATCCAAATTCACATATAAACTCACGCATTTATAATATTAGTATAATTCAGCGTTCCCACCACGTGTCAAAGAATCCTCGCACTGTACGAAGGTTTATCTAAAACGTAAACTCACATGGACTGCCATTAGGATTCATCGGGTACGCCTCAGTGGGGTTGCCATCATCATCCACATACTGCATAGCTATCTGTCCGTTGCTCTGCACTTTGTCCAAGAACCGAGGCTCGGAGACTCTAAACCTTCCTTCCCCGTGCGCGACCCACACGCCCAGTACACTGCCGCCCATGCCTCGGAACCATACATCCTCTTGTTTGTTTTCTACGATCGTTACGGCACTCCAGCGACATTCAAATCTGCAAAGAAACCATAGTGGAAAAATATGTTGATAAACTCGTTAAAATTAATGTGGGAGATTTTTTATTTTTTATTAGTTCCACTGCTGGGCAAATGCCTTCCCTCTGGTTTGCCATTTCTATCTATCCAGTGCATTATCTCTATAATCCATCTGTCGCATTCAGATCAACCGACCGATCTCGTTCTGCCTCTCATTCTCACATATTAATTTTAACATTCTGAATTTATGTTCGGGGCAGTCAATATCTCTTCTCCATATATAATCCTGAAATAATATGTAAGGAGCCAAAATACTAAAATCCCTCATAGTATATGCCACTAACAAACTTGCAAGAGAAATAGTAGTAATATTGCCAGAGATGTGTTACCGAGCTGTTCTTGCACAAGTTTGCCTGGAAGAAATCGCTTACAGAAATAAGGCATGAGCTCAGATGCGCAAGCAATATGAACTTTAAGGCTACGCAATAAGGTCTTCGTGTTCATATGACTGCACTTTTTTTTTGGTTATACAAATACGAAGACCTTATTGCCTAGCCTTAAAGATGATATTGCCTCTTTCGTCTCGCGACTCGACTGTACACCTTCGTAATTTATGTGTGCAAAAGGGTTACCTTTCTGATAGATTGTGGTCCAAGAATATCTGCGTCTTATTGGCAGCGCTGGGAGATGATTCCGGGTCTATCCAGCCTAATAGCGCCATGAGTTGGCATCCGTTGCAGACTCCGAGTGAGAAAGTATCGCTTCTGTTCTTGAAGTGCGCGAACTGTGAGCTGAGCCGCTCAGAGAACAAATGCCGGCCGCCCAGCCTTTAGCTGAACCCAGTGTGTCTGAAATTAATTGAGTAATAAATGTGATGAAAGAAGATTTTGCATATATTATGTTAAGCTGGTATGGAAAGGAAAATGCTTTCAGAGGATAATAGCTGAAAAATGTTCAGTTTAATTACAGCGATATATTGCTGAAAAATGCTGTCTATCTCCAGTGGACAAAAGTCCCTGTGGTGGAATTTTTTTGTTTTCCCACCATTCTAATCTGGTCCTCCGTCGGCAGGTATTGAGATACTGAATTTTTTTATTTTAGCTCGTGCAAAGGTCAAAAAGAAGTTATTTATACTGATCATATCCACACCATTACAATATATTTATTCTGTGCCATTATTTTAAATTGTGTGTAAAATGTACACACAATTTATCATATTTTAGTTATTTTTTTATTTCATACCTAACTTTTTCTATGGGTTGATGCATAGTAATAGGTACAAAAAGTATAGTTACCAGCGTAACCGAAGCCCCCGGGGAACACCAGTCCCTAGAAGGCGTCCAGCGAGATCTTGTTGCGCTGCAGATCGCACATAGTTACGTCGAACACGTCGAAATTGGCCATCACCAATGATGCTATCATCTCGCGGTCGCCATTTGTTCCTGGATAATTTGTTTCATTATTATCAGCTGTTTCAATAGCCCCACTGCTGGGGCTTTCCTTTTGGATGGATAGGTTGGGACATGACCTACCACGCTAGCCCAATGTGGATTGGTGTTTTAATGATTGTGAATATAGTCGGGACCAACGGCTTTACGTGCTTTCAGAAGCACGGAGGAGCTCGAAATAATACATTTTTAGTCGCCCATCCCAAGACCAACCATTAGGAAAGTTGCTTGACCGCTACTGTCGCAGGCATCTATCTATACATAAAATATACCCTAAGATCTTTTAAAATTACCCAATGGAATTTGAAAAAAAATCCCAATATAAACGTAGGTATCTATGTAATTTTAAAATAGTACCTACCTAGCAAATTGAATATTTTCGGACAATCATACTAGAAGAAAATGACAAAAATTCTAAGAAATTTTATTGGAATTTATGTTATAACCAGGTTTATCTTGTCTGTTTTGGTCTTATAATAAATAAATAAATAGACTTGCCTTCTTCACGTAATACAGCTACCCTTATCGGTTTAGTCTTGATAACCGCCGCTGATGGGTCAAACGTAACGTTATATGTGACGCCTTTCCGTTTCTCCAACCCTGAAAATATTTACAACACAATAAATATATTTTTTTAACTTATTAAATGTATTCTCGTGTAAATATTAATATTGTAAAGTGAAACAATCTTCGTATGTTGAATACCAATGGAACAAACCTTTCCATTCCTGATTTATGCACTCTGAATTCGCTTGCAGGCATTCCAATCGGTAGCTAGTCTCCTCCCACATTCTATACACGTCTATCAGTTTTGAATCAAATACTTTGGCACCATTTACATTGATCACGACCTGCAAATTAATTATGACAAATTAATTTTTTTTATCTTTTATAGACCAACGAACAGTCTGACGAAATAATTTTTCAATGATACATGGTTAGGTTAGTTATTAAAGTTATGTATAATAATATTTTTGATTTTTCTTTAATAGACTAACAAACATTCTAATGATTTTTTAATAATACATGGTTAGGTTATATACATAACCTGGATTATGAGTGTTAATCTACAAATTTATATAAGGCATTCTTGGACTTTTTGCATTCTTCTTGCAATGTGAATGGTAAATTTTAATTTTCCAAAAAAAACTTACTTCAGAGTTCATTCCATACGTTCCAACTTTGCCAATATACCTAGCGCTCACTCCATTCTTCTTATACTCATGGAGAACATAGTCCAAATCGCTCTGCGCCACTTCCACAACTATTCCTAATTCTTCATTGAACAGTGCCTCAATAACAGACACATTATTCTCCACTTGCATGTCCAGATTTAAACCCCGGACTCCCCCAATACCAAGCTCTAACACAGTCGTGATGAAACCTCCTTCGCTTATGTCATGGCCGGATAGAAGTTTGTTTTCTGAAAACAAAAAAATATTAATGCCAATTTTTTTATGTACTTAATTAGCTGCGCCCCGGGGCTCCTCTTCCATGGAAATTTCGAGAAAAAAAGAACCCTATGAGCTGTTATCCATACTAATATTATAAATGCGAATGTTTGGATGTGAGTTTGTGAGGATGTTTGTTACTCAATCACGCAAAATCTACTGGACGGATTTCGATGAAATTTGGTACAGAGGTAGATAATGACCTGGAATAGCACATAGGCTACTTTTTATCCCGGGAAAAAGCACTGTTCCCGTGGGAAATTCACGCGGGCGAAGCCGCGGGCAAAAGCTAGTAGGTTATATTCTACGCGTGTACAAAATTTTATCGAAATCCGTCCAGTAGATTTTGCGTGATTAAGTTACAAATATCGATACCACCTTACACACGCACATCTAAACTTTCGGATTCCAACTACATAATAAATGCGAAAGTGAGTTTGTTTTTTTTTACCTCTTCAATGTTTTATCTGCTGAACCAATCTTCCTGATATTTTGCATACACATAGACGTACTGAGAAGGAAATAAGATACCTTTCATCCCGGGAAAAAGCACTGTTTCCGTGGGAAATTCACGCGGGCAGAAGTTAGTTTATAATATAAGTGGGATAATATGAATTAAATATTTGAAAAATTGCAAAAATAAAGGTACCTTTCAATAACTTCTGTGTGGTTTTGAACAAAGCCTTGAGAGCTAAGGGGTTGTCGAGATCTGGTGGGTTATTGCCGAGCTGCTTGTAGCACTGTGCTAGAGCTGAACCACCAAGTCTAAAATTGGAAATAATACGTACTAATTAGTTAAAAGGGTCAAAGACTCGACGAGTTACCGTGAATACGGACCCCGTTGCAAGATAAGATAATAAGTCTAAAGTCTTTCTTGTTACGGTGCTCTCAATATCTTGAACAAAAAAATATCTCAAATTTTTAAAAATACGACTGTATTTTAAAATTTTATTGTTTTTTTTTATTTGGTCCATAAAACTGACGTGACACCGTAACACACACACACTTACAAAAAAACATAACAATATTCATATAAACTGTCAAATCTTCTTGATGTGAACACAGCATGCACAAAAAAATAAACATTTCTGCACTCTGAAGAACTAAAAACTAAAATTAAAACTAGGTATTTCACAAAAATTTAGAATATTTTGGATTTTGAAAAAAAAATTTTTTTTTTTTATCTGTATACTTAATAAACTTTACGATAACAGTTTTAAGGTTCATTTTTCTTTTCGTTTAAATACACAACACCTGCCACACTGTCTGTGAGGCAACCTGCACACTAGCAGCTGACAGTTTAGTTTATTAGTGTGTATACGACTACGACAAAAAATTTGATACGAGTACTTAAGATGCTTAAGACACACTCAATAAGAACGAGTTTGAACACAAGTGAATTTCATTACTGATCAATTGATGATTGACGGTTACTGATTTCAACTTTTGATTTTTGATTGATTGATTTTGGTTGACTGGAAGAGATTCCTTTATGGGATAAGTCCGCCGTTGCCATTTTGTTTTGTTGTTCCTGCTTAGGTGTTGATAACGTAATTTGTGCAATGAAACAAAACATTTTTAGTTGGTACCTGTATTTGCCAGCTGTGACTGGAACATATACCAGAGCGGAACCTTCCTTCTGCAGCACTGGCTCCACCTTCACCGTGACGTCAGGACACGGTGCGTACGTCGACACCACTAGTGTACCGGGAGATTGCACTGCAAAGAATATATTGTTTACTAGCCGTGCCTTAGGGCATCGCTCCTGTAGGAATTTTAGGATAAAAAGTACGCTACGTACTATTCCCGGTATTTTTCTACCCGTATACCAAATTTCATCGAAATCCGTCCAGTAGATTTTGCGTGATTGGGTAACAAACACTGTTATAACAGATAATAACAGATAAATTTTTCTCCACTTACACTTCCAGATTCAATCCCGGACTCCTCCGATACCAATCTCTAACATAGTCTCAAACAAACATCCTCACAAACTCACATCCACGCACGCACACCTCTGTATTTAATAGTAGATTTTACAACAAGTGCACAAAACGAACCATTTTTATCCGAGACTTTTAGCAGCCCGAGCCGAAGGCGAGGGCTGATAGTAATGTCGAGGATAAAAATCGTTTTGTGGACGAGTTATAAACTCTGCTTTTCACTTCGATTGCGAGGAAATAAAACAGTAAACGCACGAAATTTCACGAAAAAACAAGAGCTGTTTCCCGCCGTTTTATTTTTTTTACATCTTACTACATTGATATTAGGCTTGGGCTGCAGACCTATACAGCCTACTATTAAATTAATTTTGTAATAATAATTTTCTTAAATTAATTAAATAATTTTAATATTGTTTATGTCTTAAAAAACACATAAGGCAAATAAATTAAAGTACATATTATAAAATAACAGATTTTATCTATGAACTTCTTATTGTGTTTGGCTGTATGGCTCATTATCTTTGCCTTAATATAGATACATTTATGAGTAGATACATTAATGCCCTTGTGCACAAAATTCGATTTTGTGCAGCCTATATCCTGCACAAATAAGCACTTTCTGAGCATGAGAAGTGAAAAATATTTTAATTCTAGAACACCTTGACTTTTTCTTTGCCTTGACAGAGTACTTAATAAAAATAAAATGAATTACGAATTTCAACCATAAAAAATGCTTATTTTAAACAAAGAATGTCATAACCATAGAGTTATTTATCCTGTCTGGTCATACCTCTCTCCTTAGCCACGTTCGCGCACATAGACAAGGAGTCCTTGCCGCCGTCTATGGCCACCCCCAGCGCCTCGCACGCCTCCACTAACGTTCCCATGAATCACGAATTTCGACCATAAAGCGTGGTTCGTAAACAAAGAACATACCTCTCTCCTTAGCAACGTTCGCGCACATAGACAAGGAGTCCTTACCGCCGTCTATGGCCACGCCCAGTTTGGCCATGGCCGCACACAGAGCCTCGCACGCCTCCACTAACGTTCCAATGAATCACGAATTTCGACCATAAAGCTTGCCTCGTAAACAAAGAACGTCATAACCATAGAGTTATTTATCCCGTCGGGTCATACCTCTTTCCTTAGCAACGTTCGCGCACATAGACAAGGAGTCCTTGCCGCCGTCTATGGCCACCCCAGCTTGGCCATGGCCGCACACAGAGCCTAGCACGCCACTAACGTTCCAATGAATCACGAATTTCGACCATAAAGCTTGTCTCGTAAACAAAGAACGTCATAACCATAGAGTTATTTATCCCGTCGGGTCATACCTCTTTCCTTAGCAACGTTCGCGCACATAGACAAGGAGTCCTTGCCGCCGTCTATGGCCACCCCCAGCTTGGCCATGGCCGCACACAGAGCCTAGCACGCCACTAACGTTCCAATGAATCACGAATTTCGACCATAAAGCTTGTCTCGTAAACAAAGAACGTCATAACCATAGAGTTATTTATCCCGTCGGGTCATACCTCTTTCCTTAGCAACGTTCGCGCACATAGACAAGGAGTCCTTGCCGCCGTCTATGGCCACCCCCAGCTTGGCCATGGCCGCACACAGAGCCTAGCACGCCACTAACGTTCCAATGAATCACGAATTTCGACCATAAAGCTTGTCTCGTAAACAAAGAACGTCATAACCATAGAGTTATTTATCCCGTCGGGTCATACCTCTTTCCTTAGCAACGTTCGCGCACATAGACAAGGAGTCCTTGCCGCCGTCTATGGCCACCCCAGCTTGGCCATGGCCGCACACAGAGCCTAGCACGCCACTAACGTTCCAATGAATCACGAATTTCGACCATAAAGCTTGTCTCGTAAACAAAGAATCAATCAATCCATGGCCAATTTAATGCTCATTGCTTTTCGGCTCATGACCTCATATACGCTTCCTTTAAAATTCGTACTCCGAAAGTAAGGCATAAATTTGTACTTAGACGAAATTTAAGTAAAATTGATTGGCAGTTGTTTCTGGCCGATGTAAGAGATATTGATTGGAATTCGGTGCTTTCCTCACGGATGTGGACTCTAAAGTTGCGTCTTTTAATTCTACTCTCCTTTCTTTATACGATAAGTACGCTCCTGTGCAACAGATACGGTTAAGCACTTCCTGCTCCATGGTTGACGCCCGAAATCAAAAAACTAATGGCTAAGAGAGATAACGCTAAAATTAAGTTTCGTCGTAACTGTACCGATGAAAATAAAGAAAAATTTATTACTTTACGCAACCTGTGTAATAAGCGCTGTAGGGAGGCGAGACGTAAGCACATTTATGACAACATTGAAGCCTGTCCCCCTAATAAGTTGTGGAAGTTCTTACGTGGTATTGGTGTGAGCGATAAAGATTCGGACCCTCATTTTAATTTTGATATCAATCAATTGAATAAGCATTTTTGTACTCCCGCCTTCGAATCTGGCTCAGTCAACCAAACATGCTACTCTTGCTCAGCTTTCACTCAAACCTGTCCCGTCTTGCCCTTCTTTTGACCTTGCTCCGATAACTGCTGATGAGGTAGTAAAATCATTAGTGGACTCAAGTCTAATGCCGCTGGTAATGATGACATATCTCTCGACATGATTAAACCAATTTCATCTGAAATCGCTCCACATCTGGCGGCTATTATCAATTGTTCTATTTGCTCTGGTGTTTTCCCCTCTGCTTGGAAGCGGGCTCATATTATTCCTCTCCCTAAAATTTGTAACCCCTCTTACCATCTCATTTTCGCCCAATTTCTATCCTTCCTTTTCTGTCTAAAATTATCGAACACCACGTGCAGCAGCGCCTTTCGAAACACCTTATGATGAATGGGTTGTTAAGTCCATACCAGTCAGGCTTTAGAGCCGGACATAGCACCACCACGGCACTTGTAAGAATTACGGAAGACTTAAGACTCAACATTGACAAGAAGAAAATTTCGGCGCTGGTGTTATTAGACTTTTCTAACGCTTTTAATTCTGTTGACTTTGACATCCTGCTTGGGGTTCTTGGTTCTCTTAATTTTTCACCTTCTTCCCTCTCATGGTTTCGCTCCTATCTGCAGGGTCGACATCAGCTTGTTAGAGCTGATCAGGTTAGGTCTGACTGGGGTGAGTTAGCTGCTGGTGTGCCTCAGGGCGGAATCCTCTCTCCTATCCTTTTTTCTATTTTTATTGATGGTATCACTTCCTTATTAAAATCGTCCTTTCACTTATATGCAGATGATCTGCAAATATATTCAGCAGCTCCCTTTCGAAGAATTTCACTCCGTCATTAATACCATTAATTCTGACCTGGCCGTTATTGCCGAATGGTCTCGCAATTTTGGCCTCTCTATCAATGCCAAAAAATCCCAGGCCATTATTATTGGCAGCCCTCATTTTATTAGTAAAATTAAATCACTCCCTATTCCTAATATCGAACTTGACGGCACTATTATTCCATTTTCTCCAACAGTGAAGAATCTGGGAGTCATCTTCGACGACACCCTGTCTTGGGTTCCCCATATAAACGAGGTGAGCCGTAGGGTTTTTGTTGCTCTTCACTCTTTGAGAAGACTGCAAAATTTTTTACCTATTAAAACTAAAACTATGCTGGCTCGTTCCCTAATCATACCACTCATTGACTACGCTGATGTCGCCTTCTTAGATCCTTCTCAGGAACTTCTTAATAAACTAGAACGCTTACAAAATGTTTGCATCCGGTATATTTTTGGACTCCGTAAATATGACCACATATCTGAGTTTCGAGATAAATTGAATTGGCTTCCTATTAGGGCTCGGCGTAACCTGCATATCCTTTCTCTTCTCTTCAATGTTCTTTTCAACCCTTCATTTCCTAATTACCTTCGTGATTGTTTTACTTTTCATCACACTGATTCTCTCGCTTGCGCTCCTTGTAATAAGCTTCTCCTCTCCACACCTGAGTTCTCTTCGCGTTCTTTTTCGAATTCCTTCTCTGTCAAAGCACCTCGCCTTTGGAACTCTCTTCCTTTTGACACCAAAATGGCACCTTCCCTTGACTCCTTTAAAAATCGTGTTGCAAAATCCTTTTCCTTATCCTGACTTTCTATTTGTTTCTTTTTTATTTTTCCCCTTTTCCTCTTTTCTAATTGTGTATTATTGAGCTTTACTTTCATTACTCTTTCTATCTTAGTTTAATAGTAGTATATATATATATTAATTTCTATAAAATGTATGTATTGTATTGATTGTTTGCACAGCCTCTGCCCTTTGTGTTATTATATATATTTTTTCGTACCGGTTGACTGGAAGAGATCCCTTCATGGGATAAGTCCGCCGTTGCCATCTTCTGGATTTGTAATTAGTATCTATTGTATTTATGTTATTGTGCAATAAAGTTATTACAAACAAACAAACAAACAAAGAACGTCATAACCATAGAGTTATTTATCCCGTCGGGTCATACCTCTTTCCTTAGCAACGTTCGCGCACATAGACAAGGAGTCCTTGCCGCCGTCTATGGCCACTCCCAGCTTGGCCATGGCCGCACACAGCGCCTCGCACGCTTCCACTAATGTTCCGCCTTCTACGCCAGTCTTGCCCGGCCACATCCAGTTGCCTGAGCATTTCACGTCCTCCAACTCTGATATACCCGCGAATACCTGCAAAAACCATAATAATGATTTTCAAATGTAACCACAATAATAACTTTACCCTGTTGTCATGGAAAAAATACCGAAAAAATAATGGGTAAATTTTCTCATTTTGGTCCGATCGTCGCAAGGAGATGCTATTTATGTTTATAGAAACTTGTTTGAACTAAATGTGAATAAACAGATATTAACTGTTTATTTATATTTAATTATGCAACGTGAAAAGTTTTTGAATACAGTTACAATATCAAACGATAGGAATAATAATGATTATTTTCGTAAATTTTGTATACATGTACACTAAGTAAATCTTTATAGTCCTTGATTTGACACTTTTTTCATAGTTAGACAACAGTTGAAATCGAAATTTTTATCTAATAATCCACCTAAAGTGCTTTGATCATCACAGCTGTGAGCAATGATTTTCACTGAGCTATGGCCTTTTTGAATTGCTGCAGCATAAGCGGCGGCCGGCTGCAGCAGCCCCTTGATGTTCTGCGTGCCTATCGATGTAGCTGCGCCCGCGCACGCGAAGTGTGAGAGCGCTATAACGGTACCTACCTATCTTTACTGCTTACCTAGCTTTCGCCCGCGGCTTCGCCAGCTTGATTTCCCACGGGAACAGTGCTTTTTCCCGGGATGAAAGGTACCCTATATCCTTCTCTGTACTTTTATGAGTATGCTCACCAAATTAGTGAGTGCTTCTCCCAAAGACAGCCTAGCACCGGCGGCCGGCAGCAGCAGCCCCTTGATGTTCTGCGTGTCTATCGATGTGGCTGCGCCCGCGCACCCGAAGTGTGAGAGCGCTATGACGGCGCAGTCGGCCAGCGGCGCGTGCAGCGGGCCCACGCACTGCTTACCTACCTACCTACCTTTCGCCCGAGGCTTCGCCCGCGTGATTTCCCACGGGAACAGTGCTTTTCCCGGGATGAAAGGTACCCTATATCCTTCTCTGTACTTTTATGAATATGCTCACCAAATTAGTGAGTGCTTCTCCCAAAGACAGCCTAGCACCGGCGGCCGGTTGTAGCAGCCCCTTGATGTTCTGTGTTCCTATCGATGTAGCTGCGCCCGCGCATCCGAAGTGTGAGAGCGCTATAATGGCGCAGTCGGCCAGTGGCGCGTGTAGCGGACCCACGCACTGCTGCTGCGCTACGAGGCCCGACACACAACGGTCCACCTGTATAAAGCATTTAGTTTAGTCATTGGCGACTTCTGTAGCCCATCGGTCATCACGCCGGACTGTCATACCGGAGGTCCAGGGGTCGATCCCTGGTATATAAACTCCATTTATCCTTACCAGTCATATCATGTAAACAATCTTCACAGTACTTTTTGTTGAATTTTGTTGAAAATAAATCAAATATTAGTTCAAACCTAAACATTCTAAAGTAAAACATTTAATAAAAACGAAAGTAATTTCCTAAAAAGTCTATTTTAATTTATATTGTTGTAAAATCATAAAAAGACATGGTAAGATTGCTTACATGAGAGGACTGGTAAGAATAAATGGATTTTAGAGAATCATTATTAAAATGGTAATGGTAGGGTCAAGATGGAAAATGGTCTTTTTCAGAATGACAGGCCTTGGATGTTTATCTATATAATTATTTGTTATAAATTATAGTACCGTTAAGTAAGCATCCCAGTCCTTGATTCTACAAATTACAAAAGGTGATTTCGTGCCTCAGTTGTGTCTCAAAAGCCAATGAAATCGTAATAAAACATAGAAGTCTTACAGAGATCTTGTCACTTTATTTTTATTTATTTGGCTTGCGACACGACATCTACATTTATAATTAGTAGAATCGGCCTGCAGTAGTAGTGACATTAAAATAGTTAATTCGTAACATCGACTTTAGATCTTGTCTTATACTATAAGACATCGTTTTTTAACGTGAGAAAAAATATAAAATCAAATAATCAATACAGTTATTTTTCTCCTAAAATACCTGAATACAATAAGGACAAAAGAAATCTAAGATTCATGAAATAAAAATTAAATCAATTACCTTATTAGTCAAGTATCGTTTACTGGCAACATTGACAAGCCTCAGGACGCGGTCTAATGCGCCCTTCACAGTGATATCTTGGGGCAAAGACAGCGGCTTCTTGGTTCTCCTGTCTCGCTTTAAATCGAATGTTTTGCGTGGCATATTTCCTGAAATAATTAGAAACTTGAAATTTCTGTAGTAAAAATATGTAAGATTTTGGTTTTTTAAAGCCCGCCGAAAGCACAGGGCGGGCGCTTCATAGAAACGGCGCGTCCAATATGCCTACTACTACTACAAATGAAACTGTATATCCGTGAACGCGTCAGTAACACGTCAATGTGTGCGTTTTCATAGTCGAACGTCCCACAGTTACACAAGAACGGGGGAGAAGTGCGGAAGGAGCGGGGGGGGTGCCATATTGCGGGAGGGGCAGGGAGTTTCCTTTCTGTACGTACCTAGTACTAATATTAATTCTGTGCCGAAAGCTTCTGACTAATTTCTCTCACAATAGTGCCTCTATCAGTGAGATTAAGTATTATTAAGTATTTATTTTTAAGATTTTTTTCTTTTTCATTTTCAACTAGCACATTAGAACTTCGCTTTCGTGGTAGTTTCAGGAAAAAATACCTTTGTAAACAAAGGTAAACCTCACCCATATTTCAAATATAATTTCAAAATAAAATATTTCCAGTATCGAAGATCCACCCACACAAACTTCCGTATATAAAAACTAGAAGACTACATACCCAAAGCCAAAGTTGAATCGATGGTGGCCAAGTGGTTATGGCGCCCGCCTGATGCTGTGAAGGTCCCAGATTCGAATCTTGCCCCTAATACATGAGTTTGTTTATATACCAATCTAACTCATAGTAGTCATAGACCACCACTAGTTACCGGTGAAGGAAAACATCGTGAGGAAACCTGCACTCTAGTTGATGATTATATCAGCTAGTGTGTGAAATAGAGAAGGCAATGGCAAACCACTCCATTAAAATTGCCAAGATAGTCGTTGTGTGTGTTTCCTTCCACGTAATGATCAAGACCCTCAGTCATGAGGAATACAGGAGGAGGATATACCTAAAACAGCTTCTAAATGCAGATCATAAGGCATCTTGGGCTTGACCTCTGGCTTCAACCTGTCAGATCGCCTCAGGTATTTGTCTGAGAAGGAGTCTTCCACTAAGCTCATGTACCCATCACCAGTCACTTCCCCCACAAACGACACCGGGCATCGTTCGCGACGACATATTTCTGTAAACAATAACAAAACATATTAAATTGGAGTTACCGAATTATGTGCGTACAATCAGCTTATAGTTTTTTTTACCATGAGAAACAAAAGGAGACACAGATATAAGCTTATACCACCTAAAAGTTTGTCTCCTGGTATGGGATACTGGAAATCCAGTTCGACGTATTATTGCGTTCAAAAATAATTAAGTAAATTAGATAATGTGCGCTTGTAATGTTAAAAATTAAAACTTCGCCTATCTTTCTACTAACAGAGCACTCTGGAGGCAGAAATGATAACTTTTGTGAACTTTGTACGGTAATCTTTATAAGTGCAATCAGAATCTACAAGACAATGTAATATAATCTTTAAGGTATGACATCACAGCACTTATTATTTTAGGCTATACCTTCTAAAGCATAATTGCCTTTTAATATAACGAATAAATATATTTACCTTCTAATACAACTCTGTTGTCCTTGCTGCACAGCAGAGCATCGTTCTCCTGGTACTCGGCGCCCCAGAGCTCTAGTGTGGTGATGGTGGGGTCTCCTAATTGGAGCTCCTAGGTGAATACTACTAATATAAATAGTTTTACCTTCTAATACAACCCTGTTGTCCTTGCTGCACAGCAGAGCATCGTTCTCCTGGTACTCGGCGCCCCAGAGCTCTAGTGTGGTGATGGTGGGGTCTCCTAGTTGGAACTCCTTGGTGAATACCACTAATATAAATAGATTTACCTTCTAATACAACTCTGTTGTCCTTGCTGCACAGCAGAGCATCGTTCTCCTGGTACTCGGCGCCCCAGAGCTCTAGTGTGGTGATGGTGGGGTCTACTAATTGGAATTTCTTGGTGAATACCACCAATATAAATAGATTTACCTTCTAATACAACCCTGTTGTCCTTGCTGCACAGCAGAGCATCGTTCTCCTGGTACTCGGCGCCCCAGAGCTCTAGTGTGGTGATGGTGGGGTCTCCTAATTGGAGCTCCTAGGTGAATACTACTAATATAAATAGTTTTACCTTCTAATACAACCCTGTTGTCCTTGCTGCACAGCAGAGCATCGTTCTCCTGGTACTCGGCGCCCCAGAGCTCTAGTGTGGTGATGGTGGGGTCTCCTAATTGGAGCTCCTAGGTGAATACTACTAATATAAATAGTTTTACCTTCTAATACAACCCTGTTGTCCTTGCTGCACAGCAGAGCATCGTTCTCCTGGTACTCGGCGCCCCAGAGCTCTAGTGTGGTGATGGTGGGGTCTCCTAATTGGAGCTCCTAGGTGAATACTACTAATATAAATAGTTTTACCTTCTAATACAACCCTGTTGTCCTTGCTGCACAGCAGAGCATCGTTCTCCTGGTACTCGGCGCCCCAGAGCTCTAGTGTGGTGATGGTGGGGTCTCCTAATTGGAGCTCCTAGGTGAATACTACTAATATAAATAGTTTTACCTTCTAATACAACCCTGTTGTCCTTGCTGCACAGCAGAGCATCGTTCTCCTGGTACTCGGCGCCCCAGAGCTCTAGTGTGGTGATGGTGGGGTCTCCTAATTGGAGCTCCTAGGTGAATACTACTAATATAAATAGTTTTACCTTCTAATACAACCCTGTTGTCCTTGCTGCACAGCAGAGCATCGTTCTCCTGGTACTCGGCGCCCCAGAGCTCTAGTGTGGTGATGGTGGGGTCTCCTAATTGGAGCTCCTAGGTGAATACTACTAATATAAATAGTTTTACCTTCTAATACAACCCTGTTGTCCTTGCTGCACAGCAGAGCATCGTTCTCCTGGTACTCGGCGCCCCAGAGCTCTAGTGTGGTGATGGTGGGGTCTCCTAATTGGAACTCCTTGGTGAATACCACCGCCCCCTCGGGTTCTACCAGCTCTTTTAGTACATTCCCATTGCCGCCCGCACCTTGATCGTGTATAGCTGGAATAGATTTTTTTTTTTACTTTTCTCTTTTGTCCGTCTTCTCATCTGTCCCATTTACGAGATTAAACAATAAATGTAAGGTCTCTCCTAACTAGTTCTTCGGGTCCAAGTCCATTAACAAGGCCCTAATTATAATTCAAAAGTTTTACTCTGCATTTAATAGGTATCGAAGTCTTTGAATTAAGTCCACAAATCCAGTGGTGATTTTCTTTTCAATCTTGAAAATACTAATCTCGACTTCATAACACCGTCTGCAAGCTCGTTGATAAGAGAAAGGATTATAGGTCTTCTTCATTTATTGCTAAAGACCATTATTGGTTGGAAGTTGGCCAGCATTTAGCGCTTCCTTGCGACCTTCGTCATGTCAATGTGGTCTGATTTTTATCATATTTTTTGCCAATTTATTAGAAGTGGTTGTACTTACACTCAACTGGATTAATGTCGGACTCCAAACATCCTCTTACGACGCGATTGAGACGGTTTCCCATTTCAGCATCGCCTGCACAATAGAAAACGAGTCAAACTCGCGCACCGAGGGTTCCGTACACGCAAAGCATCTTACATTATAACTCTAACTAAAAGTCCAACTAGTTTCAAAAACAAACTTAACTTTGCAGTTCGATCCCTAAGACTCATACTGAATCCAGCGCAAAAATAAGTTTGTAACACTTTTTTTTAGACTTCCAAGTTTTCAGATTTATTCCTGTATAAGTACTGTTAGACCTTACTTTTTGCCAAATTTCATAATTTTAGGTCAATGGGAAGTAAATCGCAAAATATGCGAAAATTAGCCACATTTACGGTAATATCTCTTGATCGCGTTGACGTCTAATTTTGATTATTTTTTGGCTGACAGAGACCGTGGATCCGAGTATTCGATATTAATTTCAACTTGACACCTTCAGGCGTTCCTGAGAAAAAAAAGTTTGAAAGACAGACGGGCAACAAAGTGATCTTATAAGGGTTCCGTTTTTACCTTTTGACGTACGGAACCCTAAAAATTGGCATCGGTAGTTTTCTGTTCACAGCAATTTTTATGAAACTTTTGCTCCCCCTTTCGTCTTCAATAAATCTACATCTGGCTGGAATGCTTTCATCGACTAAAATCTATCAAAATTATCTCACCATTTTTTTTTTAACTACCAGCCCGTCCTGGCTTCGGAAGTGTACTTTACTCAGACATAATGTTATTCTTATGGTGAATTTTTTTTTGAAATGAATGCAGTTTTTTTTTTTTGGTTAAATAAAATCACCAACCTCTTTGTACAGCACCGAAGTCCAAAGCATGGTCCCTGCTGTCGCCGCCCTGCACGGCCACGGAGGAGGCCGCGCCGCCGCCCACTCCGATGCGATACACCGGCCCGCCTATTTTTACTAACAGCATTCCTAGATCATTCGAAAACTGTTGTTACTTTGACAACATTTAGGACGAATTTATTTATTTATTTAACTTTATTACAAAAGTAAAAGGCGGACTTAAAGCCTGGGGCTTTTTCTACCAGTCAACCAACTGGGTGATGTAGAAACAGTAACATGTAGCAGGTAGTGCAATAAGTTTGATTGGAGAATTAAAGAATTAAGAGTTCACAAAAATACGGTACACGTAATTTATATAATATATAAATAACAAGTCATAAACTACATTTAAAGTTACATATATCTAATATATATAATATAACTATACATAGACTACATAGACTACTTAACTTATCAACTATCTGACAGACATTTAAGATAATGAGCGCGAACTTTATTTTTAAAAGTTAAGCGAGTTTGAGCCTTCCTGATATCAATTGGTAGGGAGTTCCAGAGGTTAGATGCTTGAACGGTAAATGAGTGTTTAAAGAACACACTCCGGTGAGTAGGTATACGAAGACGAAGATTATTGGATGAACGAAGATTTCTACTATGGGAATCACACAGAAATTGGAAGTTAGATTTGAGATACGAAGGAGTAGTGGGTTCGAAAAGAATTGAAAAGAGGGAATTTAGGATATGTAGATCGCGGCGTTGACGAATCGGTAACCAGTTAAGCTGGGAACGATAGGGAGATACATGGTCGTACTTGCGGAGGCCAAAGATGAAGCGCAAACAGTTGTTCAAAAGGCGGTCCAATTTGTTCAGTAACTCGCAAGACAGGTCCGAATAGCACACATCACCATAATCAATAATTGGAAAAACTAAAGTATAAATCAATGTTTTTTTAATATCAGCAGGGAGAAAATTCTTTAATTTGTAGAGAGAACGTAAGACACCAGTGACTTTCTTAGATACTTCTGCAACTTGGATATTCCAATTAAGATTAGAGTCGATGTGCAGTCCCAAATCTTTAACGGATGCACTAAAGTTTATCGGAGTACCATCGTAACAGACAGAGGGAAGATTATCGAAATCAATACACCTAGTAAGATAAGGACTACCTACCAACAGGGCCTGGCATTTTTTAGGGTTAACTAGAACTCCAAATCTACGGGACCAATTAGAAATGGCTCTCAGACCATCATTTATTTGTAATACAGCCGAGGCAAGGTTATCCTTGTCAGCCTGAGTATAGAGTTGTAAGTCGTCGGCATAGAGGTGATACGGACACTGAAGATCTTTTGTTATTGAATCAATGAAGATAGAGAATAGCAGAGGGGAAAGTATACCGCCTTGAGGAACACCAGTATGAACATCACACAAGTTGGATGAGGAATCATCGATTCGGACTGCCTGTTGGCGTCCCTGGAGATATGAGGCAAATCAATCGATCGCCAGTGAGGAAACCTTTAAATGAGAGAGGATAGCTAGCAAGATTTCATGGTCCACCATATTAAAGGCATTTGAGAAGTCTACCAATGCAACAACTGTGAGTTTCGTGTTATCCATACCGGCTCTAATGTCATCAGTCACTTTAAGCAAAGCTGACACAGTACTATGACTGGGACGGAATCCAGATTGAAATGAACTTAGTAGGCCATTAGACGAATTCTAAGCTAATAATAAAGTTAATGTTGATTATGTAATCATAGATCACCGAACGTGTGAAAATCAATTATTATATAAAATTCTTCCGTTACTGACAGACAACGCACAACTAAAAATACTGGGCGTAGGAAGGTGAAATTTAGCATGAGTGCATGGGAGTGTAGGAGAGCACTTAAAGAGAGTTTCAGACCACATTTCAGAAGGTAACAAAGTCCCAGGCTCATGCTAGTATAAATACATAAATTCCTAAATATGTAAAAATAAAACTTTTGAAAAACTTAAAACTAAACAAATAAAACTTTTTTCCAAAAAAAAATTAACCGACTTCCATCATAAAACTTAAAAACATGAAATAAAAATAAACAAACAATAAACAAAAATGTATTAGCATGCTACCTACTAAATGAGGTGAAGTCGGTGCCAAGTGCAGGACTATGTTATTGTTTAGCTATCCATTTTGTATACATACATGATTCTAATGTTAATTTAGATTATTTAATATTCAATTTGGCACCGACTTCACTTCATTCAGTAGGTAGCATGCTAATACATTTTTGTTTATTGTTTGTTTATTTTTATTTCATGTTTTTAAGTTTTATGATGGAAGTCGGTTCATTTTTTTTGGAAAAAAGTTTTATTTTATAATTTTTAGTGCTTCTACACCTATTTTCTTTAATAAAAACTTAAACTTTTCTTTCACTGCTGGCCGAAAATAAAGAATTAAGAATTCGAAACTTTTTATGTCAGTTTGATTTGAAATGTCAGAATATGTCAAATTGTCTATTATTTTTGGCACATAAATAGACCGTGAGCTCGCGACGACCAAACCTTCCTTATTTTAAAAATGCTGAATGTTTTGCTGCGTGGTATATACGGGTAAAAATATTAGCGACTAGGTATGAAGTTTGGATCTTAGTTGCCTATGCAGGTAATATGGATAGCAAGGATGATTTTTATAGGTATAAAAAGCACCCTTGGGGCCTTCCAAAGTAAAATTAAATTCAGCTTTTGTAATAAAACAAATATAACTATAATTTAGTAAAGTTACAATGTCTAGCAGGGGTTTATATCTGCACCAATTGCCTGGCAATGGATGGCGTGATTTCTTATATTATTAGGAATAAAATCTTTAAAAAACTTTACTTTAAGGAAATTGAGTTACCACTTTAAATGTTATTGCTACAAAAAATCTGCCTAAGTAATCATGATCCAACTTTTATAGTCGCTAATCGCTATTTCTATGTTGGGAACATACACAGAAAATCTTTGGTTTTAATAAAGTAAGTAAGGGCATGCTATTGCGAGCTTTTGCTCTATAATGCAATGTTGGTATTTTTCTATTTTGTTAGGTTTCTTTAAAATTACCGAACAGATTCTGACGTGGTTAAAATGGGACCAACTTGGGTATATACCATTACGAATAAAAAAACAATTTCGGAAATCAGTCCACTGTAGGCGGAGAAATCGGCGAACATATATAAAAAAAAAAACATACATACATCGAAACATATAGGTAACCTCCTCCTTTTTTGGGAAGTCGGTTGAAAATACCAATATGATGAGTTTATTACGAAATACCGACAATAGTTTTATAATTACCTAAAATGTCATATTCGTAAATTGTACTCTCAATTATCACAGAAAGAATACATTAAGTTATGGAAATTGCCATTACTGACCTTCAGCTGTATAGGTACGGCCATGGGGAGTTAAATAACGACGCAAAATATTATCAATAGCGAATTATCATGGTGTTTATTTATATTGTCTTATATAATTAGCTCAAATTTTGGCAGAATTCTGTTTGGATGAAATTGTAGCAACATTCGCACATTTATGGTACGGCGCGTCAAGAATAAGTTTGCGCGTGGTAAGAAAGCGAAAATAAGTAACTACTATCCTTATAAGGTCGATTTTTATTTGAAGAGTTTCATTATACCAAAACATTTTCATTCGTAAAAATCAACCATATGATAGGTAACCAGTTACTTGTTTTCAAATTTGAGCACCTGTACCCTCCATATATTTACCTTTATCAGGTTTGTTCTTCTTGATCATATCGTGTGGCATGTATCCAATACCACCGGTAAACATAATCGGTTTTATGAACTCTTCTCTGACATTATCATCATTTTTCAGTCCATAAGATTGAACAAAACCTGCAAACACAAAAAATGTCATTATTTAATCTAATCAAGTAATAAAAATATTAATTACTTGGAAAATATTTTTAATTAGCATTACAGGTCGGTAATGAAGTCATCCTTTGTATAATATATTATTCAGCAACGATGATAAATATTTATTTTGTCTACTACTAGTTATAAAAAACATTAATTGCTCGGATAATATTTCTAATTATTTTTACAGGTTAATACATGAAGCCGACCTTTGTATAATCGGTTCTCTGGCCATATTGATAAATATTTTGTTTATACTACTGTAATTGTATGTAATTAAAACCGGTCAAGTGTAAGTTGAACTTACACACGTAAGGTTCCGTATCTTAGGACGAATAATGCAAGATTAAGACTGGGCGGATCGCAGTGCAGCGTCGTTTACAATTTGCTGAAGAAAATTGAAACTTCTATAAAGTAGTTAAGTGTCATAATTGCATGCAATTTTAAAATCGACCACATGCGAGAGCATGCTCGATCGAGCATCCGCTGCTATGTATCGTACCGTACATTGCGTTACATTTGGTTAGTGGTTAATACGAAATCAATTTATATTGATTGATAAACCATACCTGAGACAATTGGTTCTCCAAACTTGTTCCCATAATCGGAGGCACCGTTGCTGGCGTCAATGATGATTTGTAAAGGACTCGCAAAGTTGTTAGGGTATTCCCAGCCTTTTTCTTCCCAGGGCAAGTCGTAGCCTACAAAATAATTAGAATCAAAATCGAAACTCTTTTCAGGATCAAATTTTACTGCGAATAAACAAAACAACAAAAAACACTTGGGATATCGAAAGTTCATGATTTGAAATTACTAGTACAAATACTATGCATTATCTATGTGCTGCTTCGGCAGTGACAAGTATGGGAATAAATAAACAATTTAAAAATGTCCCAGTGTAAAAAGTGTCCCAATGTACGGGACATTGGGACACTTTTTACACTGGGACTCGGGGCTCAGCTCCCGTTGGGATAAAAAGTATGTATGTATTATTTCAGGTTTCATTCTATCCATACACCAAATTCCATCGATATCTGTCCAGTAGTTTTGTGTGAAAGAGTAACAAACATCCACAAACTTTCATATCAAATTAGTGGACGTAAAATGCTGAGAAGAAGAAGAAGGATAAATTACTTGAAATATGCTAAATACTCACGACACGAGTGAGTATCCGTATTAAAATCATAATCAGGTATTTAGCTTATTTAAAGTAATAAATTACTTCTGAAAGAGTAACAAACATTCACAATTTTTCAATATTGTATGTTACAATATTGTAAACATGAAAAATTGTGAATGTTTGTTAATCTTTCACACAAAACTACTGGACAGATATCGATGGAATTTGATGTATGGATAGAATTAAACCTGGACTTATAGGGTAGGA
This sequence comes from Ephestia elutella, assembly GCA_018467065.1. Taxonomy (NCBI): domain Eukaryota; kingdom Metazoa; phylum Arthropoda; class Insecta; order Lepidoptera; family Pyralidae; genus Ephestia; species Ephestia elutella. The sequence goes on from CM031585.1 coordinate 9,310,874, forward strand.
CATAGGGTTTTCATCCCAAAATTCCGACGGGAGCTGAGCCTCGAGGCACGTTAACGTTAATTATAATCAAATTACCTGGAATATGTAGATTTCCAACACTGTACCCCGCAGTTCCGGCCACGGTATGCCCCCCGCGGCCCACCCCTTGTACGTCCCGTATCCGCCCCCCAGTGCCAGTGGTGGCTCCACTAAAGGGTGCCACGGCTGTTGGCATGTTGTGAGTCTCCGCAGTGAAGATTATATCCGATTCAGTCACTTCTGCGACCACTTGCGAAGGTTCGCGCACGTTTTGGGGACGCAGTTTCGAGTGCTTAAAGCCTATGATAGCGCTGGTAAAAAAATGCTGTTTATATTAACTGAGCACTGAGTGTATAAGCAGATTATTTACCCGCTTAAATTATACCCTTAAACCTTTCTCATAACCCACACAGTCCATTGGTGAAAACCGCATGAACATCGGTTCAGTAGTTTGAGTTTATTGCGAGCAAACAGACGCGGCGAGGGACTTTTTTATTATTATACATACATACAATCACGTCTCTATCCCTTACGGGGTAGACAGAGGCAAGAGTCGTGAGACTCGAAGGCCACGCTTAACTGAATAGTGGGCTATCTGATGGAATGGATTTATTATTATGTATTTGGATTAGTCAATTTGAGTACATTCTTTGTTAAAAGTGTAGGTAAGTTTCCATTAATATGAATACAAATAATCTTTATGAACTTATAGGTTCAGTCAGAAGTACAGTCTGCTGCAGAGAAATCACCGAATCGTGTATATATATAATTTTTTTTTGGGGTCCCTGAGATACGATTCGGTGAGATAGAGGTCAGTCAGGTTTCTCTGTAGCCGACTGTACATACAACTCACCTGCTATTGTCTCCAAATTTAATGACATTGTTGTTGTTTGATGTCTTTTGAGTAGAAGCCACCATATCAATAAGAGATTCATTGATTTCATTACCATCCAATATTATTTTACCCTATAAAATGAAAATAAATATTTCATATTTATTTATTTGTCAACTAAGTGTATACATGTACGAAAATTTTAGAATTGTAAAGAGAGCATGCTCCTTAAGTTTCCTCGAGGTAGTTAATAGTTAGAATTTCGGGATAAAAAGTATTTTTCCCCGATTGTTTTCTACCCCTGTACCAAATTTCATCAAAATCCGTCCAGTAAAGTTGGCGTGATCGAAAATAAACATTCTCACAAACTCGCATCGAAACTTTCGCATTTAAAAGATTATTAGTGTGATTATAATAACATAATATCACTGAGCGCTTTACTGACGAGTTTATTAGAAAAAGCATAACAAAATCAACCATACGTTCAAGTTCAGAAAAGTTCAGTATTTGATGACTTACTTTGAAAAACCAATGGCGAGAATGTTCACTATTACTCTGAGCCAAGTCAAATAATTCAACACTCGTTGGGTCGCGTTTCAACTTATTTACAAATAAGTCCATGTAGAATTCCATGTCCCAAGAATCAAATGCCAAACCTGTAATTTTATAAAAGAAAATAAACAATTGAAAAACTCAGAAATGGCATTGAGTTTATTTTAGCTAAAATCTGGAAAAAAGAGTTGAATATTGTAAAAACTTTCGTGTGTTGTTTGACCCTCTAGATTTAATTAGTTAAAATTTTCAAATAAAATAATACTACATATTCACTCTAAGCTTCCTGCTGAGGGGAGGGGGAATAGACAGGCCAAACATATAGCACAGAGGGGGTGTGGGCATTCCACAGACTGGCATAAACAATTTGTACATTAGTATATAAATGTAAGTAGTTACCTAATTTCTGATTAACCTTCTCCATTGCAGCCATTCCTTCTGTTTGCAATGGCACCACAAACCATGGTTCCAAGTCCTTTGGTAATCCTTCATTGAAACTTTTACGTGGAAGGTTCTCTTTCGTGTAAATACACTGTGTCATCCTATCATGCAATGGGGCCGCCAGACTTTCATACAAAGTTGTGGATACATTTTTGGCTTTCCCAAATGAAATAAGGTATCTTGTGGAGACTTCAACGCGAATAACATCTCGTAGACCAACACTTTCACAGATCTGAACTGAATTACTTGATTCTGCTGTTGAGAAATTGAATCTGAAAAAATGATAGCCATATAAATTAGTTATGATTTATAATATTTATTTTTATTTCACTCCAAAAGCTTTAAGAATACAAACTATCATACAGTTAGTTTTTTTAATTTAGCGCAAATTAAGTACACAAAATATATATTTATATCTGTCTCAAAATGATATTATTTTATCATTAAGTACATGAGCACATGAAAAATAAGCACATTTTTATTACCTAGGTCCAATTTCAATAATGATCTGGTTTCCTGCTACTTGCTTGTAGATAGTTTCATTTTTCAGTGCTTGCGGTTGCAGAGGTGAGCTTAACAGCCATTTTAAGATTTTTATCTGGTTAAGGTTTAGATAGTCACATCCTTCAGCCAATTCCACATGGTAACAAAGTTCAGTGGACAATTCTGATACATCAGAATCCACCAATTTTAACTTTTGAAGTATTTCTTTTGTTTTATGAGCACTAAATGCCTCAGATGAAAAAAATCTTATTAGGCACATGTTTGAACTTAATAAAATGACCAATGTGGTCAATGTCTCACACTAGACTGAGGAATCTTTCCAATTATAATACATCAACGCATATCTTACATCAATGTCAAAGTTCAATTATGTATCGCCAAGAGTGGTATCTGAAATGACAAACAACTTATGCAATAAAAACAACAATAAGTATTTCAATAAGAACTTACAGTATTATATAGATATAATTAACATTTCAGTACATAAATTAAAGTCACAAGGTTATCAGATGATGAAAAATGATAGAATGGTTTAGAATAAGTTGGTTTAAATTTGATCTCTGGTATATTGGTATAGGTAAGATAATGTGTAAAAAACAACTGCATTCCCCACAATTTCAGCTAAATATTGAAGGCTTCAATACTTCAATAGGCTGCAAAGAGGCTGCATTTGGCATTGCATCAGTTGTTAAACAATTATTATCTAAATCACGGTGATTGAAGGATTAAGTCCCTACTGGCCTTTAATTCTTATTCTACAAAGCACACAATACACATTGTTCAGTTCCTACTCAATAAACGATAAAAGCGAATCTATTATGAATGTAAAACACAAAATTCGCAATGTATTATTTTTATTATGAGAGTTAAAATTCAAATCGATTTTCTTTTTTAGTTTTAATTAAAAAAATTTTTTTGATATATTTAGGATAGAATTGTGGATATTTTATTCAATTTATTGTTCTTGTATAAAAATATACAAAATATAGGTGACTGCATCTTATAGATACTTTAATGCAAAAAATGAACTGAACATACTTAAATGAATTTGCCTGTATAAGTGACAGTGAACTGTGACTGTATCTCACATGCTTGCATAAATTAGATCTTTTCTTAATACTTACTGATTTTTTTTTTCACTTATGTACTTTACAACTGCACTGTAATGCACTTTACAAATAAACTTAAGTGACTGGTCAAAGTAAAAACAGAAGGCCAAGTTTAAAAAAAAGAGCGCTATGCTCAACGAATACTATAATCCTCTGACGAGGCTATGCTGAGCAGTGGTCAGAAAAAGGCTGTAATAATAAGAGAAAGAACTTGAAGCCTAAGAAAAATAAACAATAGCTTAGCTACCTTTTCACGATAAAAAACCAGGAATGGCTATCCAGAAATTTGGCTGACATTCTCGCTACTGTTAAATTTAGATAACTTACGAAAAACTTTTTATAATCTGCATTCATTTGCATCTTACTAATCATTTGTGTTAAACATATCATATAAACAGATATGAAAACCTATTTCATGAACATTGATGTCCTTTGTTTAAAACTTCAGCTACATATGTACTTTAGAACTTTAGTATTTTTTTATAACCAAACATAGTAAAAAGCAATATAACCACCTCAGAAATCTGAAGTTATTAGTCAAAACATTTTTACCTACACTTGAGACCTTGTTCGACACGCTAAATGGAAACCTTTTAAATCATTTAAATTATAACTGAAAGTGAAAGTAACAAATTTAAAAATATTGTATGAATATCGTTTCAAAACTCTGTAACACTGTCTGAAGTAATAATACAGTAACAGTTTATTGCTTGTTATGTTATGTACTCATTTTATTACTTAACAATCACTTACATTTTGGTGATGATAAACTCCTAATATCACACAAACACGGCTGGCAATGTTCAATAGATCAGCCGAGTACGTACGAATTGATTGAGTGAGGTGAACGATGAATTGGAAAGTGATATTTTTACTTCATTCCCACCCCTCCCCGCCACCCTTTCGTTTCCCCGTGTTTGCGTGTCCTCCATCTTGATTTATCTGTCACTCAATTTTGCTTCGTTCAGATTTTAGTCAGTCAACATTTCACTGAGGTTGTGTGTGTACGTGCTCATGCGCATTGTGATCTGTTGTCTGACTCCATCTTGCTTTGCTTTGCTCCTTTTATGTTTTATTGTTTGGTTGTGTGGTGTTAAAAGACGTTTTTACTCATTGTGTTTTTATTACATTGCGAAAGGACGCTAAAGTTTTTCTACGACAGGACGTTTTTAGATTGTAGTGCGTTGGACGCTTTTATCACTTTTATATTGTGTTGTTTTATACGCCAGGACGTTTTATTTTCTAAAAATGTATTATGATAAGTGCTGCATTCCAAATTGCCGGAGTAAGAGAGGCACTCCTCTCCATAAATTCCCAAAAAATGCAGATAATAGAAAAAAGTGGCTGGATTCCATAAACTGTATCGAGCTTATGACTTTAGATACAAATAAATTATTGGTTTGCAATGAACACTTTGAAAAGAGATTTCAATCATCATCTCGCCGAATTACTGTAAAAGCTTACCCTACGCTTTTTACCACTGGCCATTTACGCAAATCACAAGAGCAAGGTATGTATTTTACTTAGGTATCTAATCTACATTTTTATTGTATTTTTTATTATCACTGTCAATTTGAATTTTATGATTTGCATCACCAAGTCCTTTGCCTGGGCTTCCATTACATTTTTTTGTATAGATAATAACAAAATAAGCCTCTTGGTAAAAAAAGCCCCTTACATTATAAACACTTAGCTCTAACTAGTTCTAGTCCTATTAATATTATAAATGCAAAAGTTTTGATGTGAGTTTGTGAGGATGTTTGTCCCTCAATCTCTCAAAATCTACTGGACATAGGGTATTGTTTATTCCAAAATTCCAAATAGGGAGCGAAACCCCATGGGATGCATAATAGCTTTTGCACTGCTTACAAATCACACAGATTTAGTAGCCCCAAAGTAAGTTCAAGACTTGTGTTATGATGGGATACTAAATCATCTATACTATACTATATATAAACAAACATCCAAGACCCAGGTCAATCAAAAAATGATCATTTTCCATTTTGACTTGGGATTAAACTCGGGACCCAGGATCTAAACCGGTGTGGTAGTCGGGTGGGATTGACCATTAGGCCACAGAGGTCATCTATTATCGTCATTTGGAAATAGACATTGCAGTCCTGAAATCCCTACTGATTGTTATTTTTTACTTAATTGTCCAGACTGGGACACTAGTGGTGGTTGTCAATTCAAGTCTAATGGGTATATGTACTCTAAATACTCTAATCACATTTAATACTAGGCTATCAAGCAACTTCCCTTCCCTGCCCTTCGGGCACCGTTGCTGGTGCCTGAAGGGTTAATATTATTATGTATTTAACTTACTATATTTTTATAATCAAGTCACTTTGCTTTTTTTGACATTTTGTTGACCCCATTAAATTTATTGCCAAAATAATGCTATATTTTTTGCATAATAATAATTAGGTCAGATTAGTTATATTTAAGTTTAGTTGATTGAGTTTGAATTGAATTGTTGCTTTTCAGAAAATCGAGCGCCTATTGACCATGATTATGCAATACCTAAAAAACACATGGACCACACTTATTGCAAAACTACTGAATTACCTGCATTGACACAGAAAAATGAAGCTTTTATGGGTAAAATATTTTAAAATGTATATACATACTTAGAAGCGGTGGTGGCCAAGTGGTTAGGGTGCCCGACTGAGACTTGAAAGGCCCGAGGTTCAAATCCTGCTCATGCTGTATGAGTTTGTATACCAATCTGACTAATATGTAGTAGTTTTCATTGACCACCACTTGCTTCCAATGAAGGAAACCTGCACTCTAGTCGATGGTTATGAGCTATTATGAGAAATGGAGAAGGCAATGGCAAACCACTTCATTAACATTGCCAAGATAGTTGTTGTGTGTTTCATTCGACATAATACCTCAGACTTGAGGAATACGACTAAAAGAGGATTCATACTTATATTACGTAAAAAAGTAATGTTTACACATGAATCTTTGAAACTAGGTACTATTATTTTTGAGAATAAATTAAGTTATATTTGTCCTGTTAATTTTAACTTGCACATACAAGAGTTTTTTTTTTCAAATAAACATGCATCTTAGAATAGCTTATAAGTGCTATTTTTAAGCCTATATAAATAAAAATAGTTGACTTTGACTGTGAGCTCAATAATTTGTGTATAAAGTAAACTTTTTTCAGATTGTTTCCTTTGTTTTCCAGATGTAACCAATACTGTACCAGCCCTATCCACTTCCAGATTAAGACGATTAGGTAAATAATGACTTACTTACTCTTGAATAAATAGAATACTAAAAACATCAATCAGTGGTTTGGTTCACCTGCCAGTTAACAGTTAACTTTGTCTATATATATAGTAATGTTAATTAAAGTAGTTTTTTTTACTCAAAAGTGTATTAAATAATCCATCCACATGTTTTTGTCTGTAACTTGAAAATAAACAATAACTTTATGATCAATTTTTGAGTTAAATTGTTGTTTTTCAGAAAACAAAGTGACTCTTGGCAATACCATACATGACCATAATTATGGAATATCTAAAAAATACATGGACCACACTTATTGCCAAACTACTGAATTACCTGCATCAATACAGAAAAATGAAGAATTTATGGGTAATATATTATTTTTATATAATTATGATATTTATGATATATTTTTATAATTATGAGTACCATTTTAAATAGATATACTTATGTAATTTAATGAAACTCTATTTATAATCCTTGGAAGTTGTTATTTTAGAGCAAAAGCATGTGTTTTGTTATGTTTGTTTTAACTTACATAATCACCAATTTCAATTTATAATTTACAAACAGAAGTTGTGACTGTAAACTTGTCTCAGATTGTTTAATTGTGATTTCCAGATGTAACCAATACAGTAGCAGCCCTAACCTCTTCCGGATTAACTGAACTGGGTAAATATTTAATATTTTACTCTTGTTTACTTCCATAATCAGAGAATAAATTCATAGTTTTCATTTATAGAAATTCAACTACAATCCATGTTATGTATTGACTTTCAGTTAACACTATTAAAAAAAAGAGTATTGATTTGAAGTGATAGTATTTTAGTCCTTATAGTCATACTGAATCCAATCTCATCCAACTTTATATTGTATAGTACTAATTCGTTACCAGTACCAATTTCTTTATAGAATTTGTCTGTCACAAAGATTGAAGATTACCCTGCACAATCTGCCTGAATATCCAGGGTAATCTTCAAAATAGCTTAAGTTTCTGATTTTGGTGGAATTTTTTTTGAAGATTTAAGGAAATTACAGGTGAAAATATAGGGTAGTTGTCTCGCAGAAATATTGAGGGTTCTTTTATGAATATGAAAAACCCTAAAACCAATTCACGCGGGCAAAACTGCGCGCAAAAGCTAGTGGTGCAATAAAATTTTATGTATTTATTTTACGGTTAAGTTTTATAAAAAATATTTAGCTTGAATGATAGCAGTAATAGTGGTAATAACTTACCTATGTATTTTATTTTTCAGATACAATTACAACCTCTACATGGCGTCATGTGCAATGTGTGAACGTAGCCGCAGGTACTTAATTGTTTTATTTACAATCAACCATACCCTTTTTTACATGTGGAAAGACCCTCGTCTCGTCCATCCAGCCACGAAGCCGGACGGGTATGTGGGACTTGAACCCACTAACCACACGGAGTCAACCCCTACCGCATATATGCCAGGACCGTGTGCTACTCTCGCTCCGGCGCCCGGCGCGGCGCGCGGCGGCCCCGGCGCGGCTCGCTCTCGAAGCACCTCTCTAGCGAGAGGGTCGGAGCAAGCGGGATTGCTCCTAAATTATAGGCTCCTTTCTACCCGAGGCCGAGCGACGGAATCCCGTTTCTATCACCCCTTCAGCCCTCAATTTTCTTTTACCTGACCGGGTCTGGTCCTACCACATCTCAGCCAAAGAGGATAGGTTGTCCCTATTTTTTTTCCAGATTCGGGGGGAATCAACTATACTCTGCCCTAGCATTATTTAATGAATGGAAGATAACGCCTGCGAATTCATAAGCGCATTAAAATCCCGTTTTCCCCCGTTCCCGTTGGAATTTCAGGAAACTCTCTCTTAGTACTCTCCTACACTCCCTAAGGAACCTACATATGCCAAATTTTTGCTTCCTAAGCCCGTTGACTATCAGTCATTCAGTAAGGGAAGAGTTTTTGATTGATTTTTAATGTTTTCAGAAGATAAAATTATTACTAAGCAAGATTACACGCTCAAAAGGCACATGATGGACAATACACAGTGTAAATCGCCAAAATTGCAGAAATTATACGCTTCTTCACTGGAAAATGAAGAACTAATAGGTAACGAAATATTTTTTAACATTCTTACTTTTTACTTTATATATATCTTCTTTTAAAAAATAATTGCTTTAATGCCAAGGGCACTGTGATTCATATGAAATTAAATATGTAATAGCAAATCATTGCAGCATTGCATTTAATAACACTCCATTCCATTTGGCAAGTAATCCTAACTAATATTATAAATGCGAATATGAGTTTATTTGTTTACACTTTATATACTGAACCAATCTTCCTGAAATAGTACTGAAGAAGTACTGAAAAGTTATTGATAATACACAAATATTTTATTTGACATATTACAAAAAAGTAAAAGTAGTTATATTCTTCTTTTAGTAATGTTTGGTTGTTTTTTTTCTAGATATAAATAGTCCAGCAGACTCCACATCCATTTCTGGACTGGCAAATAAACAAATTATAAAAGTGAAAAAAGTGCCAGGTACATGTTATTTAAGAATTCTATTCTATATTTTTTTTTCTCAGATTTTAATATTTTCTACGACTTATTATTTAATCATTTTCAGCTAAAACTTCATCGGTGCCTGAAGGGATGCACTCAAAACAAAGATTAGTACCTAAGAAAGTGTGCAGGAAAAGAACAATACCAAGTGTAAACCAGCTTACACCAAATTGCCATAAATTATATAAAGAATTTAAGAAATCAAGGAGACAATTGTTTAATGTAAGGGCTAAACGAGCGTTAGACTTTTCAAAGAATTTTGAAGATAAGTTCAAAAATATGAACGCAATATCAAAAGAGTTCATTAATATGCAGCTTAACATGTGCACAAAACCAAAGAAAGGTAGAAGGTTCACACTTAAAGAAAAATTAATATCTTTATCAATAATGAAACAAAGCCCTAAAGCTTATAGATTTCTCCAAAAAATTTTCATATTGCCCTCGGGAACCACTTTAAAAAAAATGACATCCGAATTAGATGTAAGGACGGGCATTAACAATCAATTGTTCAATGTTATTAAAGAAGAGGTATGTATATTCTTATTTTGTTGTCATATCTTTTTCTGGCACACTTTTATATGGATAAGAATATTGAACTTAATATGTCCATTTCTGGTATGGGTATGAGACAGGCCTTCAAAAATTAAATACTTGAAAAATTAAAGTTCTATGAAAAAGGAATGAGGCAAACCTTTTAAAGAGATACAATTTCTCGGAATAGCAATATTGATCTTTGTACTAGTAATATTTTTATTTAGTTTTATAATTTTTAGCCCCATCCCTCTTACTGTGAAATGAACAGATTTTTTAAACAACTGAATAAAAACTGTTGTTTCCAATTTAAGGTTGGCAATTGGAAAGATACAAAGAAATTGTGTACAATAATGTTCGATGAGATGTCACTGGAGCCCGGTTTAAAATATTCGGACAAGGAAGATTCCATACACGGATTTGTGGAATTAGGAGGTATTGTATTTAATGACATTACATGACTTATGGAAAGTAATATTTATTTATTTTGCCTACAAATAAAATTGCAATGGCACATAGCCAGACAATGCTGTAGGAGTGTTAAAGAAATATTTTAAATGTGTGTGGTAAATAAATGGATTGTTAATAAAACAAATGGTGGAGACAAAAATAACATACCTAAACTCCGTGTTTTCCTACTTGTCCTATAATGTAAACAATCCTACCATGTATTTTTATGATTTTGCAACAATATAAATTAAATTAGACTTTTTAGGAAATTACTTACGTGGTTAATAAATATTTTACTTTCGAATGTTTAGGTTTGAACTAATATTTGATTTATTTTCAACAAAATTCAACAAAAAGTACTGTGAAGATTGTTTACATAATTAATTATTAACTCGTTTATTTTTAGGAGAAAAAAGCGGAAATATCGCCGACCACGCGTTGGTGTTCTTGGTGAGAGGAGCAGTAACCAAGTGGCAACAGCCCGTTGCATTTTATTACACCGAGGGTGCAGTGTCCGCCTCAAAATTGAAAGTGATACTGAAAGAGGTGGTCACAACAATAATTAGAACCGGGCTTATTCCAGTCGCGCTCGTTTGTGACCAAGGTGCATCATTTCAATCTGCCCTGAAAACTATGCAACATGAAACTAGAGGTGATCAGATACGAGAAGGCTTGACGCCAGGTATATTTTTATTTAATTACCTAGTAATTTTTATTTATTTCAAAACAACTTAATTAACTTCATTATTAAACCTGACTCTTCAAAGCCAGAGTGAATAGGCTGCTTCTGGGTAAGCTCGCTACATCGTAGACCTCATCTCTGTCCTCGGACAAGATTGTGGTCAAAACAAACCCATCTTTAATTTTAAAAAAAACACATATCAGTTACTTTGTAATTTTTTTAGAATTTTTGTCTTTCTGTCTGTATGTTTATACGCGCATCACGCAAAAACTACTGGACCAAATTTGATGCGGGTTTCACTATTGCATTGTAGAAGGTCTAACTTAAAATCTGGCGTAGGTTTCATCTTGATACGCCGCTTAGAACCAGAGATATAAACATTAGTAAATTACGCGCGAAGGAAGTTCGCGGGCACAAGCTAGTAAGTGATACACGTATAAACGTGATTTTGTATCTGTATCAGTTACTGTGTGCATGAAGTTGACTTAATAAAATATATTATTTTTATTTCCAGATGACACTGTTCATATTGGTGGAATGTCATTGAGCATAATCTTTGATCCACCGCACCTTATTAAAGGAATCAGGAATAATTTCCTTACAAAAAATATAAAAATGGATGGGAAAATTTCCAAATGGGACGACATATTAGATGTTTACAAGACTGATTGCAAACACACCAAATTTAGATTGCTTCATAAATTAAACGACGAGCATGTTATACCAGAAAAAATAAAGAAAATGAAGGTAAAACAATAAACTTTATGAAATAAATAAAAATAAATAAGTTCAAAAATAAAGAAAATGAGCAAAGGGCTTATTATGCTGTTGAAATAATATTTTCCACTTTAGCATGTTCAGTATTTTTTCATCGAATTGAAGTAATATATTTTCATTGAAATAGCCAGTTTAATAGTTAGCATTCACAGTCGCGTCTAACAACTGCTTTCGTATTTATTAAGGTAGGACCAATTAGGACATATACATATTATTTTGTAGTACCTAAGCATATAGTCTACTATTAAATTTATTTGTTTTTTTAGGTCAAAAACTGTGTACGCGTGCTAAGCAAATCTGTTTCGTCTGCCTTAGCATATACTGCTGATTTTTGTAAGTAAATAAATTATTGTTTATGTTACTTGTAAGGAATTATGTAAAATACATCCTAAAGTGGGCATTATGTTGCCCCCTTTTCCGTATTTACATATAGAGCTAAACGCATATCCGAACTTTTGATCCTACTAATATTATAAATGCGAAAGTTGGAATGTGAGTTTCTAAGGATGTGATTTGGTATATGGGTAGAATATTTTTCTACCCGTATAAGTATCTTCTTCAGCTTTTGCCATTTCCCATTTGATTTGGGGTCGGCCCTCCTAATCCTCTTGCGCCATTCGTCTCTGTTGTGCACCATGTCAGGGGTGAGACCCATCGTCGCCATGTCTGATTTATTAGTACTGGTCCAGATCGTGGGAGGTCGTCCCCTACCCGTATAAGTATAGTACTTAATTTTTCTAATAAATAGTATATTAATTAATTAAAATAGTGATTAATATACTATTTATTCTTTTGAATTTTGAATATGCTTTAGTAATATTATGTTTTTTTTGCAGCTCATTACTCTGATGGAAGACCTGTCAGCAAAACAATTTTAAATACAGCCCAAACCGTCGGGTTTTTTGACGATTTATTCGATAGCGTAAACGGCTCCACCCTCGACCATAAAAAAGCGGAGGAAAATCACTAAGAAAAGCGGTCACAGAAAAATCTATACACCTCAAATTTTGGAAACAAGCGATTGTAAAACTAGAAAATATGCGATTTGTTAATAAAGACGGCAGTGAAAAGTCCGTGCCTTCGTTAAAAAATTGGATAACTACATTAAAAAGTTACCAGAGGGTGTGGCAAGTATTATCTAATAAAAAAGTTAAAGTCATGCGCCCTCGTTACATGAATTCAGATCCCATTGAAAATTTTTTTGGCCGAGTGAGGGCGTACAATTTTAGAAATAATGATCCAACTTGCCACACCTTCGGAAGTACTTTTAAGTCATTATTGATCACCGGTTTTATAAAATTTCACTCAGATTCATATAATTGTGAAGATGATAATTGTGACCAATTAATTAAGGTGCAATCTTTGTTTAAAAAGAAATGAGGAGGTCAAACACGATGTATCAAATAAGAACGAAGATATAAATGTGGAGACTGATGAAATTATCACAGATGACCTCCTCATAGAAAATTTACAAGTACAGGCAGCCCGAGAAAGATTAGATATCCACGCGAAGGCATATACAGTGGGATGGGTCATTAAAAAAATATTTTCAAAAACGAATTGTGATCGATGTAAAGAATATTTATTATCTACCGAAAGTAATGATGCAGTGAATAAATGGATAAAAAAAAGAGAGTACAAAACTATAAAATTAAAAAATTGACCTATCCAACTGAAAATGCTATCCGCTATTTTGGATATGTAGTCGAGGAAACCACTGGATACTTAGAAAATAATGCCCAAAACGAAAAATTAACAGTAAATATTAAAAATATATTGAAAACTAAGTATCCTTGTAGTTTCCTCGACTGCGAAAAGAGGGCTGTCGTATTTACGAATATTTTGTAAACATATCAACAAGATTGACTATTTTTAATTGGTGCAACATTATAAACCGGATTTTAAAGGGCACGGATTTAATAAGGTTAGACCGTACTTCATTACCAAATATGCAAAATAAAGCTTTTGTAAAATATAAGAAAAAATTGAAAAATAAATCATTTAATAAACAAATTTCAATTGTTTTATTTTTCGTGACACCTACATTCAAAAGTAATCATAAATACAAATAGAGTTTAGGTACATACCTAAATGTATACCCGTATATAGTAAAAGGCTGTTTGCAAAGTTTGTTCTTTGCCTCCTAGTGAAAAAACCTAGTCGTTCAATTTTTCGGTCACGAACTGTCATAGTCGATTTTCAAATATGTCAAAACCAAATTAGATTCATTCTTTGCCTCGGCCAATCAGAACCGGCCGCCTTACGATACAGAAATTTTGTTCGAAGACGTCTGTCTGAACCTAGTTCTCTATTTAGTTTGTGCACACAAAAAACTAAACCAATAAAATACTTCAAAACAGCAGCAGAAAGTTTTATCTTTGGTTCATCGAACGAATCGACTACACCGCGACCGTGCGTGCGGCCAGAGAGAAAAATCACTACGTTAAACGTGCGGCGAGGTTGGTTGGATTTTGATGGCGAATGTACACACTCGACGAGGGAGCGCGAGCCATGGCGAGGATAAGAATGTACAGGATACATTCGCCTATCCTCGCCTTCCTCGCCTCGCCTCGCGCGCCCTCGTCCTCGTGTCGGCTTTTTGTCGCGAGTCAAAGGGCCTCGCCTTCTCTCGCGAGGGGAGACGAGTGCATCCCTGTACACTCGCGCTTCGTTCATTCTACCTCAAAACGTCATGACGTTAAGTCGTGCGTAAAGTCTACATATAACCCCCGTAATGCCAATTAATGTCAATATGTGGAACCAAGAACCCACCTTGTTTTGTGTTGGGTATGGTAGGATATTATGAGCTACGCCTGAGAAGGGAGCTTAGTATAGTGGCATATATATTTAAATTAATTCGCGGTTACAATATGCTTAAAATAATGCAATTCTGCGTTCCGAAGGCAGCCACGCCTTTTGAAGGTACCTCTCGGACGGACCAACTTGATGAACAAGTCTCCACTGGCACGCGCAATACGCACCCCGAATTTGATCGCGGATAGGATATCTCCCAGTGTACTCAATGTGAATTTACAAAGGTTGCCACTTATCTAATAAGTTATGTAGTACATAACTGATATACCTAAATATGCTTTTCTATTGTATTGGGTAAACTTCTGTAAAATAAGTTTGGAGAAATAAATAAAAGAAAAAGAGTTGAATTTTCTCGAAGTTTATCAAAGCAAGCCCATTTTATGGGAGCCATCCACCATTTCCGTTTAAGTATGCCATTTCTATTTAATCTTTTTCGTGTGATAAATGTGCACATAATTATAATAATAGCTTATAGCGCTACAGCTGCCGTAACTTGGAGCGCGTCCATCTCCTCGCCGCCGCTCGTCGTAACTGAGTCTAATCAAGAATGTACAGGGTGACATTCGTGTAGCGCTCCTCGTGCGAGAGGTTCGTGCGAGGGATGGCGAGGATCCTCGCGCAAGTGTGTACAGGCGCCATGAAATGTAACAAACAAGTGTCAATGTCAAAGAAAAATATAAGTGTAGCCAATATATCCTCAGTTTGCTAGACAGAGAGTTGGCAATTGCTCTCAAACATAGAGTGATGTGATGGGTGCAAAGACCTACCAAACATATGGTAGGTCTTTGGATGGGTGGGCCAAGCACAATCGATTTTTTTGTAAACGGTTGGCAGCGCTGTATCCTGGCTTCTCATCTATGGTCTTCCTTCAATTCAAAAACAAAAAAAAAACCAATCGCATTTCCAAAATGGCGGTTCATCAGAATTCAGGAGATTAGCGGTGCAATTTGCAAATGCTTGAATTTTTGTGTTTTGAGCTTCTAATAATGTTGTATTTTATTAGCCGCGGCGTAAGAAAAAGTGTTTTTAAAGTTTACGTTCTTCACTAGTAACTAACTCTGGTGTAGACACCAGACTAGCGGCGTTTTACGCTTGGTGGGCTATTGACGCCACACCATTTTGTCTTTTCATTTATTGATTTTCTATTCCTGTTACATCCAAGATGATGATGTATACGGTAAGTTTCAAAGTATATTAGGAAATGTTTTGTTTTCAGTGAGATATCATTCAAATAATTATAGGTAAATTCTTTAAAAAGTGAGGTTACAAACGGATCCTTCCTTTTACTAAATTATATCTAATTTCAATCTCGGATAATTTAATTACCAAAAACTGAATCATTCAATCACCTAAATGGTGATTGAAATATTCAGTTGTTACCAAAGATATCTGAATATAATTCATTGTAGATATTCTCTTTAGAAGAAAGAGAATCCCCTTAGGAAGTCATAATGATTTCATAATGTAAATACTATGTACAATCTTACTCTCAATTCAATTAAAATTTGTATTCAAACTGCAAAGGTCCACTTTTGTTTGTAGTCTAATTTGGCTGTTAGTAACCAAACCAGGTCAGGGTTCGGTTTGCATGCACCCACTTGATAGGGCTGTCGACCCTGTCCTCACAGACTTGCTCTCACTGAATAACCTAATTAGTTCTACTGCCTGTTATACCCACGTTAAATCATCTCTTCAAGCTGCCAGACAAAACATTTGGTAGATTACTTAATAACAAACAGATAAGAGCTGGATAGGATGGCCCAGGACCGAGAAGGTTGGCGTAGACAGAAGGAGGCCTATACCCAGCAGTGGGTCATGGAAGGCTGTGGATGATGATGATGATGAAGAGCTGTTAGAGTTACCTATCTTACACCCACAAATGTTACAAAGTGATTTTAAGCAAAGAAGAAAGTTGGTGAATGTAAAAGTACTATTTATTGGAACAGGGCACCAGTACGGAGCAGGACACCCGTTTCAGTGACAAGGAGAAGAAGCTGATGAAGCAAATGAAGTTTGGAGATTGTTTGACACAACAGGTTTTTACATCTTTTCAATAACATATTGTGAAATTATTTTTAATTTAACAAAGAAAAAGGTAGAATTTGTCTAACATTATCTATGAACTTTAAACAAATTTTTGCATTTTAATTTAATATTGAATTAAGATATAAACTTATGAATATTATTGATTATTGAAAGTATATGGGTGACATATTTAAGTGATTATTTGAACGATAAAAAAGTTTGGTCTCTCCCTACAACTTCGCCACTCCACACTTGATTACATTCTTTTGATATTGTGAAAAAATAACCTTACCTTTTTTTTTTTTTTTATTTAATTACATTGACATTTAATTGTTAAACATGTACGTGTATTGTGATCTTCAAGTGACTGAAAGTATTTATTTTTCTAAAATGTTCAAACTTGTGAACGGGTGTTGCCAGGTGATCCTGCTTCGATCCTGATTCGAATTTTATTTTTATTTTTTGTTCTTAACCAATTCATTGTGGTTACTTGATCACAAACATAACATGTTTTATTATATTATTATTATTTTTTTACTTATATTTTATTTTATTTTTGACTGTACACAATCTAGTGTATGTATAAAGTTAATGAATAGCCCCTCTGGCATGCTAGGCGACCAAGACTGTTTCACGAGTTTCTTTCGGCATTTCTTCTCAGCAGTGGTCGTTCCGAAATGCTAGTAGTTTGTAGCTTTGAGACATAAAATATTATGATTAAATAATTAGTTATCGACGTGAAAAAGAGCCTTCTTTGAAGGCCAAGTTTCAATAAAAAAAATTGACTTTGACTTTGACTTTATTAGTTCTTTAAATTTACAAATATTTGTTTCTGCCAGGTGGACATGTCCAAAGTGAAGTTGGACGTGTTGAAGCCTTGGATCACTCAGAAGATTACCGAAATACTGAAGATGGAAGATGATGTAGTCATTGACTATGTGAACAACCAATTGGAAGAAAAGGTGGCTATGACATTTTTTAATCTATGTTAAATTTAATACTAAATGTAATCATTGCAGTTTCTTTACTG
Organism: Ephestia elutella; assembly: GCA_018467065.1. Lineage (NCBI taxonomy): Eukaryota > Metazoa > Arthropoda > Insecta > Lepidoptera > Pyralidae > Ephestia > Ephestia elutella. The sequence continues at coordinate 9,328,426 of CM031585.1, forward strand.
TATTGAATATTACAGTTCCTAGTTTTGAAGACTCATATTCTTTAGAAACCTGTTATGTTTTGCATAAAGAAACTGCAATTGAAAGTTAATGTCATATGTATATTGATTGCGTATGGATATTTTTATGGTCTTCACCGGTTAGCGCGCCGCCCCACCCGCCCGTCTTCGCCGCCAGCAGACCGCAGCCGCCCGCGCGCTTCACTCTTTCGGAGGGCCTTAGCATACTAAATCGGTACCATTGCAGGAAATTAAATACTTACAATGCTAACTCAGTATAAGAGAATATGCGCTGTGGAGTTCCCTAATTTGAAAACAAAGATCAGATTATTTTCCTTGAAAGCCGTTAAGAGTCGATCTGACTCAGGGTAGGGAAGTTCCTTTAGGCTTTGGGTTCAGCATAATGGTTGTGTCCGCAAAACCCTTACAGATGCAAGAACTAGAAGAGAGAAGAAAGAAAAATGCTGCAGTCGCCAGTTGGCGGTAGCGATGAATGCAGAGCAACACTCCCGTCTTCGAGCTTCGAGCGCCGCACCAGGCTGCGCGGCGCAGCCGTCTCTGCGTGCGGCGTGCTACGCAACATGAAAATTAATCACACCATTCTATGTGTACATAGTTTCTGCTTCCCTTACCAGAAGTCATATCGGTGCTATCTCATTTCCTATTAGTGTTTATTACATGTTCAAGAACAAATTGTAATGCGAAACAAAAGCTCTCTTTAACGGCTTTTTCAAATATTTATTTTTATTATTTAACTTTCGACTTGTTCAATCAGTAAATTGAAATTTTATCCATCAAAGGGAAATTATAAATTTGGTTAGGTAGGGTGTGAAAAATTTAGTCTAACTATGACTTTACTAATCATGAAACTTTTTCTTTCCCGATCCCGTCTCCTCAACTCCTAGTTCCCATGCCCAAAGAAAATGCAGATCAACTTGACTGGATTTCTGAATGGCAAGAATGCTCGTCTCTTCATGGGCGAGCTGTGGGAGCTGCTGTTGAGTGCGCAGGCCAGCGAGAACGGGATCCCTGAATCGTTCACACAGCAGAAGAAAGAGGAGATTAAGAAGAGGATGGTGAGTCTTTGTTTTTTGTTCTAAGATACAAAAAGTGCATTTGGTAATTTTTTATTGAACTTAACACCTACAAATGACTTTTTGATGTGTAGTGTACAGTACACACACAGTTCTATAATATTATTACTTGCTTATTCATCTACTTTCTCCACTTGGCAGGAAGAGCAGAAGGACAAGGAGAAGGACCGCCGCCGCTCGCGTTCTCGCTCGCGGCGCCGCTCGCGCGACCGGCGCCGCTCCCGCTCACGCTCTCGCGACCGCTCCGGGGACAGGAAGTGAGTACACTGCCGTCTTCGAAGATAATATACTGTCGCTTTTGATTTTTACTTGTATGTAAGGGAAGATGACGTCTGTCTAAGCAAGGGAGCTATCGCTAGTCTTACGGCCTGAAAATCGATAGTAAAAGTGTATTTTCGCCTTATCTCTTTCTGTAGATAAAGTATAGATTTGAGGAGTTCGTTTTGAGTCTTTAGTCACACAAACATCATTTACTCAGACAATAATAGTTGCTGCTTTAGTGAGAAAGAGATGTAGAAAATGAATATTGTATAATGAAAAATAAAAAAAGACTGTTTTTACTTCTCGTATTTTCTTTTTGTGACTCAGATATTTTTTTTATATGGCTAGGGAATTTTAAATATACCTTGTGTATATCGTCAAGGCCTTTGAGTCTCTCGACTCTTAGCTTTGTTTACCCCGTAAGGGATAAAGACGTGATTCTGATATGTATGTATATCGTCAAACCTGTATAATCCAGGCATCGCAACGGCGGCAGTCCGCGGCGCTCGCGGCGTCGCAGCCGGGACAAGAGCAGCCCCGCTAAGGCACACGTAGATGAGATCAAGTTACCTGAACCTAAAGGTAAGCTGTTTTAACACAAGTTTTTTTTATAACATAGGCCGGCAAACGAGCAAGCAGGGCCACCTGATGGTAAGTAATCACCGCTGCCCATGGACAACCACAACAGTTTTGCAATGCGATGTTTCCAACGAGAAATTTTCTGTCCCCGAAAATTTCTTCACTTGAAAATTTCCGAAAATTCTCAGAAATTTCTCGGTTTTTTTAGGATGATTTTCCGTTCTCGAGAATATTTCCAAGAAACTGCTGTTTCGAAAATTTTTGGAAGGGCACATCACTAATCATGTACCATCAGTATTCGTGCAGAGCAACTACGCTCTGCTGCCAGAAAATGTGGCAGAGAGAATCCGGACAAACGAAGCGGCGGGAAGAATTCAGTACCGGAACTTCACCGGGAAAAAACCACCGGTAAAAATAAGTACCGGGAAAAAATCTCCACGCGGCACCACGTTTGCCCGACTAGAATCTAACTTAAGCTATACGCAGTCTGCTACCACCGTAGCTTATGAAGGGAGCTACAGGGCCCTATATGATAACCTAACCTATAAATTAATTACACTTAAAAAACACTTACCAAGCTAAATCTTCTTTCTCTTCGGATCCAAACTTGAGTGTCTTCGGGAAGGGGGAATTCCTAATCACCCTACCTAACCCTTGAGATCTCAATTCCCCAAACTAAATAGATTTCTTCCCGTAGTTTCACTCAGGAACAGCCAGATGTGAACAGCCAGCCACGCTTCACCTCTCACAAGAAAAAGTCACCATGACGGGTACACAAACACAAAGTTCAATAGTTATTTAACAAACAGGAAATTCACAATTATCACTCAAACTAAACAATCAAACGACGCGTGACCTCTTCGCGTATTAAAATCAAACCGATATCGCATAGGGCAATGCAATGGCGACCGTTCGCGAGCCATTCGCGCTAGCAGTGTGAAAACCCCGAACGCCCTCTGGCGGCAGCAACAGGAAACGCCTGCGTTTAGTTTCACCCATTATATTACAAACATCCCCCCGTCCCGGTCTGAGAAGCAGACCGCTAGCTTACTCTACGGGAAGGCGGGCGAGAGAGGTCACACCTCTCCTTAAAATCGAACCGTCGACCAACACCTCAGCCACACGCGGAGTGCCATCTCCGCCAAGAATCAAACGTAATATGCGAGCTCGTCGCCAAAGCAATGAGGGCAAATTTGCCTCTTTTAACAATACTAAATCACCCTCCTGGGAAGCTCAGTCCTGTCTGTCCACTTCACTCTTTGCTGCAGCAAATGCAAATATTCAAGCGACCAGCGACGCCAAAAGTCCTGGCTCATTTGCTGCAACATTTGAAAACGCGACAACCGATATACGCGTTCATCCTTCCACGGGTATTCGGGCAGGGCATTCAACGGCCCTCCCACCAAAAAATGACCAGGGGTGAGAGCTTCCAAGTCATTTGGATCTGGAGATAGCGGACAGAGAGGACGAGAGTTGAGGACCGCCTCAACTTTACAAAACACTGTGGCCAGCTCTTCAAAAGTTAGAGCCGTTTCTCCGATAATGCGGCGGAGGTGGGTCTTTGCGGATTTCACAGCCGCTTCAAAAATCCCTCCCCAATGGGGGCAACTTGGGGGACTAAACTTCCAGTTATTCCCCTTTGAGCAGCAATTTGACTTAAACTAGTACAATTTTTATCAATAAACACAGAAACATCCTTTAAGATAATTTACAGTTCCTTTATAGTTTGTGCCATTGTCAGACCTAATAAGGGAAGGTAGACCTCGACGCGAAACAAAGCGATCCAACGCGGCGACGAAGGCCTCCGTAGTCAGAGCCGATACCACCTCCAAATGGACAGCCTTGGTGGCCAAACAAACAAATACACACAAATAGCCCTTCACAATACGGGCATTACGAAAGGGAGAAGCCTTGATCGAAAAGGGACCGGCAAAATCGGTTCCAACGCCGTCAAACGGTCTCGAAGGTCGGATTCGATCAGCGGGCAAATCACCCATCTGTGGTTGCATCGTGGATGCCTTCAACCTATAACATGCAATACATCGAAACAGGACACTACGGATTGCTCTTCGGGCTGACAAAATCCAAAACTCGCGTTGCAAAATAGCCAACAAAGCATTGCACCCAGCATGGGCGTTACGAATGTGTCGATCAGACACCAAAAGCTGCACCAAGGGTCCGCCCTTGGGCAACAACAGAGGATGGCGAGTCTCATATGGAAGATCCGCCTTCCGGAGCCTGCCTCCAACCCGAAGAAGCCCATCCGAGTCGATGTACGGGTTCAAACGAGCGACCGCGCCCTTCAACTTAGCGCGTCCGTCGCGCAAAATACGAAGCTCTGACTCAAACCGTCCGGTCTGCACGACACGGACCCAATGCAACAATGCGCTCCGGCGCTCTTCTGCACCTGCAATCGGCTCCAACCGCTTTGCCTGTGGGTTTCTACAATTATGTATGAAACGCTTAATCCAACTGGTAACACCCAGAAGCTTATCCAAGCTGCTATACCGAGCAAGTAGCCAATCCGGCTCCGACGTCGTCTCAGCGACCACAGCATGTACACGGAGCCCAGTCAAACTCAAAAGAAGTAACATCTGTCTGACAGACAGGCCAAGAAGTTTCTGATCCCATCAGCCACTCTGGACCCCACCAGAGCGGGTGTGACACCAATTCTGGTGCCGTACAACCTCGGGAGGCACAGTCCGCTGGGTTAAGCTCTCCCGGCACATGTCTCCATGTTATATCAATTCCGATATTCTGGATTTGGGAAACCCGATTTCCCACAAAAACCTCCAAGGTATGTGGGGCCGCGCGCAACCATGCAAGCGCGACCTGGCTATCCGACCAGGCGAAGATGTCCCGTATCTCGACCGTGGCCGCCAGCTCACATGCAACGTGATGCAACAATTTAGAGAGAAGGTGAGCTCCACTCAACTCAAGCTTGGGAATAGTCAGCCTAGTCCTGATGGGGGCGACCTTGCTCTTCCCTAACAAAAGCGAGACATTGACCCGGCCATCGGCGTCAACTGTCCGCATATAGACTGACGCGGCGTAGCCTCGCTCCGACGCGTCACAAAAGCCATGCAGGCTGGCTCGATATTTCCCGGGGGCAATATTCGACGAGGCAAGGCAATCCGATTGACTTCCTTAATCGATGAAAACAACTCCGAGCCAATCATCCAATGGAGAGCCAAACAGCGGCTCGTCCCACGAGACGCCCAAAGTCCAAAGTCTCTGAAGAAGACACTTTGCAGAGAATATCACTGGACTGATCCAACCGCTTGGATCAAACATACGAAGCTATTACGGACAACACCGTTCTCTTAGTCCAGACTTTTGGTATTTCCAAGTCCACTTGGAATGTAAAAATATCGGTTAGCGGCTGGTACTGCATGCCCAGCACCGCTATCCTGTTGGGATCATCCACATCCTCAAACAGGTGAGGGTTCTGTTGGTGATCCTCCGGGATCCCTTCTAGAACTTTAGGCTCATTAGACAACCACTTACGTAGCTCGTAGCCACCTGTCTTCAATATTTCAATCAATTCATCCCGCAGTAGGAGGGCCTCCTCAATACTTTGGGCTCCGGTGCACACGTCATCAACATACAAGTCACGTGACAGCACGGAAGCCCCACGGGGAAAGCGGATCCGTTCCCGCTCTGCCAATTCAAGCAATGATCTGATGGCGATATAGGGACTAGATTTCAGACCATACGTGTTCGTATTGAGTTCATACACCGTCACAGGATCCTCAGGGCGCTCACGCCAGAGTATCAACTGGAATCGCCTGTCCTCAGGATGTATGACTGTCTGGCGGAACATCATCCGGATGTCCGCGCCAAAAACCACTTGATGTCTTCTAAAGTTCAAGATGATGTCAATTATGTCCCTATGCAATTTGGGACCTGAATGCAAACATAGATTCAACGAAACTCCGTTCGAAGTGGGTGCGGACCCATCAAAGACAGTCCGCAACTTGCCCGTTGAGGCCTTCACCACCGCGTGGTGGGGCAAAAATAATGCTCGGTTGAGCTCCAATCAACTCGAGCCGGAGACATGTGACCCAAATCCTCGTACTCGCGCATAAATTCAATATATTTATCGCGAAGTACGTGGTCACGCTGCATACGTCGCTCCATGGACAGCAGTCGTTTCTCCGCAAGCGCCCTACTTTGCCCTAGGCTAGGACGAGAGGCAACAAAGGGTAACCTAGTTACAAACCGACCGGAGGGCAACCTCTCCGTGGTCGATCGAAAAAGGGCTTCGCACTCAGCGTGTTCCGGATCCATCCTGGAACTCATAGGTGGCTCCTCCACCTCCCAAAACCTTTGCATGGTCTTGGCCAAGGACGCAGATGCGACAACCGGTGGCTCCTCCGCGGTGCCATTATCAAACACAGGGCCCATCAGGGCAAACCAAAAATCGTAGACACTGCCATCAGTGAAGACGAACCCAGAGCCTTCTGTGTACCCAACAAAATCCAACCCAATACGTCCGAGCCCAGGAGCAAGTCCACTGGGCCGGGATGAAAGACAAAGGGGTCGGCCAAATCCAGACCCGAAACCAAAGACAACACACCCGGCGGTATGTCTGTCGAGGGGTGCCAACCCGCAATGGTATCCATTACCATAGCCGAAGTCGTGATCCTCATTGTGGAGGACTTCAGCGAAGAAAGGTGACAAGTGTCTGGCCCGTCAGACACTTCACTTGTATGCCACCAACTCCAAGAAGTGGCACAGGCGAGTCTTCCACGACTAAACCTAACTGGCGTGCCACTCGAGTGGTAACCAAACTGCTTTGAGCCCCTGAGTCCAACAGAGCTCTCAAATTAATGGCTTCCCCCCACGACCCCATACGCGGACCACCGCGGTAGGGAGCAGAACCGTCCGCGGCTCTGTCCCAGCAAGGGAGCAAGCTAGTTACGGGCTCCCCACTCTCTCCAAACCAGGGGCGCGCCACTGACCCGGATAATATGGCGGGCGAGTGCACATCCCCATCTGAGGGGGGCATAACCCGCGGCCCGGCCATACATATGGTACGGCGGGTGGTACTCCAGCCGTGGGTACTCGTGCAGCGGCGGAGCAAAACCGCTGCGGCTGCATGTGTTGGGTATTGGTAACCCGCGTGGAGGGGGTGTCCCCACTCTCACGTCCGATCTAGGGCCCCCGCCCATGGGGGCCCTATCCGGGGCCTGGCCAGCTACATACTGGCCATGACCTTGGGGCGCGTGGTCCCGGTCCGCCAAGACCCGCGCAGGTACGCGACCCCTCCCGAGGGGGGGTGCGACGAGCGAAGCCGCGTCCTCCGTCCGGTGGTGGAGGGCTTCGCGCAGGAGCGCCCCCGCCCATAGGGGGACCCCTGCCTCAACATCCGGGTGCCATCCCCGTTGCGGTTCATGCAAAGCATCGCGTGGTGCCGCCCACGGCATGCACTGCATGGTATGGCACTGGGACAGTCACGTGCATAGTGACCGCCCAAACAATAAAAGCATAGTTCATGCCGCCTTGCCATGCGGCGCCGATCTTGTACTGGCAGTCTCTGCCAGTCCCTGCATTGCAGCAGGCTGTGGCCCATCCGGCCACATTGCAGGCAGTCCGCGTCCCCCGCGACTGCTGCCGTGGTGTGCAACCCGCACACCAGCTCCACGCGGTGGCGGTTGCCGTCCCTGTGGGGGCTTCCTCGCCATGAGGGTTCCAAGGGCCTACGTTCAGGCGCTCTGGATGGCGCTGAGTCCGTCATGGTATTCTCAGCCGCCCGTGCCTCAAACTCCAAAAACTTCACCAAGTCAGTGAATGTTGGTAGGGTGGTGCTATCCCGTTCCGCATTCTCGCGCTCAAATCGCGAGCGGATGTCATTGGGTAATTTGCCCAATACAATGTGCACCAACAAAAAGGACCATTGGTCCACCGGCAGCCCCAGTGTGCGGAGCGCGTTACAGGCCACTGTAACGGGCGTGAGCAACTGCAGGCGCAACTGTGCCCTGTTGGCCACCTTGGGCAGGGCCATCAACTGTGCGGCGTGCGCATCCGCTAACAAACGTAAATTTTGGTAGCGGGAGTTCAATAACTCCCAAACCGTGTCGTACTGGTCGTCCTCCACCCGGAGGTGCTGGATGAGCGACCGCGCTTCACCCTCAAGAGTGGAGAGGAGGTAGGCCATCTTCTGGGCCTTCGACAAATCCTGTCGTGCTACGACCAGGGACTCAAACATGTTTTTATATGCCACCCACTCCTCCATCCTACCCCAAAGTGGGACAGCTGAAGGGTGGGGAGCCGACCAGTAACCGCTGGTCCTTCCTGTCTAACAGGTGTGCGAGGGGCTGGTCCGCCAGCCTGTCTCGCCCTTATTGCGGTCACCGCCTCCGCGATATCATCGTGCAGACTCAGGATCTGGTCCATGTCCGCCATGTGACCTGCGTAGGCCTCCGGGGTAAGATCGGCTTCGGTAAGCGCCGCCATGGCCGCTTCCGCGCTAATCAATCGTGAGTGGAGGTGATCCGCTCTTAGCAGTATGGCGCCCTCCCTGTCCTTCCGGGACAGGAGTCCTCCGGCCGTCACAAACCATCTCAATTCGTTGGCGAGTGTCGCCCTAGCATTGGAGGCCTTCGCCATCGCGTCAAGTCACAAACAAAAAATAACAAAAGGTAAATAAAAAACAACAAAATCAAGCAACTACACGAAGAACCGCGGTAGGTATGAGAATGGCACAAACCCGGAACGCACGGTACAAACCGCAAACAAATACAAAAAAGGTTACAAATATTCTTATACAAACAAACTAAGAAAAATCTAATAATTTTTACAAACAATTAATTATTTTTACAAACGAACAAATAGAGGGTAGATAAACTACGCTCTGCTACCAGAAAATGTGCAGAGCAACTACGCTCTGCTGCCAGAAAATGTGCGCAGAGCGAATCCGGACAAACGAAGCGGCGGGAAGAATTCAGTACCGGAACTTTACCGGGAAAAAATCTACCGGTAAAATTAAGTACCGGGAAAAAATCTCCACGCGACACCACGCTTGTCCGACTAGAATCTAACTTAAGCTATACGCAGTCTGCTACCACCGTAGCTTATGAAGGGAGCTACAGGGCCCTATATGATAACCTAACCTATAAATTAATTACACTTAAAAAACACTTACCAAGCTAAATCTTCTTTCTCTTCGGATCCAAACTTGAGTGTCTTCGGGAAGGGGGAATTCCTAATTACCCTACCTAACCCTTGAGATCTCAATTCCCCAGGACAAATAAATAGATTTCTTCCCGTAGTTTCACTCGGGAACAGCCAGATGTGAACAGCCAGCCACGCTTCACCTCTCACAAGAAAAAGTCACCATGACGGGTACACAAACACAAAGTTCAATAGTTATTTAACAAACAGGAAATTCACAATTATCACTCAAACTAAACAATCAAACGACGCGTGACCTCTTCGCGTATTAAAAATCAAACCGATATCGCATAGGGCAATGCAATGGCGACCGTTCGCGAGCCATTCGCGCTAGCAGTGTGAAAACCCCGAACGCCCTCTGGCGGCAGCAACAGGAAACGCCTGCGTTTAGTTTCACCCATTATATTACAAACAAGTATATATAATAATATATGAGCGTGTGTTTCAAACGTGTTTACAGCACTATTTTTATTATTGCGTTTACGACAATACAACGAAAACTAAAAATAAACACTGCTTTTTTAAATTGAGATTCACTAATCGTAATCGTTATCATAATATTTGCCAGAAAACGGCAAGTCTCCAGAAAAGAAAGAAGTTGAAGAGGTAAAAGAAGAGGTGAACCACAACACCACAACAGAATCCAATAAGGAAGAGAATAAGGAACAGGAAGAAAATACTGCAAAGGATGAAAAAGAGGGACCAAAGTCCAGATCTGCATCCCCTGAAAAGTAAGTTGCCTTTATAAATGCTTCCGGGTGTTATGTTACACAGGTCAAAATTAGGGTTGCCATGATTGAACTGTCATGTTGAAATGTTCTCAATAACAAAATAAACAATACATAATGATCGTAAATAAACAAATTTCTATGGGCTATGAGCAAAAAATAAAATAAAATTCAGGTTAAGAAAACAAAATATACGATGTTTCTAGTTCTGTAATTTGAGAACCGATTTTTGTTAGGTCCAGTAACGAGAAGACTACTGAAGAAAAGCCTGTAGAAAAACGGCGATCGTCAAGCGAACGCCGGTCTTCGTCTGCCTCGTCACGTAAGTCTACAAAGGAAAAAAATATATATTTATGTTTTCATGCACATTTCGATTGATTCACAAAAAATACTTATACTTTTTAGCTAATGTTTCATTGTTCTTCTATGACATATTTTTGTAGTTTTCTAATTACCTTAGCTTGTTAAAAAATATACTAAGTAAATTTTGACACACTTTGAGTTTGGCGATAACCTAATTGTAATTGCGACAGGTGGAAGCGCCAAAAAGAGGACGTCATCGCACAAGAAACGCCATTACCGCTCCAACCGGGACTCGTCCACAAGCGTCAGTCCCAGGCGCAGCTCTCGCAGAGAAAGGTATCATTTTAAACTGATTTTGTTACCATTTTTAAGCGGTGGTGGCCAAGTGGTAGTAACACCCGCCTGAGGTCGGACAGGACCCGGGTTCAAATCCTACTTGTGTAACATGAGTTTGTAGACCAATCTGACTCATGTATGGTAGTTTTCTCTCATAGACCACCACCTGCTTCCGGTGAAAGAAAACATCGTGAAGAAACCTGCACATTGGCTGACTGTTTAATTTACTAGTGTGTATACGACTACTGCCACTAGATGGCGGTAGTCGTAAAAGTCATGTCGGCGACTTGAATAAAATCTGACACCAGTGTTAGTACACACTATAAGAAATAAAGAAAAGAAGATGACCATTTTGCGCCACAAGACGGAAAACACTGTCAAAAATTACCTAACGGGAGTTTTGTATGATACACAAGTAATTTTTATAAATCAATCTGATAAGTAGGACTATATTTTACAGTGCACCTACTTCTGAAATAGGTGTCTAAAGAGGCCTAGGTGATTATATTTGCATCTCAGACGAATGAAAAAATAATAGACAACCTACAAAAAATCGTGCATACCTAAACCCGGCGCCGACAAAAGGATTTGGCACAAAGATGGCGGCCTGTCCATACTAAAAATAGTGACAAATCATGGCGACCGGTCGCATAACTACTGTTTGTATATAGATTGTTATGCCGGGTCTATTATTTTTACGAAGTCTATGATTTGCATAGATACTCTATCTAGGCCGTCGTATGGACGTTTGATTAATTCAGTTTATGACCTAGGAGCAAGTCCCGGCGTCGCAGCAGCCGCCGCTGGTCCGTGGACCGCCGCGAGAGGGAGAGGGAGCGCGAGCGAGAGCGCGAGAGGGAGCGAGACAGGGAGAGAGAGCGCCGGCGCCGCGAGCGGGAGAGGCGGGAGAGGTACTGACTGTTTTCTAACAATTCCGTTTTGACTGCTGTACGTAAAGATAAATGGAAATTACTCCACCGACAAGAACGAAGTTCTTAATTTATTGATTGATTGATTGACGGAAAGATAAGTCTGTCTCACGAAAAAAGTCTCGAAGATGCGGCGCTTCAGTCAACGAAGGAGTCTGTCATTATTAGTTTCACGAATTTCCGCGGGACTTCTTGAAAACTTCATAAGAGTGTGTCATTATTAGTTCTACAAATTTCCGCGGGACTTTTTTCGTGATAACTCTACATTCAAGGTGATAAAGACAAAATGTACAATTTATCTGTCATTGGTCAAAACGGACTTTGTTAGATTACGGGGTCTAGAAGTTTCTAATAAATCTATTCTCCCTCAAAGTGGATTAGGCGCAGTTACTTTTGCATTTAATATTTTTTTCATATTTGAATTTCACTTACTGTGCGAGATTTTAATTATTAGATACATGTTCTATTATAAGGACTGACCAGAAAAATAATATAGTGTTTATTTTCTTGGTCGGGATATAATTTTGGCGCGTTCTGTATTTATGATTTTGGTTTGAAGGTCGCGCGAACGTCGCCGATCGCTCGAAAGACGGCGGTCTCGCTCTCGACGACGTTCGAGGGACAGGTAAATTCTATTTTTTATGTGCTTGCATGGCTTCATTGTCCAGATAAGATTATGTTAAATTGTAAATACCATAAGATTACCATCTAACTCACGAGAGGGTTAAGTATCGAAAATTTACAAGCATTGACAATAAATTAACATATTTTTCGATATTTTACTATCTTGGATAGATCGTAAAATTGGAATGTACCTAACGCGCTGATTGGTTCAATCAGGTTATTACCTGGATTATGTTCCATTGGCTAATCATATTAATTTTACGTCTACCATACCAGGAAAACTAAATATTGTCCTCAAATCTGTCAAATTCATGTTTCGTTTAAAGTAATGAAGCAATCAAATTATCAACAGTCACGGCTGGGTTAAGGTCTCCTTTCATTTCCATTTTCTTATGTTGTGTTTAATCATCGCAGGCAGGTAGAGTGTAAATACAGAGAAAGGCCCATTTAGAATGTGCAAGTTCCTTGTACGTACAAGAGCAACAATTGCATGCAATAATTGCAGTGCAACAATATGAATAATTGCAAGCAACTGTTGTTTAGACCATGCAAATATTTGTTTCAATTTAATTGTATGCAACACGCAAGAAACTTGCATCGTCTAAATGGGCCTTTAACAAGTACCTGATTCAAAGGATAGTCCTAGTTATTCAGAGAGGAAACTCAGACAGCAACAGCCAACAGAACTAGGAGTACCTGGTTCCCCTGTACAGCAGTTCAGGGTGGTATTTTTTTATTAAATTCATTTAAATGGGTAGGTAAGTACTGTTAATATTATTTTGTGTTCGCATGTTCCCAGGTCGCGCGAGCGCCCGCGCCGCTCCCGCTCGCGGCGCCGCTCGCGCTCGCGGCGCCGCTCGGGCCGGCTGTCGCGCGAGCGCCGCGTCTCCAGGGACCGTCGCTCCAGGGATCGCCGCTCCCGGTCCAGGTAACTATTACCACTGATCATCATCAGGGGGTGCCATCTTCAAGATGAAGTTTGGAGGCCAGCATGCGGTATCTCTCCCGGTCATTAGGTACACTCCGCCCGGGGATAGACGTCTTTTATTCCTTAAAATAAATAAACATACATACATAGAATCACGTCTTTATCCCTTACGGGGTAGACAGAGCCAAGAGTCGTGTGACTCGAAGGCCACGCTTAACTAAATAGTGGGCTCTCTGATGGAATGGAGATTCAGGTATAGTGACAGGTTACTAGCCCATCGCCTATGAGTGGAGGAATCCCAGTTTAAACCCCTTTCCCTCGATTGACTTTTACAAGCACGGGAAGAGAAGCAGCTGGCACATTCTATGTTTTTTCTTCGCTCCCAGACCAGCATGACAGTCTTGAGCAAAACAGTCTTGTTCACCCTTGGTTAGAGACTAGCTCCTGAAATAAGTTCCTATGGGTACATTATAATTTTGTGCCTAGCTACCTGTAGCCTACAGGTAGCTAGGCACAAAATGATAATACCTAGCCTACCTATATAGTTGGTAACCATATTGGGAACAAATGTCTGGCCATGCCGCCACCGCCTGGTCCTAGCACAAGGGGAAAACCCAAGAGCTGGCTTAATGGAGGATATGCGTGCCAATGGTCTCACAATTAAGAATACAGAAGATCGTGCGAAGTGAAAAGAAAAGTGGGAAAGCGGACCGAGGGAAAACGCTCAGATGAGAGGGAGAGTCTGTCTGTTTCAGCGTCCTAAAGTAGCATTTCTCTCCCCGGAGCCCTGAGGCGCTGCTAGTATTTCATAATAATGTTGGTAGTACCCATTTCGCTAATCTAAATAATAGCCATTAACCATTCAATGTTCCACAGGGATAAGAGATCCAAAGACAGACTCGCAAAGGATACAAGATCGCGCGATAGGAAATCACGCGAGAAGAGGTCTAGCGACCTCAAGGAACGTTTAGAGAAGTCTGTTTCCATACCCAGGAAAGGTTGGTATCTTAAGTGTATATGTGTACAGTTAACGACACGTCATTTACCTTTTATGAAACCTCTTTGCTGTGGTAATAGTGGCGAATTTGCTTTGATTGATATATTTTTGACTGTACAAGAAGTTTGCATACATGTGGACCATCCTAACTAATATTATAAATGCTAAAGTGAGTTTGTTTGTTGGTTTGTTTGTTTGTTACCTCTTCACGCTTTATCTACTGAACCAATCTTCCTAAAATTTCGCATACACATAGCTGGAAGTACGGAGAAGGACATAAGGAAGGACATTAATTTATAAATTATTAATTTATAAATTTGACATTTAATATATATATATATATATATATTCAATGTATATTCGTCCACATATACAGTTATTTGATTGTAAGACATATGTTGTAAAGTGACGTCTTTGGAGAAAATGCAGCAGTGGAGTTTGTTGCGCCGCCTCTTCTCCACTTGCGCTTTGGAGGCGGTGGTAAACTTAGCTTTAAGTAATTTTTTTGACGTCAACTAACTAAAAAACAAGAAAGTGACGATTTATAAGTGCTATTTTTAAGCCTACATGAATAAAAATATTTGACTTTGACTTTGACATAGGGTACCTTTCATCCCGGGAAAAAGCACAGTTCCCGTGGGAAATTCACGCGGGCGAATCCGCGGGCAAAAGATAGTATTAAATAAAATGAATTGAATTTTTATGATTTCACGAATAGATCGAGCAATAGCATTTTTTTATATTTAAGGAATTTCGCCCCTTTAGAATACTTTCACAGCACTTCGTAAACGTTTGAACTAATTGTTATGACTTGTTCACAGAAAATTTGGAAAAATTAAAGAAGAAAACCTCTGACGTTGAACGCGTTTCTGTATCTCGGGATATTTCGAAAGACCGCGTGATTTCCAGCTCCAGTAGGGAATCTTCTGTTGCACACGACAAATCAGCATCACAAGTTGAAAGTAAAGCTAAGGCGTCTCATTCTTCTGACGAAGACGAAAAAGAGGATTTCATAACTATTCCGACTTTACGTGAATATTCAAAGAGCCTCTCACGTACACCATCACCTTTCCTCAGAAAACATGAAATTGAGAATAACAAAAAGGCTGAAAGATCGGGTGATGATGTTCCTGGAAAAGATCATATTGAGGAGACTAAAACTAAAGAAAAAGATTCTAAAAAAGGAAAACGTAAACATCACTCCGAATCTGAAAGCGAAAGTAGTGAAGAAGTTGCTAAATCTAAGAGCAAAGCAAAACTAAAGCGTAAAGAGAAAGCTACTTCGAAGAGAAGTAAGAAGCCCAAAAAAGAAAGCTCTTCCAGTGATAGTGAATCTGAGGAATCGTCTTCTAGCGATTCAGAGGAGGAAAGGAAAAAGAAAAGTAAAAAGACTTCCAAGAAGAAGCTGGCTAAGAAATCGAGGAAGAAGAGAGCTCGTTCGTCAAGCTCAGAGTCCAGTTCAGAGGAAGAAGTCAAACACAAAAGTTCAAAGTCGAAACAAAAGAACATTCCAGAAGAATCTGACAACGATAAAAAGTCCAAAAAGCGAAAAGAAGTTGAAAGCATGGATCGTTCTAGATTGGAAAAATCTGAAACAAAACTGGCAAAATCAAAAAAAGTTGAATCTGAAGATTCCCACGATGAAAGTTCGGAAAGTGATGAAAAATCTACCAAGAAGAAAGCTGGTAAACGTGATTCTACTAGCTCTGAAAAGGATAACAAACGTAGTAAGAAAATAGAATCATCTAAAGAAAAAATAACTTCACCTGAGATAGGGAAGTCAAAAAAAGGAGATGAGAAAGCGGGAAAAGTCAAGCATGTGGAGGAAGCCAAAATAAAGACGCGAGATGAAAGTGAAAAGAGAGGAAAGAAGCGCGAGAAAGAAGAGTCCTCATCTGATAGTGATCAAGTGTCTAAAAAGAAATCTAAGAAGAAGGTTTCAGAATCTGAATCCGAGTCCGAAAGTGATGAGCCCAAGAAATCTAAAAAGAACAAGAAACATAAGAAACATTCTAAAAAACATAAGAAACACAAAAAACATAAGAAGGCTTCAAAAAAGAAAGACGATTCATCCGACAGTGAGGAAGTCGAAGAAGAGGAAGAGGGCAAGGTAAACAATGAGGACTTGGAGAAAAAATTACGCGAAAGAGCGTTGAAATCCATGAAGAAACAGACCAGTGCCTCTGGTTCGGATTAGCGTTAGGATTTTATTTGACAGCACTTTGCAGACTCGTGTAGCATTGAACTAGAACATAATGTTTTAATTTAAAAAATATTTTCATTAAAATATTGATGTATGAATTAAGATAACGTGTATGTCACCTTGTTAGAAATAAAGTTTTAAAAATATATAACATCTTTAATTGCTAATAAAACATTTTAAAGCATTCGGTACACAGTTTCAAAATATTTCAAGTAAATTAACTTTGGGAAATTACTTTGGTTGTCTTACATAGTAATTCAATTATAAATATAAAGTTTTTATTATCTTCTAGAGTAGCCTCTATATCCTGTCACTAAACTAGGAGTTACACCACTGTTATAGATATTACCGGGTCTTTTGTTGTAATATCCATATCCTAGGTGATACGAGCCTTGATTGTATGGGCTATTGTACCCATAGTAAGAGACAAGTCCACCATTTCCTCCGTAGCCACCATAGCCGCCGTTGCCGGCTATACTGCTTAGTCCATAGCCACCACCACCATATCGTTTATATCCGTTGTAGTCATTGTAGCCGCCGTAGCCTGCGCTTCCGGCGTAGCCAGCGTTGCCGGCATACCCGTTGTAGCCGTAGGTGTTGTCATATCCCCCACCGTAGCCTCCATAGTAAGAATTGTAGTTATTATATTTGTCATCTATGGTGCCGTAGCCCGTGACGCCATAGCCGCTATAACTGGATGCGCTGGGATATCCTCCCCAATCGGAATAACTGCGTCCATCTGAAATGTATACTTTTTATTACCAGAATCGTATTTGCCTTCTTTATATACCTACCTACCTAAAAATAAATACGCACATGAACTACTTGCGGCAGTTAGTAAATCTTCTTTTTGTTGATCTATTTCCTTCGGAACCAATGCCTTTTCCTGTTCCGCGGCTCCACTGGGAGCAGCCCAGGCAAACCCAGCTACAGCCACCAATACGGTCAATATTCTGATTGCCATTGCTGTTAAAGAAAATAATACCATTTAAGTACATCTAGAAAAGTATTCCTCATATGCTTAATTAATGAGCGGCATCAAGACACGCCTATCCGAAAGAGTCCTCAATCTTTCGATACTTTGGCCTTTGGCCATGTGATACGCCAAGAGAATGCCATGGAGCGCCTGGTGGTGTAGGGCAGAGTGGATGTAGTTAGGTCTCGGGGGAAGTCCCCGATGCGTTGGATCGACCAAAAAACTCTCACCAACGCATCTATAAATGAAAGCGACCGCCAAGCATCAGTTAGAGAGAAATGGAGAGCTACAGTGATGCGCGTCTCCCTCAGGCGTCTCCAAATAGCATGCCTGACCAGGACTGCTCTGACAAGAGCATACGAAGAAGGAAAAGAAAAGTATTAATTTACTTATTTATTTATTGGCTCTCATCAGACATCTTAAATCTTAATACAAAGATTGCAAATTTGTCACCCACAATTTTTTTTTTCGGGGATCAAAAATAATACAGGGCATAAGTATGAAAGATTTTTCATATACTTAGGTAATTAAAAATGGGTTTATACTGAGTTACTGTCGTAGTAGGTCTGTAATCAAATCTCTCACGGATGGTAGTTTATTGCAATTTTAATACTGATCTTATAACTATAATGGATCCGGAAAATGTTTTCTACTGTAATAAAACGAATAAAACCGACGCAACCCCTCCATAAACCTTCCCACATAAGTACGTAGGTACCTACTTAAATTGTTCGTGGATTGTACATTTAGCTCTCGTTCTGTTTTGCACCAAAATCTAATTAACGCGTCAAATTGTGTGGTCTAATCAAATTGTTGAACTTGTGCACGTTCATTATTAATGAAGTAATTACGAGAAGGTAAATTGCACTACAAACTTTAAGGTACCTTTAACTTTAACCTACCTACCCACTTCCCAGACTTGCCTGACCCTCAAATGAATAAAAGGTAGTTTGTAAGATCATTCTCACGCTAATGTTGTGTTTAGCAAATCATTATCATAGTTCAAGAACGGTGCAGTGTCAGCTTAATATTTTTGTCTACGGAAAGAAAACTGTTTGGTGGGTAGATAAAATGAACTAGGTAGGTTCCTACCTTGTTCCTACTTAAATGTAAATGAAACAACTGAATATTAAAAGGAGCATAAAATTTGGCAAGGAATTTACTCTAAAGTTATTTACGGTTTGGCATAGTATCGTTAATCATAATTAATCTCTAATGGATTTGTTATTTTAACGTCACGCTATTAATAAATGTTAAATTAATTTCATTTAACGAATTTAATCTCAAAAACTCACTTGAATTTGGTAATTTTGAAGTTATCATGGAACAGATTTTTCAAAGACCAAATTAATGTGTTACTCAAAGTACTTGTACTATTATGTACCTATTCTGAGCTCAAAGCGAGTGGCGAAGTTAGGTTCGGGAATTACCACTGACTCTAAAGAAACCATTTAGTGATATAGGTACATAAATAAAATGACTGTTGCTTTCGTACCCTTGGTTGATAACAGCAAATAAAACACGAATACCTTTCGTGTCAATAAAGTTTAGATGTTGTTTATAGGTCCATATAAAAAATCCTGAATGAGAAGGTTAACGAATTTCCAACACTAATCAAGCACAGTCTATCCAATTTTAACATATGTGTACCTAACACGCGCATTCATTAAGTACTTATAGCGCAGTAAATAGAGCGAACCTTCCCTAGGGGTTAATTACGTGCGGTCCAGTAACAATTTTTTTTTTTATATTATTTTTTTCTTTTAAGTGCATTTTCGCTAGAAAAGTGTTCTACACAATGTTGTAGAAAATTAATTTTGCCGTTATTTACATTTTACATTTTGTTTCTAGGACTGACAGATTCCTAGAAAAAATCCTTTGCCTTAAAAAAATCTCATTTTTCAAACATTCGTCAATCTTTTTTAATTTAGAACGATGTACAATCCAGTCATGACCTATTCTAAGAGAAAAAGTAGCAGAACAAACATCGTAGGGAATTTAATTACCTGCAAAACGCAATTGCATATTTCTTAACCAACCCTGCAAGGTGGAGAGTAAAAGTAAATGATAAAACAACGGAAATTGTTTTTTGCTATAATATTTTACTTTTTACTAACTGAGCCTCGCTCCCATAAAAATATCGGGATATAAAGTACCTTATGTGCTAGTCCTGATATTTTTCTACTAGTATACCAAATTTAATCGAAATCCGTCTAGTAGATTTTGTGTGATTAAGCAACAAATATCACATCCAAACTTTCCCATTTATAGTGTGATTCATTGCAGGTGAGTAACCGTTACCTGATCGGGACACTGTAAAAGTGTCTGTGGACATTATCAAGTACAGATATTAGATAATATTTGGTTCATCAGCAATAAAGATTGGGAAAGAAACCCGAATTTTAAAATGAAAAACTTTGGATGTGATATTTCTTGCTCAATCATAAAAAATCTACTGGACGGATTTCGATAAAATTTGGTATTCTAGTAGAAAATATCAGGGCTAGCACATAAGGTACTTTTTATCCCAATATTCCTATGGGAGTAAAGCCCCCGGGTGCAGCTAGTAGACAATAAAATATGGTAGCAAAAACGTAATATTTTAACTTTTACTTTTACCCCTACTCCGTAGGGTTGGTTAAAAAAAAATTACATGTGTTTTGTAGGTAATTAAATTTCCTTCAAATTTTATTCCAATATATATTTTCCTAGAGTAGGCCATAAATGAATTACAGCGCTCTGAAGTAAAAAGTTTGACAAATTTCCAAATGCCATCAAAAATGCGATTTTTTTAAAGTGCACATCTCCGTAACTATTAGTCCTAGAAACAAAATAGTAAATGTACATTATAGGAAATTTATTTTTACAACATTGTGTAGAACTCTAATGTAGCTAAAATGCATCTAAACGAAGGTGAGAGCGCAAATCTGAATAAAGTGGCAATTTTTTTTGGTTTTTTCAACATATGGCGGGCGTGGAAGGGGGGAGAAATTGTGCCTCTTGTATTTTAAACACTTACTAACCATCCTAAATAACATATCAAAAAATCAGAAGTATTGAACCATTTGTAAGTAAACCCTACCCTTAGCTCTATTTTGGTCTTTATTCAATGAACTATAGACGGATTTGTATTAAATTTGGTATACTAATAGAAAAATACCAGAAATAGTACATAGGTTACTTTATATCCTGAAATTCCCACGGGAGCGAAGACCCGAGGCGCAGTTAGCAGAAAATAAAATATTATAACAAAAAAAGCAATATTCCGTAGTATTAATATTGAGTTTTACTCCCCATTCTGCAGGGTTGGTTAAGAAAAATGCAAATGCGTTTTGTAGGTAATTAAATTCTTTACAAATTTTGTTCCAATACTTATTCTCCTAAAATATGCCATTACTAGATTACAGCGTTCTGAAGTGAAAAGTTTGACAAATTTCAGAAAAAGAAGATTTTTTTAATTTTTTTTTTGAGCACACATCTCGGTAACTATCAGTCCTAGATACAAAATGTAAATAATAGGAAATTTAATTATCTACAAGATTTTGTAGAACACTTTCCTAGCAAAAATGCATCTAAACGAAAATATGAGCCTAAATCTGAAGAAAGTTTTTTTTTTTTTTTTAGTTTTTTTAAGATTACTACGGGCGCGGAAACTTGGCAATTGTGCCCTTTTTATTTTGAATACTCACAATAATCCTACACAATATTTCAAAAAATTCACAATTGCTGGACCGTTTGTAATTTGATTCTCGTCTATTTACTGCGCTATTAGTTCCTTTCGTTTTTGATGATATTGACAATATTGTGGATGCAATTTTCAACTGACTTCCCAAAAAAGGAGGAGGTTATATGTTTCGATGTATGTATGTTTTTTTTTTATGTATGTTCGCCGATTTCTCCGCCTACAGTGGACTGATTTCCGAAATTGTTTTTTTATTCGTAATGATATATACCCAAGTTGGTCCCATTTTAACCACGTCAGAATCTGTTCGGTAATTTTAAAGATACCTAACAAAATATAAAAATACCAACATTGCATTATAGAGCAAAAGCCCGCGATAGCATGCCCTTCCTTATTTTATTAAAACTAAAGATTTTCTGTGTATGTTCCAAACATTTAGTGACTATAAAAGTTGGATCATGATTACTTAGGCAGATTATTTGTAGCAATAACATTTAAAGTGGTAACTCAATTTCCTTAAAGTAAAGATTTTTAAAGATTTTATTCCTAATAATATAAGAAATCACGCCATCCATTATCAGGCAATTGGTGCAGATATAAACCCCTGCTAGACATTGTAACTTTACTAAATTATTTGTTTTATTATAAAAGCTGAATTTGTTATTTATAAAAGCTGAATTTTTGTTTTATTATAAAAGCTGAATTTAATATGTATTACTTTGGAGTTGCCCCAAGGGTGCTTTTTATACCTATAAAAATCATCCTTGCTATCCATATTACCTGCATAAGCAACTAAGATCCAAACTTCATACCTAGTCGCTAATATTTTTTACTCGTATATACCACGCAGATAAATATTCAGCATTTTTAAAATAAGGAAGGTTTGGTCGTCGCGTGCTCACGGTCTATTTATGTGCCAAAAATAATAGACAATTTGACATTTTCTGACATTTCAAATCAAACTGACATAAAAAGTTTCGAATTCTTAATTCTTTATTTTCGGCCACGAGTGAAAGAAAAGTTTAAGTTTCTATTAAAGAAAATGAAAAGGTGTAGAAGCACTAAAAATGATAAAATAAAACTTTTTTCCAAAAAAGTGAACCGACTTCCATAATAAAACTTAAAATCATGAAATAACAATAAAGAAAAATGTATTAGCATGCTACCTACTGGATGAGGTGAAGTCGGTGCCAAATTTAATATTAAATAATATAAATTAACATTAGAATCATGTAGGTACATATACAAAATGCCTAGCTAAACAATTACATAGTCCTGCACTTGGCACCGACTTCACCTCATTCAGTAGGTAGCATGCTAATACATTTTTCTTTATTGTTATTTCATGATTTTAAGTTTTATTATGGAAGTCGGTTCACTTTTTTGGAAAAAAGTTTTATTATTTTAAAATTCCTAATAATCCTAAAGGTACTAGCTACTAATATTACAAATGTAAAAGTTTTGATGTTTGTGAGTTTGTATGTTACTCAATCATGCTAAATCTACTGGACGGATTTCGATGAAATTTTGCACACGGGTAGAAAAAAACCGGGAATAGCTCATAAGGTCCTTTTTATGCTGAAATTCCCACGGGAGTGAAGCGTAGTATTTCAGAGCGCAGCTAATATTTAATATAATATTTAAACAATATTTACTTACTAAGAACCGAATATCCTCGACGTCGAACACAATGGCTGACAGTAAAGCACGCGCACTTATGTGCTGAGCGGAGATGCGCTCTGCGTGCGCACGAGTGCGTTCAAACCTTATAAACCGTGGGAGTTTTTGTCTTGTAATTGACAATGGTCACTGGGGAGGTAATGAGTCAGTTTGTAGGCAGCCCGTCCTTCTTATGAGGCGCTATGACGCAGGACTTAAGTCACATTCGTCTAACAAACATGTAACGAGCCAACGAGGTAAGCTATACAGCCTATACGTACTGTCAACTGCGATACGGCGTTAGGTAAGTGCAACACTCTAGGTACAGTTCTGCAGAGAAATCTAGTCATCCATCAGAATTCACCTCAGGGGGGTTAGGTTTCTCTGCATCTAACTGTTCCGATGCGACAGCTAATAGCTTCGAAGGGTACGTGGGTTCTGTTAATGGTACCATATCTCATGTTCGGAAAAAAAGTGGAAATGAAAGTAGTTCTTTTTTTTTGTTGTTCTTTGGAATGACAACATTTTAGCTGTTGATTGGTTGGCCTGCTGAACTGAATCGATATCATACTTATAACATCATTTATATTGTCCTCCCAAATGCCTCATACTATCAACGCAGTTCATGCGTGGGTTCTCATGTGGCAGTAGGACCCATTGCATGGTTAATCCTGTCTCGTTGACTGGAATCTAATGCGAACACGATCTCTAACATTTACTCGGTAGGTAGTACATATACCTGCCGCTCTGTCAAACCTGGGCGATTGTATATCACACAGGGGCACGTGCCCATAATCCAGACTGCTTTTTTTATATACCTACTGTTAGTGCCGGCTTTAGCGGCTGTGGAGGGAGTTTCCATAACAGTGCATATGAAATTAAGAAATCATAATTTAGTAAAATCCTTCTCTAATAGTTTCTTACAAGTTTATTTCTTGATTTTATCTGGTGAGGTGTGCACTGGCCGGGCGTATATCACGTATGTATGTCTTTAGGATTCGTTTCAAAGCGGGCAAACCCACAGGGAAAACCCCATGCATAGGCCGCCACTGCCCTTGTGCCTCCCCCAGAAAAAAATCCTGGATCCGCCCTTTATGTATATCAAAGTATGTATAAATAAAATTTGCGGAAATGAGCAATAATTAACTAAGACGTAAGATAAGACACATTTTCCGTGCGATTATTAGCCGAATTCAAAATTATACTTACACGAACCATTGTTTGCCTAAAAGACATTGAATTGTCCACTTGTATTTTTTACGTTTGAGGTAATGTGCTGAAGACGGAAGCGTGCGAGCTGACAAATTATCGGTGAAATGATTACGATGACGTTGAAATTACTCTCATGCTCGGCTGGCTCGAGGTCGCAGGCAAGGTCGCTTGTCATCCTCAGGTTTGGGAACAGTGGCTCTTATAATACTCTGTACCCGTTTTTAAGGTTCCGAAGACAATACAAGGAAGGGATTTTTTTGGGAAACTTACCCACTTTACACGTAAAATTGGCATGATTTTTTCTACCAAATAATATGAATTTGAAAGGAAAACTATGTATCACTGTTATGTAGGCGTTAAAAAGTACTTCCCTAAATTGTAGACGATTAACTTATACTTAATTGATAGTGGATGGTGTGGTAGAACTGAGAGGCGAATTCGATTTATTGAATCAAAACGCAGCAGTTCAGACCATGGACGATTACAGATAGACAAGGCAGGCGTGTGCAACTATAGGTACTGGCTTTCTTTAAGCTAGGCCGGCAATAAACGGCAAGGAGTCCAGTCCAGAAGCTTTATCTACAAGAATGCCTCCAAAAATATTTCGCCTACACTTTCTCCCC
Organism: Ephestia elutella; assembly: GCA_018467065.1. Lineage (NCBI taxonomy): Eukaryota > Metazoa > Arthropoda > Insecta > Lepidoptera > Pyralidae > Ephestia > Ephestia elutella. Next base: position 9,352,733 of record CM031585.1, read on the forward strand.
TGTGTGCGGGTTGGAATTTCTCTTTTAATTAGTGTTTGTTTCACCACTACGAATTTTCTTAAACTCAAAAGTAAAACGATTTATTATTTAACTAGGTATTACAAAGTTTGACGTTTTCTACTACTCTACCCATGAAGTTAATTAGGTATTTCTAAGGGAAATAATAACATTAAGACTCTACCGTAGTAATGATAGATACCCTTTATTAGTTTACACTTATTTAAGTAAAATTATATTTAATTTTTATCTGCGATATTAACGTAGGTTCTTTAATATAATTTTTGAGGTGATTTATGAAATGTAGATAAATAATGTAAGTAAGTACCTATTATATGATAAAATGCTACTATGTGGATAGATATAGATATATAAGCATCTTTGCTTCGTAGTTATTATTTTTTAGTAAGCTAGTTTTTTGTTGGTAGATACAAAAACAATAGACAATTGTGTTGCTCTAAGGATTATAAACGTACATTCAAATCATCCTGCATGGATCTCTATCTATTGTACAGCAATAAATTTGCAATTTGGATTAGTTGATGTGATGTCAAGCGTACATACATATACATATTAGGTATAAGCTATATCTATAGTCTCGAAGGTAACAAAAGAGTCGGATACTCAATACCACAGAAAAATATTGCCTCTAAAGCTTACGCGGGATCGTTTTTCATGTTTTTGATAATCTCTCTTGCAAGTTTTTTATAAATCGCTCTGAATTGTTTCGTAAATTAATTTCTCAAAAAAATATATAAACCTTAATTATTTTTTTGCCATTTAAAGATAAAAAAATTGGCTCAAAGTATCATATCGTACCCACGTACTGAGAAAATAGCAGCTAGAGCAAGGTTATGGCCTGTTAAATGGTCTAATGTATCATGGCCATGGCGTATATGGGCTCTGAAGATACTCTATGTCATGCAAATAGCGCCATTGTATGAGGACCAGGAAAAACAGTCTGCCGCTAAATATAATTGACAATAACCGTTATTAAATGTTTATGTTAGTTTTCCTATTTTTCTATTGTCTTTCGAAAAGTCAAAAGTATAATGTTGTCGATTGTCCAGCACTGCTTTGGTTTATTGACAGTGGAATAATGACCCTGCATACAATACTACTTAATTTAATACTATACATATACTTAATCGTATAGTAAAAACGATGTAGGTACTTTATTAAAATAATAAAAAAAACATAATTACCTATCAAAAAACAAAAATCAAGCTAATCTAGGGTAACCTTTATCTTTTTAAAATAGGTGTCTACGGATCCTCAGCTAGTTTAAATTGTTAAACCGCTGCTTTACGTCTTGATTTCATTCAAGATAGTCTGGAGTAAAATTTAATTTATATTGGTATGTGGGTTGTTTGGTGGAAGCCCAAAGACTACAATTTAGTATAACCATCCCTATCCAATTCCAATTAAGTACTCTATATTCCACGTTATTAGGTTAGGAGAGAGAATGTGGTACATTCCTATTCCAGTAATTATATTACTGACGGGACGGACCTCCACGATAAATGTATTTTTATAGCAGAATAATTCGAAAAGTTCTATTCACGGTAAGTAGGCCTACCTAACCTATTTAAAACACTTGTGTTTTCTTCAGTGTTTTAACTAATCTAGAAACAGTTCTAAAAGTACATAACATTACTTAATCTTACCAATAAAAAAGTTGATTATGTAACTACCGGCTTAGTTTTGTGAAAATTTTGCTTTTTCAATCGTCGTTGAATGGAGAAATTTCTTTGAGTAAAAAATACCTCTTACCTAGGTTTTTTTTTTGAACTAAAATGTGACTTTTATAACAAGAACATAGACTTAAATATATACATATTAAATTATATTATTAGTGGCGTGGCATTCCTGGACCGAGGTTAGGAGATTTTTTTCCAGGCCAATGTTATTTTATCTTAATGTTAGTTGTACCGCCATTGCCGCGTTGAAAGATAGTTAGTGGCAGAGATACTGCCAAGCCCTCTCCTAGCCTCACTCACATGTCAGTTGCAGGAAATTGAGCAAGAGCAATAACCATTACTTGGAATTTTACGAGTACCTAAGGGAAACAATGGCTTTTTTTGGAGAAGGTACCTAGCTATTTAGTAATAAGTAACCAACTGACGGGTTATAGTTTTCTACTTGACTAAAGCGGTTTTGATTTTCGAACGTCTTTTGTTTATTTTAGTAAATAACAATTTTTTTTCTGCACTTCGTGTTCGAAACATTTTGAAATGCTGCTTTCCCGCCATCTGAAATGAAAAATATGTAGATACCTATGTACGACGACTCTTCCTAATTTTCCATATCTGTGCATAATGAATTGCTTTCTTTCAGTATGAGTAAAAAAAAATGGGTGGTTGTAATATTTCTACGTAATGGAGCCATGGAGCCAAGTAAGAGGTTTATGGCGTACGGAGATCGCAGTGACCCGTGACGACGCATTTGAGTCACGGTCGCATGTATGAGACGTTGTAACTACATGAGACGCGTATTCTCTGTATGACAACAAGCTTATTATTAAAAATAAAAAACACGACTGACAAGTTTTTACTATAAAAGTACATACAAACATATAACTTATATACATTTTTGAAATCGCCTTTTAAAGCCCTTCAATTTGATACCCCACTCGATAAGATTGATCAAATTTTATTTTTTTGGTCTGCTATTTCTCACATATATAATCCGCCATTTTGTTTTTATGATGACGTCATATAGCCTATGTCACTCGGAGGAATGTAAGGAATCTAAAAATACCTCTCACATCAAAATCTGTTAAGCCGTTCAGGACTTATGGTGGAATAAAGAAACTTACATACATACATACATACATACATACATGAACCCTGAAAACATAACACTCCTTTTTTGGTCAGTCGTGTAAAAACACTAGGTATCTCGGTATTTAAGTGACTGCTAAGGATTAGGAATCTCTTAGGTATCTTGTCTTTCGTTTGTCTGTATGTATTATTATCTGTGTTCAAAATATCTACAACCATCGCCGTAGAAAAAAGTTCGTGCATATATAACCATAGCCATTTTTTCTCTCTGCCTTCTATTAATTGGTAGAGCGCGTTTCATTTCATACTTACTTTTCTGGCAACCTATTATAGATTACTACCAACATGACACCAGAGCAGATGAAACGCACTCTATTCAATAACAAACTCATTAGGATTTTTATTTCATTTGCCGTACTTATTGGTTGTTATAAGTATACTCGTTTGTAGTATTTTATAACTTCCAACGCAAGGTATGTCGACATATATAAAACCAATATTTAAAATGATTAAAAATGACTCGAGTAACCAGGTGCATATACCTTAATATGAATTAGGTAAACAAAAACACACAGTTTTTTAATTTCTTTTATTTTTATTTCAATGGCAACACAATTCTTTTTTGCAAAGCAAAATATCCTTCAATAAAATTTGATAGTTATTGTACTTATTGGTATCTAATCCAAACGCACGCATATTCATATATATTTTTTTAACTCCTCTTAACTTGTAAATATTACATACAACTGTGTATTTGCTCATTACATACTCGTACAAACTAAAATACAATTAGCTAAACCAAAACAATAAATAAGTATGACATAAATCGGTCAAAAACTTTGAGACCGTCCAAGAAACTATTTTTATCAGACAATCCCAAAATTACGTATCTGTTGACCTGATTTTCATTTTATATTTTAGACTTGGTCGTGTCTTTTTCGTTCGTTTTATCATCTAGAACTCTGGGATGAACCGCAATTCTGCGCAAGCTTTTCTTCATGGGCCGAATTTCATTTCGCAGTAGATTTTCTAATTCAGAAAGCGAGCTGATTTCTTTCAAATTGTTGAAGTTGGTACTTCGCCCTGCGTTCCACCTGCTTATGTAACGGTAGACGTCCCTGCTGTTCGCTTGGCACTGAGCACAATTGTATGGCACCGGTACGGCGCTAGGGAAATTCTGTTGAGCTGTGTTCATCCCTGATCCATTACCCGGACAGTATGGAACGAAAACCACTGGCACAAAACCGATAATTCCGTATGGGGCATACATTGGTCCCGCATTTGGAGGTTGACCTTGGCCTTCTTGACCCTGTGATGCTGTGTCATTTTTACCAGGGTTCACAAGATAACACGGGCAAGAACCAGGACTTGGGACGATAGGTAACGGGTAGGGAATGACGTAGATGGGGAAAGGAGGCATTTGACTAGAAGGAGGAACGTAATTTGGTGGCTGTACGCCAGTGCCTGATGGAGCACCGACCGAGTCACCACCGCCTGAAAAGAAATATACTTTTGGTTATATGCATCTAAAACATGATGACCATATTTTTTATATTTTTATAAAAGCAAAGCTTTTGCCCACGACTTCATCCGCGTGAAATTTAGTATGGATATCCACACGGCTGACGCGCGTCGGCGTATCAAGCAAGCATAATATTAGCATTTAATAGGGAAGTTGAGATTATTAATTACCTGATTGTCCTGGTTGGCCTGGTTGTCCTTGCTGTCCCGGGCCTTCTGGCTGTCCAGGTTGGCCTGGGTAGCCTGGTTGACCGGGTTGTCCTGGTTGTCCGGGTCCGCCGGGCTGCCCGGGCTGGCCTGGGTAGCCTGGTTGACCGGGTTGTCCTGGTTGTCCTGGTTGTCCGGGGCCGCCGGGCTGCCCGGGCTGGCCTGGGTAGCCTGGTTGACCGGGTTGTCCTGGTTGTTCTGGTTGTCCGGGGCCGCCGGGCTGCCCGGGCTGGCCTGGGTAGCCTGGTTGACCGGGTTGTCCTGTTTGTCCGGGGCCGCCGGGCTGCCCGGGTTGGCCTGGGTAGCCTGGTTGACCGGGTTGTCCTGGTTGTCCGGGGCCGCCGGGCTGCCCGGGCTGGCCTGGGTAGCCTGGTTGACCGGGTTGTCCTGGTTGTCCGGGGCCGCCGGGCTGCCCAGGCTGGCCTGGGTAGCCTGGTTGACCGGGTTGTCCTGGTTGTCCGGGGCCGCCGGGCTGCCCGGGCTGGCCTGGGTAGCCTGGTTGACCGGGTTGTCCTGGTTGTCCGGGGCCGCCGGCCTGGCCTGGGTAGCCTGGTTGACCGGGTTGTCCTGGTTGTCCGGGGCCGCCGGGCTGACCTGGGTAGCCTGGTTGACCGGGTTGTCCTGGTTGTCCAGGGCCGCCGGGCTGACCAGGCTGTCCTGGTTGGCCGGGATATCCGGGTTGACCAGGCTGTCCTGGTTGGCCGGGATATCCGGGTTGATTAGGACCGCCTGAAAAAGACGATTAATTTTATGTACTAAAAACTACAAATTAACACAAGCATATTAGAACGATGAATGGATGTAGTCCGGTCAATAAAGAGTGTATCATTGGCGCTCATGGACAGACATATACTAAAAGTCCTGGGGTCTGGATGTGAGCCAGAGCGGGCAGTTCTCATCTCATTTCTTCAAATGAGAAAAACCTACAAAAACCTACGTTTTTCGCAAATATCACGAAAACGGTGCGTAGTCGTAGAGAAAAGTGTTCTTCTACTGAATGAAAGCTTTTAAAATTGTCTACAACTTTTATTCTATACACTTTTTTGCATTCTCCATTAGTTTTTAAACTACACGCTCCGAAAAAGTGAATATTTTAGTTTTTGGGCTTGAAGATCATCCGGTCGCGAGGTTCGATCGCGTTGTTCGATTACCAGATTTGAAAAATAATGAGGTCACCTCAAAATAAAACATGCTTGAGCCTTGAACCTAGTAATTTGTTTGGATCGCTCTAATAAAGGAAGTAGCGAGCATAGCAGAATCTGCAATGATAAAAATTCCGTTTTGTAAAGAATCCTACTTTTTTGACGAACGGATTTGGCCGAATAAATGTATAATTAAAGATTTATAATTTACCCAGTGTACTCGAAGATGGATGTCATTCGATTCGAAATAAATGAATAAGACAATTACCTGGCTGTCCTTGATGACCGGGTTGTTCGATGCCTCCTGGCTGTCCAGGTTGGCCTGGTTGACCGGGCTGTCCTGGTTGTCCTTGTTGTCCGGGGCCTCCTGGTTGACCGGGTTGTCCTGGTTTTCCGGGGCCTCCTGTCTGTCCAGGTTGCCCTGGGTATCCTGGTTGACCGGATTGTCCTGGTTTCCCTGGTTGTCCAGGGCCTCCTGGCTGACCAGGTTGTCCAGGATAGCCGGGTTGACCGGGCTGACCTGGTTGTCCGGGGCCTCCTGGTTGACCGGGTTGTCCTGGTTTTTCGGAACCTCCTGGCTGTCCGGGTTGTCCTGGGTAGCTTGGTTGACCGGGTTGTCCTGGTTTCCCTGGTTGTCCAGGGCTTCCTGGCTGACCAGGTTGTCCAGGATAGCCAGGTTGACCAGGCTGACCTGGTTGACCGGGTTGTCCTGGGTAGCCGGGTTGACCGGGCTGTCCTGGATGACCGGGTTGTCCAGACCCTCCTGGCTGTCCGGGTTGTCCTGGGTAGCTGGGTTGACCGGGTTGTGGTTGTCCAGGACTTCCTGGCTGTGCAGGTTGGCTTGGGTAACCTGGTTGTCCAGGTTGTCCTGGGTAGCCGGGTTGACCAGGTTGTCCTGGTTGTCCGGGGCTTCCTTGTTGTCCGGGTTGTCCTGGGTAGCCTGGTTGACCGGGTTGTCCAGGGCCTCCTGGCTGTCCAGGTTGGCCTGGGTAGCCTGGTTGACCGGGTTGTCCTGGTTGTCCGGGGCCTCCTGGCTGTCCTGGTTGGCCTGGGTAGCCTGGTTGACTGGGTTGTCCTGGTTGTCCGGGGCCTCCTGGCTGTCCTGGTTGGCCTGGGTTGCCTGGTTGACCGGGTTGTCCTGGATGTCCGGGGCCTCCTGGCTGTCCAGGTTGTCCTGGGTAGCCTGGTTGACCAGGTTGTCCTGGTTGTCCGGGGCCTCCTGGCTGTCCGGGTTGGCCCGGGTAACCTGGTTGTCCGGGTTGGCCTGGGTAGCCGGGTTGACCAGGTTGACCTGGTTGTCCGGGGTTACCTGGCTGTCCGGGTTGGCCTGGGTAGCCGGGTTGACTAGGACTACCTGAAATTTAACAGATGTTTCAAGTTTCAACCAATTATAGAGGTATAAGTAATTCATAGTCAGTTTCTGTGTTTGTTTGCCATTAATAAATGAGAATATTTTTGTTGATTTACTTACGCCCGGTTTCTGAAAAGCATGTCAAGTATTGAATTTTATAACAGAGTGTCATAATTAACAATCTGCTAAACAACTTTGGGTTTCTGAAAAGCTATTTACCGTAAAATTATCTCATCGACTTTTGACTTATTTCATTCACTCATTCATGTTTTGTTTCTGTCCAACGCATACAGTGCGAGGATCTTTTTGCACGTGGTAGAAAACAGAACTAACGTCTAAGCTATTAAAATTTCACATTTGAAACGTACGTGGCTCCCTCACTGACATGCAAAAAGATCGTGGTCGCAGTGTAGTTTTGTCTCTTCCGTTGACAACAAATGTCAAATTCGACGGACGTACTTACCTAGCTCTATGGATCTGACTTTGGAACAACAAATCGATGACAAACTGTCACTAGGCTTGTTCAGAAACCCAAACAGCTTATAAATAGAGATTGCTTCATAATTTTTTCATTGATTTGCGTTTCAGAAACCGGATGTTAATTTTTCTTTCCTTTTACTAACGGAAAGATGATTTGATCATTTATTTTATACACTAAGTATTGCAAAATAGGAAGTGTTATATCAGGGTTTACATGTCATATGTATAATAATGTTGTATACTCAAATAACTTACTATCTGAATACCGAAACAATAAAAGCAATCACTAACTGACTGTTCCATCCGAAATCTTTAAGTGCAGTTCAGTATGAAATAATATAGGTACATCATAGCATGATTACTAATACTTCATCTTAATCTCGAAATATCCCAGATTTATGCAAATTGTAGGTATTTTGCTAAAGTAACTTTTAGTCTAATTTCAGCCAGCAAATATAATGTAATCAAAGCAGCCAGACTCCGCTGGATCGGACATGTGGAGAGAATGGAAGAGGATCGTGCCGTCAAAAGAGCATACGAGGGTCGACCGCGGGGCCGTCGACCAGTCGGTCGCCCTAAGGTACCGCTGGAGCGATGAGGTTCCTAAAGACCTAAAGAGCCTCAGAGCGGAAAACTGGCGAAAATTGGTGCAAGACCGCAAAAAATGGCGTCATCTTGTGTTGGAGGCCAAGATGTGGATCTTGGCCTCCAACACAAGATGACGCCATTTTTTGGCGTTTTTCGGGTCGCTGCGCCGCAGTAGTAAGTAAATATAATGTAAAGTCTATATTTTTGCGGGGCCTTTATTCGGTTTGCTTTTTTTCCGTGAAGTACTTTAAGCTGTCCTTTTTTACACGACTGACCAAAAAAGGAGTGTTATGTTTTCAGGGTTCATGTATGTAAGTATGTATGTATGTAAGTTTCTTTATTCCACCGTAAGTCCTGAACGGCTTAACAGATTTTGATGTGAGAGGTATTGTTAGATTCCTTGCATTCCTCCGAGTGACATAGGCTATGTAAGTTGTCAGTCGTGTTTTTTATTTTAAAATAATTAGCTTGTTTGTGAAGTATTTTAAGCAATATTTGATCTGCAATAAATTTACCTGGCTGTCCTGGTTGTCCGGGCTGTCCTGGGTGGCCTGGTTGACCGGGCTGTCCTGGTTGTCCTGGGTGGCCTGGTTGACCGGGCTGCGCAGGCCCTCCTGGTTGACCGGGCTGTCCTGCTTGTCCGGGCTGTTCTGGGTGGCCAGGCTGGCCAGGCTGTCCAGGACCTCCTGATTGTCCGGGTTGTCCTGGGTAGCCGGGTTGACCGGGTTGTCCTGGGTGGCCTGGTTGTCCGGGTTGTCCGGGGCCTCCTGGTTGTCCGGGTTGTCCTGGGTAGCCAGGTTGACCGGGTTGGCCTGGGTAACCAGGTTGGCCGGGTTGTCCAGGGCCTCCTGGTTGTCCGGGTTGTCCTGGGTAGCCGGGTTGACCGGGTTGGCCGGGTTGTCCAGGGCCTCCTGGTTGTCCTGGTTGTCCTGGGTGGCCTGGTTGGCCGGGTTGTCCAGAGCCTCCTGGTTGTCCGGGTTGTCCTGGGTAGCCGGGTTGACCGGGTTGTCCAGAGCCTCCTGGCTGTCCTGGGTAGCCGGGTTGACCGGGTTGGCCTGGTTGTCCAGGGCCTCCAGGTTGTCCGGGTTGTCCTGGGTGGCCTGGTTGGCCGGGTTGTCCAGGGCCTCCTGGTTGTCCGGGTTGTCCTGGGTAGCCGGGTTGACCGGGTTGGCCTGGGTAACCAGGTTGGCCGTGTTGTCCAGGGCCTCCTGGTTGTCCGGGTTGTCCTGGGTAGCCGGGTTGACTAGGTTGGCCGGGTTGTCCAGGGCCTCCTGGTTGTCCGGGTTGTCCTGGGTAGCCGGGTTGACTAGGTTGGCCGGGTTGTCCAGGGCCTCCTGGTTGTCCGGGTTGTCCTGGGTAGCCGGGTTGACCGGGTTGTCCTGGGTGGCCTGGTTGGCCGGGTTGTCCAGAGCCTCCTGGTTGTCCTGGGTAGCCGGGTTGACCAGGTTGGCCGGGTTGTCCAGGGCCTCCTGGTTGTCCGGGTTGTCCTGGGTAGCCTGGTTGGCCGGGTTGTCCAGGGCCTCCTGGCTGTCCTGGTTGTCCTGGGTAGCCGGGTTTACCGGGTTGGCCTGGTTGTCCAGGGCCTCCTGGTTGTCCGGGTTGTCCTGGATAGCCGGGTTGACCGGGTTGTCCAGGGCCTCCTGGCTGTCCTGGTTGTCCTGGGTAGCCGGGTTGACCGGGATGGCCTGGTTGTCCTGGGTAGCCAGGTTGGCCGGGTTGTCCAGAGCCTCCTGGTTGTCCGGGTTGTCCTGGGTAGCCGGGTTGACCGGGTTGGCCGGGTTGTCCAGGGCCTCCCGGTTGTCCGGGATGTCCTGGGTGGCCTGGTTGGCCGGGTTGTCCAGAGCCTCCTGGTTGTCCTGGGTAGCCGGGTTTACCGGGTTGGCCTGGTTGTCCAGGGCCTCCTGGCTGTCCTGGTTGTCCTGGGTAGCCGGGTTGACCGGGTTGGCCTGGTTGTCCTGGGTAGCCAGGTTGGCCGGGTTGTCCAGGGCCTCCTGGTTGTCCGGGTTGTCCTGGGTAGCCGGGTTGACCTGGTTGTCCTGGGTAGCCTGGTTGGCCGGGTTGTCCAGGGCCTCCTGGCTGTCCTGGTTGTCCTGGGTAGCCGGGTTGACCGGGTTGGCCTGGTTGTCCTGGGTAGCCAGGTTGGCCGGGTTGTCCAGGGCCTCCTGGTTGTCCGGGTTGTCCTGGGTAGCCGGGTTGACCTGGTTGTCCTGGGTGGCCTGGTTGGCCGGGTTGTCCAGTGCCTCCTGGTTGTCCAGGTTGTCCTGGGTAGCCGGGTTGACCGGGTTGTCCAGGGCCTCCTGGCTGTCCTGGTTGTCCTGGGTAGCCGGGTTGACCGGGATGGCCTGGTTGTCCTGGGTAGCCAGGTTGGCCGGGTTGTCCAGTGCCTCCTGGTTGTCCGGGTTGTCCTGGGTAGCCGGGTTTACCGGGTTGTCCAGGGCCTCCTGGCTGTCCTGGTTGTCCTGGGTAGCCGGGTTGACCGGGTTGGCCTGGTTGTCCTGGGTAGCCAGGTTGGCCGGGTTGTCCTGGGTAGCCAGGTTGGCCGGGTTGTCCAGGGCCTCCTGGTTGTCCGGGTTGTCCTGGGTAGCCGGGTTGTCCTGGGTAGCCGGGTTGACCGGGTTGTCCTGGGTGGCCTGGTTGGCCGGGTTGTCCAGTGCCTCCTGGTTGTCCGGGTTGTCCTGGGTAGCCTGGTTGACCGGGTTGTCCTGGGTGGCCTGGTTGACCGGGTTGTCCAGGGCCTCCTGGTTGTCCAGGGAAGCCGGGTTGTCCGGGTTGTCCTGGAGAGCCGGGTTGACCGGGTTGTCCAGGGTGTCCGGTTTGTCCCGGCTGTCCGGGTTGACTAGGGCCTCCTGTAAAAATAACAGACACTTTACCTATACTAGTATTCGATTTGTCACATGAATACAACATTAACAGTTTTTAATTTTTATAGGGCGCTCTTAAAAACAGCCCTAACCTAACTGACTTAAATTCTAATAAATGTAATCTAGGAGGGCCATTCTCTTATTCTATTCTAAGTAGGTATTCTATAAATAAAAATCTTGAGATGAATTATGTTTCTGCTCAAGTGTTTTATTCACCTGGTTGCCCTGGGTAGCCTGGCTGTCCTGGTTGACCTGGCTGGCCTGGGTAGCCAGGTTGTCCTGGCTGGCCGGGGGTTCCAGGCTGTCCGGGTTGTCCTGGAGTTCCTGGTTGACCTGGCTGGCCTGGGTAGCCCGGTTGTCCGGGCTGGCCTGGTTGTCCTGGTGTTCCGAGTTGTCCTGGCTGTCCTGGTTGACCAATTCCTCCAGGCTGTCCAGGTTGGCTAGGAGTACCAGTTTGTCCTGGTTGGCCTGGGTAGTAGGAGCCTGGAGGACCACCGGGCCCGCCGGGCCACCGGGGCCTCCTGGACCACCTGTAGCCAAAACCGTCTTTAAAAATGACGCTCCATAAAATGCCCAAGTAGTTCCCTGGTATTGAATTATACTCGTAATACATATTTATAACGGGTATTTGAGACGAGCGCCGCGGCTAGTATCCTATATTGAGTACTGTTAGTTAACTGACCTGGTCCACCGGGAGATCCAGGCGTGCCAGGGGAGCCGGGTGAGCCGGGGGAGCCTGGTTGTCCGGGGTAGTGACTGCCAGAGCCAGGTGGACCGGCTGGACCTCCTACAATGAAGTAAATAAATATTAAAGGGACCAAACTAAATAGAATTTAGCTTAAAAAATAGATATTCTTTGAAAACCCAAGTCAATTTGGGACATAGTTATAATGGCAATGACCTTTCATTTTGTTGGTAAGGACTTTACCAATTCATATTACAACAACTTCCAAAGGCACTTATATTAAAAGTAGGATCACTTTGTTGTCTTAAACGTTTTATCAGATACTATTGGGTCTACGTGATCTCGATCAGCTATCATCATCATCTTAAGTCGAAATGGCAAAAATTAGATTTTTTGTTGACGAAAAAATCAAACTTATACCTACATCAACGCAATCAAAAGATAAAACCGTAAATGTATCAAATATATATAGGTTTATTCTAGATTCTGTCTTACCTGTACCACCGGGGTAGTATCCTGGTTGGCCTGGTGTGCCGGGGGAGCCTGGACTGCCGGGTGTGCCTGGAGAACCTGGAGTGCCGGGAGATCCGGGTGAGCCGGGAGAGCCAGGGGACCCGGGCGTGCCCGGAGTTCCGCCGGGGTAATGAACGCCGGTGCCGGGGCCGCCAGGACCGCCTGGACCACCTATAAAATGACAAGCGTAAAAATATTTACCACCTTTAAAATTTAAATCCTAGATTTAAATAAAGGTTCTTAATACTAATAGCAAGTAATTCATGGACGGGTTCAGAGACTATAAATTGATCTTGAATCATCATTACCATCTATACTAATATTTTATTTTTTAGGAAGACCAACAGCTACAATTTTAGTCTTTAATGTATAAATATAAAAGTTAGCAAAGGAGCCACTTAAAGGTCCACACAGATAAAAAACAGAATTTAAACGAAAGTTAAAAACTACGAATAACACGCTATTAAGGCCATACCCAAGGCTGATCAGAGGGGGTGAGGGACGGTACGTAAGCACCGCCTTAAAACAGACACAATAAGGTTACTTTTCGAATTTTCTATAATTTGTGTTTTTGCTAGCGAGTTTTCGTTAGGCGTTTTGGGTAATTATTTTAGAGGTTTTCTTTTAACTATGATAAAACACTAAATATATTTAAAAAAATAAGCCGGCATCGTTTTAAATAAATGTACTCTTTATTTAATTCTTTAAAAAAAAATCTACTGTTATCGCTTTAATTACGGTGATTTTCGACGATAAAGGATAAAAAAAACAGGATTATGTATTATATTTTTTATCTAGTCTTATTAATTTTATTTGTAATTTGATTCGGTATAATTCTAGTTTAGTATTTTCCTCTTTACGGGTATTTTTCCTGCTTCAGTACTTCTAACCTATGGTTCACACTTGACCCTTAAACACAGTACGTTTTCGGAAAATCCTGATTGGGTATAGCCTTAAGAGTTACAATAACCACCCATATAAATAACACCACCATATGAATATACCACTAACATACATCGTAATCGCATACTACAACATTGGGTACTTTAAAACTACCATACATCGCTATTTCATACTTCGCTCTCAAAAAGCTCAGCACTGAAAATACTTAGTACTAGGATACTTTAGAACTAACGTACATCGTACTCGAATACTTCTACATTGGATACTTTAAAAATGACTTACATCGGCATTTCCTACTTAGACATTTAGTAGCGGAGTCTAATATACCTAATAATCGATATCTAAGTAACATAATACAATTTACTATCTACTGAATACTTGAATGGAATGCCGGAATAGACATTTGAAATGAAATAATTTATTTTCAACATAGAAGTACAAGATCACTTATTGACGCCAATAATAATTTACTTATAGCTAACCTGGGCCGCCTGGGGATCCAGGAGTGCCGGGGGTCCCGGGAGTGCCGGAGGAGCCGGGGTAGTAGCCTGGATCTGTAATAGGTAAATGGAGGAACATCAGGCGTCATCATTGAATGAATTACCTTCTTAATTAAAAAAAAAATATTTATTCAAGTGACCATAACTAAGTATTCTGAGGGGTATTCTAAGGAGTTTATGGTTAATCCACATGAAGCAGTAAGCAGCCATGGGTTCAAAAGACACTTGATCAGACGCAAATAAATTAACACAAAACACATTTATAACCTCAGATAAATATTGTGATATGAACAAATAACCAGTATAATAAGACATTGGTTAAACAATAAACAATGAAGTTCGTTAAAATATTAAGTTTCATAGATTGCACTGCAATTTTATAAATTACTTTCATCAGGATAGCCACAGTATGTTTGCATTACAAGTTCTTATAAGGTGTTGTACTTACAAGGTCCATTAGGTCCATTTGGTCCACCGGGCCCGCCTGGTCCGCCGGGTCCGCCTGGGCCGCCTGGGCCACCTAGCAAAAAATAAATGTATTTACATATTCCGGAAACAGTAAATGAATAAAAGAGACATTTGCAAAAACTATAAACCTTAACCTTTATTATTTTGGTTACGATACTGAACTCTTTTATAGAATAGGCTGAGATAATAATATGTATTTAGTCTTACCTGGACTGCCTGGTGATCCGGGGCTACCAGGAGATCCGGGTGTGCCTGGTGTTCCGGGATAATAACCACCTTGCCCTGAAATAAGGATAAGTGTTACATATACCTAGAAACGCATTGATTTATGTACGTACCTGTACCTACCCATTGAATTTTTCTGTATTACATAATAGTTTTTATAGAATGCTAATAACATTGCTTTGGTGTGTACTGTAATATTGTTATTATGTTTTTTAAATAAATAAATAAATATATTGATTTGCATGTATTCTACAAGCGATCGTATCTCTTAATACCTGTACTAAATAGGTACTAATTCCAAAGGAATATAATAAACGAAAGGAATATAAAGGAGTATAATATACGAGTTTATACGTATAAATAAATAATAATTTTATACGTATAAATATATGTACTGACATACAATCAATCTGTCCTCACTCAATTATAAAATTTAGATAGAACAAAAATACTTTAAGCAAAAGAAAAAGACGCTGTTAACTTACATGGTCCATTGGGCCCGTTAGGGCCATTTGGTCCACCAGGTCCACCGGGTCCGTTAGGGCCGTTTGGTCCCCCTGGACCACTTGGTCCGCCTGATCCACCTTGTCCACCTTGTCCTCCGGGTCCATAGGGACCATTCGATCCGCCTGGTCCACCGGGTCCATAAGGACCGTTTGGTCCACCGGGTCCATTGGGACCATTTGGTCCGCCCGGTCCACCTGGTCCTCCCGCTCCACCAGCACCGCCTGAACCTGAATTTAAATATTCATGGATAAAATAAATTAATCATTTATTAATTAGGTATAGTTTTTTTCCTATATATTTTTTTTTGGATTAGTTAACTTGTTTGCATTTCAAATTTTATTGTAAGCAATCTTTCATCTGGTTTCCGTCAATAGAGATTTAATAATTCTAATTTTTTATAATTATATTCATTATTTTTATATAATTTGAGTTTTGTGTTTAGATATAATTTGGACTAAAAAATATCCTTTTAAAACGTTTTCAGTAAGGCATTTATAATTTAATAGTACCTTGACCAGGATATACGACTCCGGGGTTAGGGTTGGTGTTCTGTCCCGTGCTGTCAGGGGGTGGACGAGGTGGCCGAGTGGGTCTCGGTGGGGGATTGGCTGGAATGCCACCAGGGGTGCGACCACACCCTTTGGGGAAGTACAACTTCTCCCAAGGTATGATCTGCCCTGGAACCTTCTCTGTTGGCTGGTTTGATGTCCTGTAAAGTAAACAAGTTTTATAAATACTTCGCTCCCGTCAGAAAAGTGTAACCACGCTATATCGTTCCCTTTTGATAGAGATAATAATGACTCATTTTCAAAACCACGACTGCCATCCTCTAGGCTATTCCTTCTGAATGATACATATTTCTGATTTCTGTATGCATACACATAGGTTTATGTAGGTTTTCCTACTGTAAGAATATCTACGGTTTCAAAATTGGCTCCATATCAAAAGCAGTTGACTACAAAATTAATAACCTAACAAAAATGTTGACAATCTTTATATGATTTTGGAATTTACATACGTTTCATCATACTCGTATTTTTCATCCGGGTAGACTTCGACCGGCTTCTCGGGCTCGACTACGCGGTAACCGTGACTGTCGGCCACATAGTGAGTAGCTCGGAGGTAGCCGTCAGGGTCTACGTAACCATAGCAACCGTACGTCACGCCGTCCGGCCCGCGACTCTCGTGGTGGAACTGCCCGTTTGGACCCACGTCGTAACCGAAACCGTACGCATCTGAAATTAAAAAAAATACATATTGATCATATTCAAATCATGGTCTCAAATTTATTAAGTACATTAGTTAGGTACTCGTATTTTTAACTATCGTTATCCACACATACTCGTATTTACGAGAACACAATATAAAATGTTATTTTTATATCAAAGAAAATAGGTTCCTACAAACGTGTTCCAAGAGAAAAACTATTGTCCTAAAAAATAGGTGATCTGGCGACAGCCGCGGCTGTAGCTGGTTTTAAAAAAGGGACACCTTTTACTTAAACAAATAAAAATAAAGTAGTCAGACAATTAACATATTGTGTTCTTCCATATTGTGTATTTATCACGTGTTTATAACCAATAAAATAAAACTGCGTTTGCTGAGCGTCGTCGTCGCAGCGAAAACTAAAAAAAATCCTAATGTCTTATGAAAACGGTATCTACAACTGGCTCTACTGCTGAAAAGTAAAATGCTACAAAAACTTTTAAAATTAACATAATAAACTGCTGCGTATTTTTTTATCATTCTTAAACGAACGGTGTATAAGTAATCTATACATATAATAAAACTGTAAATAGTATATTTATATTTTTATCCTCAATTCCTCAAATAGACTTGGGCGTCTCAGCTTTCCCATAAGGAAGTAATACTACTCCGGTCCTCTAATTAAGCTCTAAGCGGGTTGACTGCTATAAGAAAGAGTAAAGTTTATCAGCTTTCTTTTTATGAACAAAATTCACGTTCTTATCTCACTGTCCCAAGTCCCGAAAATAATTTCACCCTTATGATGGTTTTTGAACTACAGGCAAATGAAAAACAATGACAATTGTCAACAAATCCGAAGTTTGAATCCTTGTTGAAAAAAATATCGCATCGAATTGAGAATTTCCTTCTATTTTTTTAGCCATATTTTAGCTTTCTATAGCACTTCGAGCAACAAGGACTTCCACGCACGGCCCGGAATTCCGTGTTGCTCTTTGGTATAGCAAGACAAGAACTTTTGAATTTCTCTGTCCGTTATACTACTATTAGTTTCATTCACAGAATACTGAAAGAATAGTTGATATCAAGTTGATATCGAATATCGATTTGCTTTGTACGTACTTGTATCGTAGTTGGTCTCGTAGTACTGGTTCTTCTCGTCATCTTGGATGTCGATGACGATGTCCTTGCCGTCTCCGTACCCAAACTGGCGACCTGATCGTGCCGAAGCTTCTGCAGGTAGGCTCTGTTCCTTTTCTGGTGGGGCTTCGGTGGTTGGTTGTGAATCTTTCTTGGTTGGCGGCGCTTCGCTAGCCAGTGCTAGCACTAGCGATGCCTGCAAAGAAAAAAGGAGATCGTCAAAAAAGAAATTGGTTTTAAATTAAAAATATAAAAAAAACTTTTTTAAAACCTGTATTTCTTATAAGTACTTCAAATAAGCCGTTTATTGTGCCAAACTGTGTGTATTATAACATGAATGTACCTACAGAGAGTTTCATGTTATTCAACAAATTTTCAATGACCAAAAAACATCACTTTTTGGGCTCTCCGTTCGTAATTAGATCAGCTGATTGCTTTTCTATTGTATTGTTATGGAAAGTTTTTAAGGCCATGTCGTAGCACACATTCGAAAAAATTGTAATTTTTCATGAAGAAATTTTCCTAATTAGAGTTTAATTACGAAGTGGAAAAATAATACAGGATATAGATTACGATGTTAATTAAAGTTTCAATCGTGTACTTTTTAATAAAAATACATATTTTCGGCTTAATTAATTCATAAAGGCACCGAAAATTTAGAAAACATTTCAGCTTTCAAGTCATGGAACTTACAATTTTCAGCGATAACATATATATATTTTTATATAATTAGTTAATATATATACTATATTAAAGTTTTAAACGAGCACTTTTGTTTTTAGACTAATTTTTTTAAAGATATTTGAGAAATAGTTGCTAAATCGGTACAAAATCTGTTCGATCCTGCCAACGAAAGTAGAACATTGTGTTGTGGAAAAAACTATCTTATTGCAACGCGCACACGGCGCGGTTAAGCGCATATGAATTTTGTTTTTTGCAGCTCAGGTTGGACCTCGTCTTAATATATTGGTATAAGGTTATAGATTGTTGTTTTAATAAATTAATTTTTGTATTCTTGCAACCTATAGGTTTTTCAAGGAAAATATTTTGTTAAAGTAGTCTCATATAGAAATTAGATTCGTCAAATGAATATGATTATTAACATTATTACTTACCTACCTATGAGCCCATAAACATATTTATCTCGCTATAGCTCGACGTTCTTTTACTAGAGGGTTGACCTATTTTTTGCCGATACTGCTTTCATCAGTCTGTTTTTTTTGGAAACAAGTTGGATACTTACTTTTTTTTAATAATAATAAGAAGCTAGCTTATTTGTGTATTTTTCTTTTAAAGATCAAATATATAAAATTACCTTTAACAGATTTTTGCGCCTAATATTTCCCCTTATAATAAGATTCATTAAAATTGTGTAGAGCTGTTTTCGAAATACGAACTTTAAACGAACTCAGTTATAATATAGTAAAATTACCTAAATAAAGGCAGACATTTTTTTTATTGCTTGTGCTTACTTACCTATATTTAGATATAATATTTACTACTAATAGGCAAACATATTTGCTTACAATGTTAATTTGTTGCCGGTGAATCATCAAAACACTACCTACTCTACATATCTCCGGCTTCACATTTATTTTTTGTTTAATAGAGTAAGTATTATTACTAGTAGTAATACATGAGTTATATTGGAATTTTCATTGGTTGGATTGCTCAATGCCTATATAACTTTATTGGGTTAGGCTGGCATACATGTCTGTCTATATCTAAGCTTAATTCAAAAAATATTTTTTTTCATAACACATTTGACAAATCATTTAATGTCCATGAATATATAAACTGTTTATTAAAATATTGAAATATTTTTAACTTGAGTATAGTTAAGTTTTATTGGCTTTCGTATCCTAGAGCCTAGAAGTCGAAACAGTGTATTTGCTCAGTACTTACAGGTGATTTGGTGGCTGTCGTAAAAATGTCAAGGATGCACTTAGTTCTGATAAACATATGACCAAGGCACATACGTACACGATTTACTAGGGGACTAGTTTGTCCCACTGAATGCATTGAGATGCAGAAAAGTTCCACCATTCATACATAACAATAATAATGCTTTGCAAATTGAACTCAGGAATGATGTACGCACTTATCAATGTGATAGTAAAGCCATTGATTAGTTCGCAATAGCTTTGTCCGCCTAAGCAGCGTTGCTAAAGCTCTAAGTTCGTATAGGCTCCTGTGTTGTATTACCCCTAAATTGTGGTCGCACGATATATTGATAAACGTGTACAATCGAGGTTAATTTATGCCCTCGTCAAAATATCAGACATTATCAAATTACGTTTTGATTGAAGCCAGACGTAATGTTTGTTTAATAAATTGTATCATCCATGCCATTATAGATAGGTCTGTCGAATAACTAGATACCTACAGATTAAAAAAATAATAACATATAAAATATTCTTTATGCTGCCTATAAAAAGGATACTTTTGGTCACTTTAATTTCATAATCATTAAAATAGGTAGGTACGTAAGCATTTATGCGATTGAAATTCGTTGAGTGGAACATAGTGGTCATGCATGTCTTCTTTTTTGAGTGGACAGCTTCATCTTATCCTTGTCTTAAAAAAAGTGTTCTTTTTCTTGTAAATATAATAAAAAATGTGTCACTCCAAGGGAGTAGAAAACCTGAACTGCCCACTTACACATATTGCTTAGATTCGGGTCAAACTTTGCGAATCAAATTCACTTATGTATTCGAGTGGACCGAATTCGCGCTCAATTGAAATTCGCAACACGCGTCACTCACGCTTAGCCGCGCCAATCCATGACCGTAACCTCTCACCGGCTTACGTTTCAACGTCACGTCCAGACCAGAGACAAACATCAAAGTAAATTGTTTTTTGATCTGGGACATAACGTGTAAGCATTCAAAGCCGTCCACGCATGTTTAAGCACCGAATATTCGCCAAACAATGGCTTGGCACAGAAACCTGTAACGTCTAAATCGGCGCTCCGACGGTTGAAGCGTTGCTCTGAATAAATCGATTCGTCAGTCTTTCTTAGGA
The DNA here is from genome assembly GCA_018467065.1 of Ephestia elutella. NCBI lineage: Eukaryota > Metazoa > Arthropoda > Insecta > Lepidoptera > Pyralidae > Ephestia > Ephestia elutella. The sequence continues at coordinate 9,372,831 of CM031585.1, forward strand.
TTCTGATCATTCATGTGCAGTACCTAATCGTCAAAAGTTAGTTCCTGTGCTATTTGGGTCAAAGAAAAGCTTTTCACTTTTATACGCGAAAACATTTACAGTAATATACAAATTAAACTATAATCGTTCATAAAACTATCTACGGTAGAGACACTGCTTTTATTTGCCAAAAGTTGAATAGATTCGGTTATAAGTAATTGGTAAAAGGACATTTTTTCATAAACCGATAACCGCATAAGAATTCACCTTCGTCAATTTATCGAAAAACAACAAGTGTGAATTCGTGGATGACTCAACAGGTCTCTAGAATGACTTTATTCAATAAAGTGATAAAACGAGTCAGTCGGGTGGAGTGGAAGGGCACATTGGAAAAATAGCAGACCATAAAGTAATATTGAGTTCTATGATTCAGCATTATCCTGTGATATTAACATGTAATTTTATTTCCAAGCGGATCTTATTGTGGCATTATATAGTCTGCCCTTGCTAATTGAAGTAAAACATTTATATAATTGCATGTTAACAAATCCTTATAAATATGTAAACGTATTGAGATGACGTTAGGCTGAGGGCTGATGCTAGCTGAGAAATGCTCAGGTCATGGTTTTCTTTATCTTTTCCTCAACGATAAAATAAACAATACACTGTCCATTTGTTTCATAACAAAAACTCAATATTGTATTGGACAATTGTTATTATGAATCGCATAGAAGTCCTTCTCAACTTTAATGCCTGAAAGAACAAGAAATTAAAAATATATCGTTATATTAATCATAAATATTATTTTGTCTCGATAATAATAGGTACGTTCTTCGATGTTTTATTAATCCATTATACTTTTTCCTATTTTCGGCATAAAAAAATAATATCACCTACGAACTAAGTTATATACAGTCGTTTGCAATCGCGTGTATATGAATGAATATTTAAATGTAAGTAGGCTTAAGTACTTAAACCTGTAGCCTATCAAAATTCACGTGTATTAGTTACAACATCTCTTCATATTGTGTCAGTAAGTGTAAACAGGTATTTGCCAAATAATAACAATGTTTATCCAATATTACAAGACTCTAATGCTTGTTTGGGTTTTAAAGGCTAATTTACACATTTATTTATAAAGTGTATGCGCGATTTGAACACGTATCTGCATATATATTTATAGTAACGTCATTTCTATTTATGCAATTAAGTGTGGTGACTCTCTAGTGCAGTGGTGCGCCGCGCCGGATATCCTAGGTACGATATTCAGGGTGGGTACAATTATATTTCCATGTATTTATTTAATACTAGCTTTTCCCCACGGATTTGCCCGCGTGACCCATTTCATCCCCTTAGGGGAGGATTTCCCAAATTTCCTTTCTCAGTGCTCACTTACGCTATACAAAGAACCTCTCTACAAAATACCAAGTTTCTGACACCAATAAGGGGTCATCGTCCAATTTTATTAATATACTTTTTGGGAACATTTTTTGGGGTACTTTGGGACTAATCCTCTCATACCTACATATATTCCCTAGACTACTCCACTATATTATTATTATTTAAAAATACTTTTATGGGCGTGTCGTTACATTTGTCGATTAATTGAAGCGGTCTTATGTATCCTCAGTATGTATCTAGTGATTGTCTTCGACATTGACATTCAAATACGGAAATAAGAATTATGAACTTGAATAAAGTTTCGCATGTAACATATTCTTTTAATTTATTGTCCTACGCATTTAGCAGTCGTAAGACAGGTATTTAGCGTTGTTAGAAGAAGGACGAAACGTTTGTCAAAACAATTCTTAATTAAATCATCGTTAGGGACTTAGGAATAGGCATATAATTGACAGTTAACATTATGTCAAGGTGCGGTCAGGTGACGCATTATGTCACACATTTTGCCATTTGGAATCGAATCTAGTCGTTAAGTAGCTGGACAAACAGACGAAGGTCGCGTGTATCCGGCAAGACACACCTTGCTTAGTCAGTGAAAGTGGCCAGCTTTACTAACCTTTGCTATTGACCACTTTTAATATCATTGACCGCTGGATGTTACGCATAGTAACAAAAGAAAAAATGCATTATTATGAATGTGTTTACTTACACAGTTGAATTGAAAGAAGCTTCGAGCAACAAGGACTTTCGTGCGCGGAAACGAAGAGTCCGTGTTGCTCTATGGAAAGAAGTTGTTAAAATTTCATGGTCACTTACTTTTGCATAATAAAAATTGCATCAATTAAGTTTAAAATAACTTCGTAGTTGCATACATAGATTATTCTAATCTAGAATTCAATATGAGATTAAGTTACGGTAAAAAAAACCCTGCATCATAGACAATAAGTCAAGACATAATTAAATGAAGATGTTCCGAAAATATCGAACAAAGGGCATATTCGATTTAAGCAAGTAACTAGTTGGCAGGTATATTGAAAATGTGGCTTTGAAGATTGCTGCAATCTATAGATACTTGTGTCAGGTACGTCAAGTATATTAAAAGGAAAATAAATGAAAAGATTATTATGCGCGCCGTGTGTGTTCATGAAATCAAATGTTGCCATTACGCGAACGGTGCCTGAGGATTTTATCAACACAATATGTATGTTGACAACTGTGCAATACGTTTGATTATTGTATTATTATGCATTCTTGCTTCATAACGTAATGCGTGATTGCCTAGATGTTGGAAAGAACTGATGTCCCCTGTCAATTAAATACTTATATGAATAGAATTGCTGTAACTTATGCGATTCATACGTAAACTAATCGCCAATTTCAACACATTGTGTCTTTACTTGGACTTAAGTAAGTAGAACTCATGGAACTCATCTAATTTACTAAGAAAGTAATTATAATTTTTACTTACGAAATGTGCGCCTAATAAAGGTTGCGATTGTATTGCATGTGGAGTCGTAAATCATATCAAAATCTAGAGGTACATCAATACATAAATCTAGGCTACAAGTATAATAAGAAAGATTTTCAAAAATAATTGAGTTTGCTATCTGAATTGGATTTTCCGTGCTTTAGTAGGTCCTTTCCTTTTCACTATAGAAGGTTTTATTGCCCGAGATTGAGAAGAGACAAATGATTGGCTTTGTGGGTGAATGGGGCAGGGGACCGATTGGCCAGTGTTTGCTACGAGTACATATCTGATTCGCGTGAGAATAAGAGCGAATTGCCTAACAAGTCTTAGATCTTCAATTGTACCTGAATTCCTTCACTTTGTAATGTTGACTATCCTACTTTAATATTATAAGTGTTAGTAGTAGTATATGAGAATGTTTGGTGAGTTTGTCTTTTTCACGCAAAATCGAACGGGTTTCGATGAGGTATATTACAGTAGAATAATCTGGAATAGCCCATAGTTACATTTTATCTCGAAATTTCCACGGGGCGTACCCCGAGGATTTAGCTAGTGACGCATAAGGAAGACGTAAACTCCATTTATTCTTACCAGTCCTATCATGTAAACAATCTTCACAGTACTTTTTGTTGAATTTTGTTGAAAATAAATCAAATGTTAGTTCAAACCTTCACATTCTAAGGTAAAACATTTATTAACCACGAAAGTAATTTCCTAAAAAGTCTATTTAAATTTATATTGTTGAAAAATCATAAAAAGACATGGTAAGATTGCTTACATGATATGACTGGTAAGAATAAATGGAGTTTATATAATAACTAATGTCTAGAGAATAGGTAGGTAAGCATGTCTATCAAATATATGATGAGGGACAAAGATATGAAAATATTTCTGTATGTGTAAAAATAAAAGTTCGATATCCATGTCAGGAATGCTCGGATCATCGACTCACGTAGTAGGTACCGAAAGTGCCGAAGATCGTGCAATATCTTAAAACTTGTCGAAGGGTCAAATCTTTATTACGAAATTCCGTTTATAAATATTCTTTGTTATTCCCTCAATACAGAATATTACGTTGAGTTATGCAGTAAGTTCGTTGTATTATAAAAACATATACTAAAGTCAATATTTGATGTGATGGGTGGGACATCTTTATAGTGACATTGTCAGGGGAAAAGGACATTATTGTTTATTTGCATATTTACATGCATAATTTCATGTCGGTAGATTCAAGTAGATCTATTAATTACATCAAAACGTTCATGAGCTTCCAGTCAATTATTTTATTTAAAAACGCTAAATAAAATTTTTATGTTTAAAAGACAAGTTGATACTTTCGATGACAGTCAACCGATAAAAGAGAATAGGTTCAATTATAAAAGTGACAGCCAACGTGTTGACCGAGAAAAGTCCCAGTTCAAATTTAAGTTTTTCTATAAATTTATTAAATATTAGATCTCATCAAAGAACTAATAAAGAGACACTTAACATGTCAATAAATCAGATAGTCTTAGGATTTAGATCCCAGACGATTTTGAAAGGTCGCCTCGAGCCGGCGCTTACGTCATCGCGTCGCAACGTTTGTCAGAGGTGAGCTGCTTGCATCCTCAACCTTTAAACTATTCCAAACCCTCGCGCATGTACCATTGCACAATGCTCAGCTCATCCATCTAACACCAACCGGTATACTTGTTTGTATCAACTTGTTTAAAAGCAGTGATGAGTCACACCAAGGCTTATTAAATCAACTATTAATTAGCATGTCTCTCCATTTTTTGATTAACATGTTTGCGTGTAGTCAACAAAAATTTTGACAGTCCATATGGTTAATGTGTAAATTTTTATGGCATTTCTAGAATTCTACTAGTTCTGTAAGGAGATTTATATTCAGCGGGGGATTTCCCATGACTGAAATATCTATTAATAGTGATGTTGATTTCAATAAATAAGATACGATAATAAAGCCTATTTTATTTTATCCGTTATTACAATCCCTAAGATTGATTATCTGATAAATTGTATATTTACAATTAGAGCAGTGTCGGACTGATAAGCTGTAGAGATGAGGATCGTCAAACTTACGAGGGATTATTTCGACCATTTGCGAATGTGATGGGATGATTGACAGCACAATGTTACATTCACCGACAAGTCCGAGGCCCGCCCATCGCGAATTATGAGATAAACAATGTGAATGTCAAGTATTTTGTACGACGCAAACCGTTACTTTAGTCATGTCCTGCATTTTTACACATGTAGACATCATTATCGTCCTTATTTTTAAAGACGAATAATATAACTGTCACAAAAACTCCTCAAGATCGCTATCGTTAAGCTTTCCGTTAAGTCGCTATTAACAACCAAAATGCGATTATGTTTTTCCTTATGATAAATGAACGGGTAAAAATAACATAAATCTTTCCGACAGAGGAAAATAAAGGGAGAAACACGCAGTCAATTATTTACGAAAAATGGAGAAGGCCACACCGTTTTATTCTACCAAATTATAAACATAGGTATTGTTATGTAGGATCTGTTTTCGATAGAGTTGTGGTTGTAAAAAAGAAGAAAATACTAGTAGGACTTTCTGATTATATTACAACCCCGGTATTTGTTATCTTGATGCACGTCTACGGGCGAAGTTATACGCAGGCGGCTTCGCGCGCGGCCGCTAGTTAAATAAATAACATTTATCAAGCACGAGATATTCCTGGAAAACTTTATTCCACAATATCCCACCAAATAATCTAATATTTAAAATTAATATTTGAAATAGGTATTATAAAGTATTTTAAACATACAATCAAATGAAATGATTACGCTTTTATTAATATAAAATATAGCTTTACTAAAAACGGATTTTTTTTTTATTTAATAAATCTGTATTTACTGTATATATTTGTGGAGATTATGCTAAGTATTATATGCTTATTTTACATTCAACTATTCAGATTAAATTTTTGGTTTTATCCTAATTTATATTTTTAGTTATATGTAGGTAGATGTTTGTTAACCTTTTCCAAAATAAAATAACAGTTGTTGGCACTTTACAAAATGCGTATATCACAGAGATTTCTCATAATCTCGTCGGATATATGCATAAATCATCCCTTGATTTACAGTTTACACACAACACAATACCATTCATACTTATGGGACATTTTTCTAAATCTGATCATAAAGCTTGTGAAAATTGAAATCCTATGGATTCAATAATCCCCTTAGTTTGACCATAGGTATATTCGTAGCTAACTATGTATTGAATATCTAAATGTAAAATACAGAGTATTGAACTATTTAGTTGTAGCAATTGTCTATACGAAACAAACAGTAACAATAATTACATAGCAACAGACACGACACGAGTATCCCGAGAAAAAACCAGCACGTCACAGCATACGTAGCCCATTGATCTGCTAACGGTCACCATTGTCTATACCCCACGGCGCGGCCCACTAGTGGGTCATTTGTTATGTAAACCAAACAATCAGTTGTAACGTCCGCGTCAATGAGTCTACCATAATTCGTTCAAACAACCCATTTTTTTTTCTTTTGTCTTTCAAATTGAAATAATGATTTGATATAACTGCTTGACACATAGTAGCGAAGATACAGAAATATCTACTCTTATGGTTCCCAAAAGTATGTGTTTATTTAGCTACCAGTATACTACGTAGGTATACTGATTACTTTAAGATTCACGGGTCAAATGATTTTTTCATGTACGGATTTTTGAATTGAATTGATAATTTTATTTGTATTCAGTGTTTTTGTAAAATCCTTAGAATTTACGCGAAATACTAACCGGTTATTTTAATAATCATACGATAAGTATGTACACATAGCATGCATCTGTACTTTTTTTTGGGATTGTACTATACTACGCTACAGATTATGCGAATACTCTTCGAGTCAAAGACAGACATCAGACGTACCGTCGTCACTTTGAATGAATTTCTCAATGAGTTCGTAATAATAGGTAGCCTTTGTCTGTGATAGTACCTACTGCAGTGAAACTTGGGTTTCAAAATAAAAGAATCACTGCTTAAAACACGAGTATAATTTTTGAACTAAAAAAAATTGACCAATGTCCTTTAACAAAAAAATATCTGGACACACTAAAGAAATAAAAATAAAAGAAAGAAAAATTAACAACAGGAAAGGAATATTAACAGGTAAAATAAGAAATACATGAATTTGCTTGTTATTTTAAAAAGAAAATTAAATGAGTGAAAGAAATGGATGAAATGATGTATAAAAATTCCAAATCAAAACCGAAACAAAAATTATCCCGACCAAAAGGGGGGCCTTTAGAATTTGGAGGAAAAAGTTATCACAATATGTTTAAAAAGTCTATCTTAAAAGAACCACAGGCGCCACGGTTACAAACTAAACATTTCGTCGCTCTGTGACTCATTCTCATGTGCAGGCCGACTTTGCCGCGACTGAAGATTTCGGAGCGCGTTCAGCCCGGCTGAGTCCCACATCTTGGTCCACAACCTGATTTACAACACGCTGACGAATATCCAGGTGCAGGCCGACGTTGCCCACTCTCGTCTAATAAACAATCCATACAATACATACATGAAATATTTCAGTGTCACTTCATATAATCCTTGGTTTTTTTTGACAACTAGATTCAACTTCATCCCATTTTTAATAGGATACCCCTGAACGGTCTGATCGTCAACTTTTTGATCTTCAATTGGAATCTTCAGATGTGAAGAAATCTGTCGTTTGATATCCAAAATAGATGTCGTTGGGAAAGCCTCTATTGTGCATTCCCCACCCTGAAGTTTTTTACCATAAACTTCATTGCTAGAGATCGATACTTGTATGTGAAGAATAATAAAAGCACAAAACAACAAGAAGAATAAAAGAAAAATCAACTCTCTAAAAAAATCTCCATTTTTTTTACCCCAATTGACAGTAAGTCAATAAAATCGAACCACCAGAATTTTAATTTCAAAAACCTTATCATAGAGAAAGAACAAAGAAAAAAGTTTGCGTAGAAATAGAATCACAAACTAAAAAAGACTTGACTTTGTAGCGGTGTAACGCTACAGCATCTCCCTACCAAACAAAAAAAAACAACAAAGCAAAACAAACAAACAAACCAACAAAACAAACAAACAAACCACAACAAACAACCAATAAAACATAACAACCGAACAACTAAAACAAAATCCGGACAAGATACCTACACAAAACCAACAAACAGCAAAACGCAACCAAATGCTAACCTAAAAACTAAACGAAATACTAAACCTTATTGCTATCCCTATGAATCAGAGACTTGGTCATACGAGTATACCTAACGAAGCGTCTGAAAATTCGAAGCGCGTTCAACCCGGCTGAGTCCCACATCTTGGTCCACAACCTGATTTTCAACACGCTGTCGAATTATCCAGGTTGTCATAGCCAGGTAAATAATGTGAATAATTTTAGAATTTTGAAAAAAATATAAGAAAACGGATTAAGCAAAAAATTATTTGAGAATGTCCTTAATATGATAAGTACCGACGTGCTCCGAATCCGTATCCGCCAACACGAAAGCCTGCGGGGATACTCGTCTAAGCACGCGGCACTGAACAAAGCGTGGAGCACGAAGCGTCTAAAGATTAGAAACGCGTTCAACCCGACTGAGTCCCACATCTTGGTCCACAGTCTGATTTTCAACACGCTGCAGAATCATCGACAACTCGCGACCGTACATTAAGAAATTCGGGGTGTAAGCAGTAGCCAATTTAATGCAAGAACCAGAGCAACCCGATGCAACACCGTACCGCAATATAAACTCCGACTCTAAAGCCATCAATTAAATGTGAATAATCCACAGTAAGGAGAATCGTCGGGTCGCAGCATAGGCAGCTTCGGCAGGCTAAAACAGAAAATCACAGGATGGAAAACCGCGACCGGTAAACGGTCACCGTCCCACAAAAACAACAAAAAAATAATAATAATAATTCAAGAAAAGTAATAAAAGGTAAAAAACAGGTAAAAACCAGGATTCTTTCCGCAAATCGGGCGCCATTTTTGCAGTGAAACTTGGGTTTCAAAATAAAAGAATCACTGCTTAAAACACGAGTATAATTTTTGAACTAAAAAAAATTGACCAATGTCCTTTAACAAAAAAATATCTGGACACACTAAAGAAATAAAAATAAAAGAAAGAAAAATTAACAACAGGAAAGGAATATTAACAGGTAAAATAAGAAATACATGAATTTGCTTGTTATTTTAAAAAGAAAATTAAATGAGTGAAAGAAATGGATGAAATGATGTATAAAAATTCCAAATCAAAACCGAAACAAAAATTATCCCGACCAAAAGGGGGGCCTTTAGAATTTGGAGGAAAAAGTTATCACAATATGTTTAAAAAGTCTATCTTAAAAGAACCACAGGCGCCACGGTTACAAACTAAACATTTCGTCGCTCTGTGACTCATTCTCATGTGCAGGCCGACTTTGCCGCGACTGAAGATTTCGGAGCGCGTTCAGCCCGGCTGAGTCCCACATCTTGGTCCACAACCTGATTTACAACACGCTGACGAATATCCAGGTGCAGGCCGACGTTGCCCACTCTCGTCTAATAAACAATCCATACAATACATACATGAAATATTTCAGTGTCACTTCATATAATCCTTGGTTTTTTTTGACAACTAGATTCAACTTCATCCCATTTTTAATAGGATACCCCTGAACGGTCTGATCGTCAACTTTTGATCTTCAATTGGAATCTTCAGATGTGAAGAAATCTGTCGTTTGATATCCAAAATAGATGTCGTTGGGAAAGCCTCTATTGTGCATTCCCCACCCTGAAGTTTTTTACCATAAACTTCATTGCTAGAGATCGATACTTGTATGTGAAGAATAATAAAAGCACAAAACAACAAGAAGAATAAAAAGAAAAATCAACTCTCTAAAAAAATCTCCATTTTTTTTACCCCAATTGACAGTAAGTCAATAAAATCGAACCACCAGAATTTTAATTTCAAAAACCTTATCATAGAGAAAGAACAAAGAAAAAAGTTTGCGTAGAAATAGAATCACAAACTAAAAAAGACTTGACTTTGTAGCGGTGTAACGCTACAGCATCTCCCTACCAAACAAAAAAAAACAACAAAGCAAAACAAACAAACAAACCAACAAAACAAACAAACAAACCACAACAAACAACCAATAAAACATAACAACCGAACAACTAAAACAAAATCCGGACAAGATACCTACACAAAACCAACAAACAGCAAAACGCAACCAAATGCTAACCTAAAAACTAAACGAAATACTAAACCTTATTGCTATCCCTATGAATCAGAGACTTGGTCATACGAGTATACCTAACGAAGCGTCTGAAAATTCGAAGCGCGTTCAACCCGGCTGAGTCCCACATCTTGGTCCACAACCTGATTTTCAACACGCTGTCGAATTATCCAGGTTGTCATAGCCAGGTAAATAATGTGAATAATTTTAGAATTTTGAAAAAAATATAAGAAAACGGATTAAGCAAAAAATTATTTGAGAATGTCCTTAATATGATAAGTACCGACGTGCTCCGAATCCGTATCCGCCAACACGAAAGCCTGCGGGGATACTCGTCTAAGCACGCGGCACTGAACAAAGCGTGGAGCACGAAGCGTCTAAAGATTAGAAACGCGTTCAACCCGACTGAGTCCCACATCTTGGTCCACAGTCTGATTTTCAACACGCTGCAGAATCATCGACAACTCGCGACCGTACATTAAGAAATTCGGGGTGTAAGCAGTAGCCAATTTAATGCAAGAACCAGAGCAACCCGATGCAACACCGTACCGCAATATAAACTCCGACTCTAAAGCCATCAATTAAATGTGAATAATCCACAGTAAGGAGAATCGTCGGGTCGCAGCATAGGCAGCTTCGGCAGGCTAAAACAGAAAATCACAGGATGGAAAACCGCGACCGGTAAACGGTCACCGAACCACCAGAATTTTAATTTCAAAAACCTTATCATAGAGAAAGAACAAAGAAAAAAGTTTGCGTAGAAATAGAATCACAAACTAAAAAAGACTTGACTTTGTAGCGGTGTAACGCTACACTACTTATATGTATGAATTAAATCTATTTACACTTCTATTAGTCCTAGTCTTTACCTAACCACTCAGTACATATTAAGTTAAAATTTCACTATATGTCGATATGATTCTTATTGGGAATCGTAGCATTAAATGCAATGGACGGATATTAAATTAAAATTCTGAACAGTAGTATTCAGAGATTAATAATATTATTAGATACTTTTATTGAAGATTGCCCTAACCTAAATAGTCAAGTTAATTCGAATAGAGAGTCAGATTAATAAATGGCGTTCGTAATCGTATATCATGCGTAATCATTTCGGGGCGTAAAGCTAGTATATTCTAAATCTATGGCGTAGAGTCTATTTATCACATTGCTGTTATTTTCTTTACATAAAAGTAATTTTCTTTTCGCATAATATTTTGCGACTTAGATAAACGATGTAGCAATTGTTGAGGCCAAGTGCGTACCCGTCATTATTATATTACAGCTTTATCGACACAAGAAGGCGATGAACAAGAAATTATCAAAATGATTTCCTGAATTCATTTAAACAATCCAGGACCATTATCAGGTTCTCAGCACGCAATTTCCACAAATGGGCATCGGACTTTTTGCAGATTGCAGAGAGATATGCCAATGCGTGCATAATTGACGTCATTTTATTTTGGGTAGCTGGACTAAGATCATTCAACTCCAAACCTTTATATAAAATGATGATTAATGATGAGACCGTTTTTTATTGCAAAAAGTTTCAAAACTTGAGTGACAATCATCCAAATAAGTAGTCCAATCCATTGTTAGTGTTGTTAGTAGTTTGATACGACTAATAAAGCCCCATCGATCATGCTAAAACGATAGTGTATCTAGGTATATATAGTTTGTTAGATTGCTAATAAATAATGATTTAATAATGAAATACTTAACTCTATTTTATCCGGGATAATCTGGGATAATGTGAGGATTCTCACGAAACATGACATATTAATGTATCCATTATTAGTATTGGTATTGCAATGAAACTTAATAATAGAATAGGTTTCAATGATATCTATTAAGTTGAGTTTCATTGGCATACTTAATTATTTGTTGACTGTACAAGTGTACACACAGAGGTATCATGAACTCTGATTGATTCTCGGGCAGTCGTGTATCAAAATTATATTCAGTGAAATTAAAAAAATATATTTATATTCATTTATTCTGGTGAGAGTTAGTATCTATTCAAATTCTTCAAAGTACCTTTTAAAGTAAAATAAAAAAAAATTCCCAAAAAAATGAACCGACTTCCATTGTAAAACTTAAAATCATGAAATAACTTAATAGGCAGATTAATCAAAAAGAAAAATGTATTGGCATGCTACCTACTATACAGTATGCTGTCGCGGGCTTTTGCTCTATAATCCAATGTTCAAATTTTTCTATTTTGTAAGGTATCTTTATAATTAGGTACCGAAAATGGGACCAACTTGGGAATAAACTCTTTCGAATAAAACAATAATTTCGAAAATCAGTCCACTATAGGCGGAGAAATCGGCGAACATACATAAAAAAAACATACATACATCGAAACATATAACCTCCTCCTTTTTTGGGAAATCGGTTGAAAATGAACATCCAAGTATTTTACTTCCTCCTTCTCTAAAAAAATATTTTAAGTGCTAATTTTACTAACAAGATTTCCGCCTACAATAGTTTTTCAAAGGTTTTTAGTATGTCATTTTTCATAGTGAAGGGGCTACGAAGCTAAGCGGGTAAAGTGATTTATGACATGGGAGAGTATAATAAACTAGCTTACAGAATGACACAGGGTGTTTTCGACAAATACTTATGTGTTATGTAATAATATTCATAGGAAGAAATCTATGGAGCAATCAAGTGAGGGTTTTTTTTTATAAAAAATATTTGCATAGATTGATTTGAAACGACCTTGACTTTCAGAAAAAAATATGTTAATTTCTAGCAGTGGCACGGAATAACTGGCTAAGTGTGAGTTGTACTCGCGCAAATAGGGTTTTGTAGTCCATACTAATATTATAAATGCGAAAGTTTGGATGTGAGTTTGTGATTTTGTGAGTTTGTGAGTTTGTGAGGATGTTTGTTACTCAATCACGCAAAATCTACTGGACGGATTTCGATGAAATTTGGTACAGAGGTAGATAATGACCTGGAATAGCACATAGGCTACTTTTTATCCCGGGAAAAAGCACTGTTCCCGTGGGAAATTCACGCGGGCGAAGCCGCGGGCAAAAGCTAGTTATAAATATTTTTCAGTAGGCAGGTATAGTGGGCCACATATAAAAGTATACCACATTTCATAGTATATAGTATTTCGGGTGGTATACTTTTCTATGTGGCCCACTGTACTTACCCCAGTTTTATTTCTTTACAAATTTGTGTTTTGTTGATCTCTTTTCGCATTTCTGGTGCTAGACTATTACATCCTTGGCATCCTATCTTATGTAAAACCACATAAGATAAGAGATATACCTACTTAATATTTAATATTAAGGCTCAAGGATCTAATGATCCAAAAGTATCAAAATGCCAATTTGCAAAATAAATCCATTAAATCCTCTCTAACAACGAGGTACTTATATAGTTAAGTAAAAAAAATAAAAAGTCGTATATTATAATAAGATTATTATAAAAAATCTATCGAAAAAGTAGTCTTTACTAGTTTAATATATTCCACCGACGAGAGCACAGCTCTTAAGTAAGAAGATGAAGAAAGGGGTAAAGGACCGAAGTCCGATCGAACAAGTTTCAAAGAAAATGTACCTGATTTTGTTTCAATTGTAAACTTAAGTTTTTATAGTTGTAGCAGTTAGAATACATGACTACGGGCGGAACCCTATATAATGTGAGTCCAATTCGCACTCGTATTGTTTTTATCATGTACGAGTTTAGGCATTTATGAACATTATTTTAATGTTTGCATAAATAGTATCCAATGTAAGTCTGTGTTTTTATATTTGAGACCTAGGCGTACATTAGTAAATAGTATACTAATGGTAATGTTTACAGTCTTCGCAATATTTAGATTTCATTAGCAGCTACCGAAGGCCTTTGTTTTGATATTTCACAGGCTGTTTGATGACATTTTTGATGTCATCCATCGTTACGAAACTTTGAGATGGGCTTGTCATGCGTGAGAGCTTTTATGGATCAATCAATTAAGTTTCCAAATACTTCTTTATGTATGATATCAATTGTGTAATATTTAAAAAAAAAAATAGCTTATACGTGAGAGTACCTAAGCAAAATTTGGAAAATAAGGATATCATAGTAAACTTCACATTCACATGTAACTTTTATTGAGGATTAAAAAAATAGGTAATAAAAAGTTTAGATAAAAGATAGTATATAGATTAAATATAAATTATTAGTAGGTACCTAATTTATCAGTTAGATCCATAAAAATAATGTGCATCCACTCCTAAATAATGTTTTATTACGTAGTTGAAAAGTTTTTATTTACATAAAATATTAGAATTATCGAACTTTATTTTCTACAACAAACAAAAAAAAAAATCTTTAAATTTTTCTATTGAAATTTATTATAAATCTAAAACAAAAACACAAAAGGAAAAACAGGACTCACCAAAATGCAAAGTGTGATTCCCGGCCCCATGGCGCAGGTGGCGGCCCCCTGGCCCTGCTGATCCCGTCTCGGGCTCCAGTCCCGGGCACCACAAGCAAACGCTGGACGTTGCTAAATTTCGCCAACGTGACCCGCTCTTCGCGGTTCGACTTTAAAACTAAAATGTGCAAACTCGAAGATGCGCCTCTTATATTACCTCTTACGTTAAGTCCGATACCGCAACGTTTGCTAAACGTGTGTGGGTGGTTTTCGGACATGTGTGACAAGTGATAAAAGCCAGTCCTTTACATGTGTGCACGACATGCCAATAATTATTCTACATATTCGCCATATTATTAATCCGAAAGACCCTAAATCACTTATCGCCTCCAATAAATTTATGATCTCTTCATACCATTAGCGCGTTCCCGGAACTTTTTGAAATTATCGCCCTATCGAAATTGTAAATTTGACGACAAAATATGATCAAGATTTTATTTTAACATACGTTAATAATTATTATTCACAAGATGTAAACGGTATGTGATATGGTGTTATTGTATTTGAAATGTTCAAGTTTTTTTGCGGTCCACCATATTTTTGTCACGTCCCTTAAATCTCGCATTCCATAACAATAGCCATACAGAGTAATAAAATGGTGTGACACAGGTACCATTATATCCTGTACATTATTATACAGGAAATAATATTTGTGACATTTTTAAAATATAAACAAACAAAGTATAAACTGTGAAACCTTTACCTTTTCATCAATGTACTTCACCAAAAACTTAGAAACTTGGAAGCTGTTTCCACAGAGTTACCCGGGTGCGCCGCCTTGCATAACACTCCATACTTATGCCTTGGTTTGTCTACATCTAATTTGAAACATACACTGGATAAATACTACTCTGATTAAAATCACTAGAAAAATAAAAAATATATAAACTTAATATATTAATTACCTAAGTAACCTAATCTTAATATAAGTCTTTAACTTAAAATATATTCATAGAAAGTACTTACATGCTATATAATATCTTAATTTAGGTAGGTATGAAAGTTGATTCACTAGATCAGGGTTCCCCAAACTATTATTACTATTATAAACAAAATATTACAAGACTCCGATTATAATTCTAGATATAAAAGTTAAGTATCGGCCATAACATAATAGATAAACCGAATTATTTATATAACTAGCTGTTGCCCCGCGGCTCCATCCGCGGCAAAAAGTATATGCTGTGTATTTTTATACAAACTTGACCGTTTCAGCTCCTTTGGGGTTTTTTCTCTAGCTATTTATGTCCCACTGCAGGGAAACATTCTCCCCTAATTCTCTCCACTCATTTGGGAGATTGCCCTTTTCTCCCCTTATTTTCTCCACTCCACTCCTTTGGGGTTAATTTAAAAAAAGGAGCCTATATTTGACCCTAGATCTTCAACTATATCCATACTAAATTTCATCAAAATCGGTCCAGCGGTTAAGCCGTGAAAGCGTAACAGACAGACCGACAGGCAGACGGCCTTTCGCATTTTTAATATTAGTATGGAAGTATGGATAATGATGGATGTTTTCATTCCACTTGAACCTATATATCCTTCTAAAATAAAATAAAAATGAAAATCAATAGCTGCAGAACCTGCACGGACAGTACATTTGTGAGGGACTCACTATAACGACCCACACTTTGCGAAACACTGTCTTTGCTGTGAAGGAATGTAACGCCCAAGCTTAATTTCGGCGATAACATCCAAATTATAATAAATAGTTCTTTTGAACCTAGATCAAACGGAAATACGAGGCTCGATCAACACAGACGAATAAATTAAATTAGCGGCACGGCTTGTTTCGTTAACATGTTATATTTACCAATCCGAATAAGGTATGTCATGTACTATAATTAATTATATTGAACTTGTGTTTTTAACAACAATACTCGTTTTATATCCGTTTAGCTGATCTAAAGTTGCGGCCGATCTAAAGTAAGTAAAACGGCTTGCTTTAATTTAAGTACTAATTAAGAGACTTTGTTTTTTAGGGTTCCGTACCTCAAAAGGAAAAAAACGGAACCCTTAACGGAAGGATTATCGAGTTCACTTTGTTGTCCGTCTGTCTGTAAAACTTTTTTTTCTCAGGAACGCTTAAAGGTATTAAGTTGAAATTAATATCGTATAATCGTATCCACGGTTCAGCAAAAAATAATAAAAATTATACATCAACGCAATTCGGAGATATTCCCGTAAATGTTGCGAATTTTTGCATATTTTGCGATTTCAGACAGCTATCAAAACCTATGAGTTATTTACCGTTAACCTAAAATTATTAAATTTGGCAAAAAGCAAGGTACAGTACTTAAATAGGTACATGAATAAATCTGAAAGTTGCAAATATGTAAGCTATATATATAATAATATGTATGCTAAAAAAAGTGTTACAAACTCATTTTTGCGCTCGATGCAGTACGAATCCTAGGGATCGAACTGCAAAGTTATGTTTGTTTTTGAAATGCTTACGTGTACGGAACCCTCGGTACGCGAGCTTGACTCGCACTTGGCCGGTTTTTATTTAACATTGAAAGAGCTAAGCTATAAATTGATTAAATTGTAGTAAAATAGCTACATAGATTAGCTTAAACCATTTCCGGGCATAATAATATAAAAGTTTTAAATCTGCCCCTAAAGGTAGTAGAATTGACGATAGTCGTTATGCTATAAGTATGAGGGTTTTCCTTTCCTTTTACTGTTCTGAAGTCCCAAAGGTGTGATATTAAAATATCATCATCATCAAATATAATTGGTTTTCGGGTTCTGATATGTCTGATGTACCCGACGTTCCATGAAATCCGTAACACCTCTTTTTTACGTTTTTATTTCGCTCCTGAGTGAGTTGTAAATTTCGAAGCGCATATTCTTTTATGACATTGATGAACATGATTTTATAGCTCGATTATTGTGTAAGTCCATTTTGTCATAAAGAACATCTTAATAATTAATTAACCACTTTTAAAAAAATCCAATGGTTCTCACATAAATTTAGTGCAACTTGGAAATACCGATCTGATAAAAATAAAGGCATTGTGAAGAATGCACAGCAAAGGCGGAGAATCCTCAGTAATTATTATCCCAAGACATCCTTGTATTGTCAGGGTAAAATACGCAATGTACCGCAATATTTATTTTGGGGACAGACACCGAGATAGCGGTACAGTGATACACCCGTGTGTTTGGGCTTCTTTCCATTCTTCGAAGGTTGTGGGACAGGAATCGCCGCGTTCGATAAACGGAAGGATTTTTTCCTCTTGATTATCGAGTTCATTGACTCATATACGCACTGGTTAACCAACAGCTAAAGCCTGACTTACATCTGAGAGGGGGCGCAGAAATTTTCAGTTCACTGATTTTCGTTCTATACCTTAAACTATACGATGTTTTTTTGAAGTAACGTCAAAAAGCGAGGTTATCGAGACGGCGCAGATACTGGCTGAGGTCTACACTGGTCAGGAAACGGTAAGGAAAGAAGAATTCCTATATAGCATAAGAGCCAAAATGGAATCAGTGATAAATTTCGTCAGATGTGTACCAGGCCTTACACGCAGGCATGCCGAGAATGAACATTGCCAATAAAAACAAAAAAAACGGCCAAATGGGCTTTCTTTCACCGTGAATTTGGAAAGGACATGTACTTTAAGTGCATCACGTCATTATCGCTATCGCAATGTCGGAATCAAGTTCAAGTACAGCCTCAAAGTAATCACGTAATAAGTAGCTTATGTCGTCGGTGGGAGGGATTCAAATGTTAAACAGGTTTATAATTAACCAGGAGTTTGATCACAGATAAAACGGAATTTGTGTTGAATATTTTATTTAATATATACTTTTATTTACAATTTACTATTTATTCCAAAATTCTCAACACCCTGGAAATTTTAGGATAAAAAGGAAGGATGTGTTATTTTTCAGGTTACTCTATCCATATCCGCACAGAACTTAGTTTTTATATTGTAGGAAAGAATATAATAATAACTATGTAGTGAGTAGTCAATTAAATTGATGACCGAGACAACAATGTTTAAGATACTTCCTTTCTTCTTTTGGCTTTTCAAAAACCTCTTTTAATTCTAGTATATGCTAACAAGTAGTTGTCAAATTGGATAAAAAGGGATACATCGGTTCTTAGAATAAAGCGATTATACTACTGAAAGATCAACTGATGTGGTAAGTAAAGATGTACAGTATAAGTAAAGATAAGAGGCAAGCTTTGAGCTATTTTACGACATTTAAAAACAAACAACGTCTGGTCAACGGTTTTACATGAGTAGGTGGGTATGTATGTCAGCATATAATTCACAAATGAGGTAAGGAAAAAAGAATGTGTAAAACCGTTGTAAACACAGTTTTTGCAAAAAAGCTACTAACGTTTACAATTTCGTGGAGAGAGGTGTCAGTTGTGCTGATTTTTCCAAATGTGCGCTTTTCTTAAAAGAAGGAAAATGAATATATCTTTTATAATATTGTTAGGCATATAGTTATACTCTACTCATTTATCCTACTTTTTATACTCATATTATGAACGAAGTTTGGATGAATGTTTGTTAACTCAATCATGACCAATCATTCAATGATGTACTTTTTATATTGAAATTCCCTCATGCGCGCAGTTCGTTTCATATAATTGTAAAAATTAATAGATAGAATGAAATTTAATTAGTTGGAGCAATCGTGCGCCAAAAGCTGCAAAAAGATTGAAAGAGAACATTTTTCTCAAACTTAGTTCTCTTCTCACCACCAGTTTTGTCTGAAAACAGAAGATCATAAAAGTTTTGATTGAATTTATGCATAGGTATTTGTACGTAGAATAACGCAGTTCCTTTTTTAAATTGATGTTTTTATTAAAAAAAACATTAAATGAAATATTTGTAATATTAAAAACATATTTGAAAATATATTTTCTTATTCTATTTGTTAGCAAATTGGATTTCCCTGTTTCACCTGTATCCCTCGCAAAGTTTGAAAAACATCTCATCTCAAAGCTTTTAAAGTATGTCATTACGCCAATTTCAAATTATAAGATTCCTAAATTCATTTGATTGTTTTTATAACAAAGATTGGTTTTTGGAAGACGAATCCATACTAATATTATAAATGCGAAAGTTTGGATGTGAGTTTGTGAGTTTGTGAGTTTGTGAATTTGTGAGTTTGTGAGTTTGTGAGGATGTTTGTTACTCAATCACGCAAAATCTACTGGACGGATTTCGATGAAATTTGGTACAGAGGTAGATAATGACCTGGAATAGCACATAGGCTACTTTTTATCCCGGGAAAAAGCACTGTTCCCGTGGGAAATTCACGCGGGCGAAGCCGCGGGCAAAAGCTAGTAATAAATAAAAATCGAATAGACAAAATTGGTTTTCAGTGGTCGGGAAAACTGTTGATTGAAAAAACTTCCTTTGATGAAAAACTTATAGCATACCTATTTTACTTAGTTTAGTAGTTATTCCAACCTTGTTTGAGCATATCTATTAAAAAATATTGGTCTTTTTTGTATCAGATTAAAACAAATTGCCTACTTATATGTTATTATTCTTGTCCTGTCCAAACCGGATTAAGTAATGTAGAGGAAATAAGTCGGCATTCTGCGGCAATTTTACAATTTTCACAGAGTTTTTCAGGTTCTGGACCTAAAAAA
This sequence comes from Ephestia elutella, assembly GCA_018467065.1. Lineage (NCBI taxonomy): Eukaryota > Metazoa > Arthropoda > Insecta > Lepidoptera > Pyralidae > Ephestia > Ephestia elutella. The sequence goes on from CM031585.1 coordinate 9,393,014, forward strand.
AATTGGATACATAAAACATTTTTTCAAAAAATGTGTGAAAGTAGAAATGACAATATATGAAAACGAAGCTTGTCTTAGGTCAAATTAGTCCGTTTCGATTTCCGAAGCTCCATACCAGATTCCATATTACCAGATAGAAGTCAGAGGCATTTTTAAGGAAAACGTAAAGACATTTTAACTTAACCAATACGTAGATGTCACATTCCAAGTGTACTTGCCTCCCGTCGAATTTAAACACCATCTTGCGGTGTTAAAGTAAAATATCCCGCTGTTGTCAATTTGTTTATATCATATTGAAAAATTAGATCAACCCTGTAAGTTGATTTTTTTGTTTTTGAGAAGGATCTTATACTTGCTACTAAGAAAAGAAGAGTAAAACATCTTCATAATCCTTCTGAAGAAGCTCCTAATGTATGACGAGCTTACATAATAATCGTATATTTTAGGGCATCTACTAATACCTATGTCAGGTATGTCTATGTATGGTAGGTGTATATGTAGTATATGTATAATTTGTCATAGTATCAGTATGTATATATGTAATGTTTTAAGTAAGTTTATTTATATTTATGTTGTAAGTAATTGTACTTATTTCGGTCTTCTTAAGTTTTTCTTGTCTTTTCTTTTAAAGTATTTTTGTGCCCTTTGCTCATTTGCACTCACCCCAAAATGATATCTTTTATCTCTCTGCATCACCTCTTGGTTGACTGGTAGAAAAAGCCTCCGGCTTTAAGTTCGCCATTTTACATGTTTTTTTGTTGTTGTAAAGAAGTTAAATAAATAAAGTATTAATATGTGCCCTGAACTCGGCTTTAGTGGAAATATCGGGACATAAAGGTATCCCATATTACTTACCCAAGTAGGTATGTATTAACAACGTTTTTATATAGTTAGTCATATATTGTATTTTTTTATTAGATTCGGTACTTATTATTAATAAATTTTATTTTTATCTACAGCTCCTGGTTAAGGCAGTTTAATAAGTTAATAAACCAGATTATAATAATCTCACATTGACAGTATCTTGTGGTTAATAACGGGTTATTTTTCGCGTTCAAATTTATTGCAACATGTATGCATTTCGTGTTTTGCTAATTTAGTGAATTAATATTGATACATTTTGAGTTGCCGGCTATAAATAAAATGAAGTGCACGTTATTTTATTTATGAATTCTTTGAAGGGCCCTCCTGATGCATTAACACAGATAAGCATTACATAGGAACCGTCGTCGTAAGAAATTTTTCACTTAATATCTATATCGATGATATATTAAGAGGATTATGAAGACAAATTTAACAATAAACTTATACAGAATTAATAATATATTATTATCATATTGATGCGGTGGTGGTCGAGTGGTAGGGCGCGCGCCTGTGGATACAAAATCCCTGGTTCGAATCCTGCCCGGGCTCCATGAGTTTGTATACCAATCTGACTCATGTTAGTTTTCATCGACCACCACTTGCTTCCGGTGAAGGTAAACATCGTGAGGAAACCTGCACTCTGGTTGATGATTATCAGCTAGTGTGTGAAATGGAGAAGGCAATGGCAAACCACTCCATTAAAATTGCCATGAGAGTCGTTATATGTGTTTCATTCCATATAATGACCACGACCCTCAGTCATGAGGAAATACGACTAAAGAGAGATCTTATTAATATTTTTGCATGGTATGTGAAGTTTTGAATTTTTATTAACTTTTCCTCATTTACTTTCTTACGCGAGTGATTTTTATGTTAATTAAGTACAATTTAAGCTTGCCAGTTTTGTGCTAAGATTTTTTTGAAGTCTAAATAAATGGATTAATTCATTAATTTATAAAAGTTACCTACTTAATTACATGTAACCCTTATAAAGAGCATCAGGATAATTTTTATCAACGGTGCATGAAATTGATTCGGCTCCCATGAAGGGTTAAAAAAAAACAAAAATTGAGAAGTGTTCTGCTCGTTAGGGGAAAAGTTGTGTTCTTTTTATTAACTGTGAGTTATTTTCGCCCGGGTTATTTATGGAACAGATAAGATTAATTCAACGTTTTTCGGAGATCACACGTCACGATCTCGCGATATTATATTCAAATTCTAAATTTAAACGAGACATAATCGACTGTGGGCATTGTGTCGTGAAAAGGGTTTGTTGATACAATGACACAGCGATTCGTCAGTGCATTTTTCTTTGACAGGGATTTAATTCACTGACTTCAGAATTAATAGGTATTATTTATTTGTTTTTATCATCTAGATTGCGCATATGCTGGTGGAAATCCCATCAAAAACTTAGTTACGGGAATTTCATGAATTGGATTTATTGTAAAAAAAATTCTTGTTTATCTGAATATAAAAAACTCTACAACACCTTATAACTAATTTTCGTCCTTGTCATATAATCTGAGATTCGTAGCAAGATAAATAGTGTTATGTTACTTTAATTGATAGTACTTCATCATGTGAGGTCGTTGACTCGCTGGCCATAGTCGTGATAGATGAGGAGGCTGGTGATGCCAAAGTCATGTTCGTGGACCACGAGCGCGGGATTGCTCCGCCTATAGCCGTATATCAATTTTTTTAACACAGGTATCTGAAACATAGGTGGCCAAGCCACATATTTTGAGTAAGGTGTAGAGTTTGTGTAGTTAGGGCTCGCTCGTAGAGTTAGGGTGGTAGAGTTAAAGGTTGGCTCTACATGGGATCTGATAATTTTTTGACACTGCGAACCGGTCTCCTCTTGGCAACACTTTACATGATTTTTTTTTGGTGGGATATAGTTTTTTCTAAATAATATTAGGTAGATATTGGCATCAGTTACCTTCCTTGCTATCCTATTTATGTAACTAATTAGAAAATTCGTTTATTATGATGATTGAATTTACCACTACGCCTCTGTAAAAATAAGTACGAATCGTTTAATTGATAATTATTACGGCTTCTCAAAGACTTCTGAAGAAGTATAGTTTTATATATACCAAAATTGTGTAAAACTAGCTGTTCCCCGTTCCTTTCCCCCCGTGGGTTAAACACGTGTTTCTGTATTATATTTATTAAAAATAGATACTATCGATATTGTAAGATTACGTTTGCTAGCTGTGCATGCACAGTTTTCAAAACATATTTTAGTATCAATATTTTTATTTAAATAAATGTATTCTATCTGTTATAGTACCAGATAACGTTACCAAGTTTGTGCATAGAGTACATATAGAGTACCTACACGAAAAAAAAAAGTTTGCAGAGCTCTTCGGCAAAAATATTTACTTACTCTAAAATCACATAAACTTAAACTTTTCATTATGTTATAATTTACAAGACAGGATCAGATCGGATTCAAGTTAAATTCACATTATATTTCTTTTTCTACTACCACTGGCAAAAATAGAGTCATACTATAAGATATCCTATCTTACACGGAATATTATATATAGTTAGAAAATCATTAAAATATTAAAAGGCAACTGGTTGTACGTTTGAATTGACGTTATCTATCATGTATTGACCGATGAGCTGTTTTTGATGCATATCGGTACATTTTACTCCAGCTTCCCAAAGCTGTAAAGTAACATTGAAGTAAGTTAACAACAAAAATAAGTTTTACTTCTTATACTATTAAAGAAATTCTTGTAAATCCTCATCGTCAGTCTTTTTTCTATTTCAGCTAGATGTCTGTTGTAACATATATAGCATTTTAATAATATCAAATTGAAATTCCAACGGAATGTTCAAGCCTGGCTCATAAAAATATTACAGACGGATTCTGAAATTATACAATTTCACGAATTTGAGGTTTTTATTTTAGGTATGGTATGTCTGCTTTTGTTGAGCATCTGTTGTAACTACTTGTTAATTGATTTGTTAATAGGTTTTGGCAATTAACTTTTATATAATCTGTTGTTTAGGTACCTAGCTTGTGACGTCGCCGTCTCGCCGCGCGCTGGAAAGATTTCCCCGCGCCCGCTTCCTCCTGCAGGACCTTACGACCCTGAACTCTCCAAGGAAAGTGGTAGCTTTTTAAGAATACCTATTGTGTCTGGTAATAAATTACAGTGGTGTCTATTTCTCTTTTTTTTTTATTTATCTCTGAATTAGTGCTTTAGAAGGACCTAGGCTCTCCTAGGTCCCCAAGTTCTAACTAAACGTTATAAGCTTTCTAGATTCTTACAAGGGACCTATGGAATATGAACAAAAAAAGTGTAATTTGTACTACCTACCCATGTAAGTCATAAAAATACTATCAAATACATGACTGTGTCAGCTTAGTATTGGTAGTTTTACATGACTAGACTAAGTATAGAGTAAATAAGTAAACATAAGCTCAGTAGATACAGTGTACGACGCGGACACAGAGCCGGAATGTGCACATTAGAGTAAGTATATGAGACCGCAAAAACCAACATGGGTTTGGGTATTTCATTTGTACATTTTGGCACTATTAAAGAATAGCATTAGGGTTAGGTTATTTTGTGTCCTTGCAGTTAAACTATATAATCAACTGTAAAACATTCCTTTTTTGGTCAGTCACGTAAAAATAAATTTTCTGGTTTAATTCCAATAAGTTTGACCAGGCAAAAAATGCTTCAGGTTTTACACATGGAAATACAACTAGTGCGTTAGTACACAATATCTCGATGGTTTTACCTAGAAAGAGCTAAAATCGCTGGAAAGAGAAAGGTCGGAAGAAGGAAAAAATCCTGGCTTCGAAAGATCCGAGAATTGACCGGGATAGCGAATGCTGCTGAGCTGTTCCGCAGAGCTAAGGACAAGAAAGGCTTGAGCATGCTAATCGCTAACCTTTACTAGTCGGAGAGGCACCTTTAGATGAAGAACATGTTAACTTAGCCAATATTCAGGCACTCTTCGTTATGTACAAATGTTTATTAGAACGTAATCGTATCGTCACGTCAAAATTTATATACCTAGAAAAAAATGACTAGTTACTTTTACGTACGATAGAGGAGCTGTTCATTTTCCATAAAAAAAATTATAACGATACGATTACGTTCTCCAAATATTCGGGCTCACCCCCTGAAAGCATGACAAATGAATACAACAATTTTATTTGAATTGAGTCAGCTGCCACCTGCCACGTTTATTTTTTTAAAGGACAATACCGATGTCAGACCTTTATCATAAGAAATTCTTCGATACATTGTAAAATTTTCGCATTTTAATAACGTCTTCTTCTTACTATGTTGGTGTACCTACCAATTCTTGTATTAATTAGACTTCTTGCAAGAAATTCATAAAAATTGATGGAATTTAACATAAGATTGGACCTAGACCTCCGAAAATCTCACTATTTTAAATGATTTGAAAAAAAAAGAATAGGAGAATCTTGATTGTGAAAAAAAATGTTTTTTTTTCGGGTATTGTTGCTCCTCATTCTTTATTAGTGAATAGTATATTGTTAACGAGTGGGTGAAAGTACCTTTTTAAGTCCCGAGATGGGGTTTGGCGCCCGAGCGTAGCAAGGGTGCCAATAGTTCGAGGGACTTAAAAAAGTCTTTCACCCGAGGCAAACACTGTGCTTTTCATTACGAATACAAGAAAAGTAAAAATGAAAACATGAATTAGCTAAAGAAATGATGAGTGAATTATACGGAAGCATAAACAAAACTAAAACTTGAAAAAAAAAATCGGATTACGGCTTTAGCTTCCAGCATATTTTTTTTTCTGTGGCCGACCAACTATTTAGCTATTAGATTCTTTTCATTTCGTTCCATCATTGAAAAAATTTTTAAAAAATCTATATTATAAAAATTACAAAAAAATATATTCTTTATTAACTTCATGTTATTTAAATTTTACATAATATGTTGAATGGTTGTATAGGAAGTTGGAATATGGTTCAATAGAATAACGTGAAAATAGAACTAGTTTTATTGAAATAATTTGACAGCTGTCAATTGAAAACGATTCTCCCTAGGGCTGAAAAGTATTACTTTCTCCACGCTCCTCAGGCAACTTCAGACTTACTTTCAGAGTATGGGTAATGAAAAATATATTATTTTCTCACTGATTTGCTCTACAACTTGTTCTCAATGGGTGGCTACAAGTCCTTTGGTTATATACTAGGTAAGTACATTCTAAGTATATTCTGAAGCTAAAGCTCATTTATCACTTCCAATTTCGTCTCTAATGATCCGTAGATTTACTGTTTGAGAAAATGATCCACGCATTTAACCAAGTATTCAATCTCCTAAATGAAAATCTCCTTTGGAAAATGTCGAAGCCTTGGAACAATAAAACGCAAATGCGAAAACTAATTTAGGTACGTTACGAGGCGATAAAGAAATTAGAAATACTTAAAGCGTTACGGCTCATATTAAATCTAAAGATTAATTTTGTCATGTATAGATATAAAATCTTCGATCCAGTTTTAACGAATGGCGCCATACATTAATAATTTTGATTTTCTAAATAATTCTATCTGCGATTCGGGTGAATGGACTTTGAATGTTTATTTTATAACGGTCAGGGATTTAATTTATGTTGTTAATGGTTTTCAGAAGCTGAAAGTCGAGTTATGAAGTGTATGAACTGCTTAGATATAAGTTAATAAATAGGTGAATTTACACTACTCTTTTTTACATGCTTCGATCGCTGGCACCAGGCATTGTTGATCGAAGTTGGCACCCGCCTATCAGAAAAATTCAACCAGATTAATGGTACTTTACCTATGTCTATATTATAAAATGTGTGGAATTTCCAAATTTCCTTTTTAGTGCTAATTTTTTTATTACCTAGGCTACCTATATATTATAGAGAACATATTTATCTACAAAATTTAGGGTGATCTCGTTTAATTTCATAAATAGTCAATTATAGATTTTATTAGTAGAGATCTGATATTTATAATTTAGGTTTAAGATCAATGTGATTGCAGTTATTTATATTTAATTAAGTAAGTACTTAAAGTCTGCCTTGACATAACATAACCCACTAAAATGTGAAGATGCCTATTACCCAAAGGATTTATCATTATACAAAACTTTAGAGACAATTTTAATAACGTGCTAAGTAAGAGAGTTACGAATCGATTAAGTTATACTTATACTGCCTTACATTAACAAGTATTCGGCTGGTCAGATAAAGCGGTGAATGACCCAAAACATGTGACAGTCAATAACCACATATGCGAGTCCACCTACGATGCCTATTTTGCATTTTAAATTTATCATGGAAATTTAACGTTATGATTCCTATATTTATGACAAACTTGACCGCTCTCGCAGTCCAGGATTTAAGCTTTTTTTTATTATTCTAAAACCGCACTAGCTATACGAAAACTACGTGACTGGGGCCGGGCTGCAGGCTACCAGAGGGGTCACAGGTGGTGGATAGTGAACGGCCATTAGATATTAATGGCTAGCCGTGAATAATCCCTAGCGGAAGGGAAAATAAGCGGTCCCCAACCATGCATGCCAGAGAAGGTCACTCTGCAATCAAACCAAACCCCTCCAGCGGGCTACCCGGACATATTCTGGTACTAGGTCGCTGGAGGTCGGCGGTGTCGGGATAGCAGGACGCCGGCGTATCCAGTCGGTGATGGCGTAAGTTTGCTCTGTAGCACTCCTACAAAATCACCCTCTGCTAGGGGCGACCCAAGAAAAATGGAAGCGGAACCTAAAAGAGAACTACCCCAGGAGGGTACCGGCGTCGACTTGTCCGCCGGAGAATCCCTCCCCGTAGAATCTGCGCGACCCAGTGGTGGACGCGTAGAGGCTGCGGGCTGCCCCTCGTATTCTGGGGGGGCAAAGTTTCGCCGAATGAAGAAGAAGAAGAAGAAGGTTGGACCAAAGTGTCCAAAAAGGACGGACTGTATCGGAAACGCTACAGACGTCCGTTGAGAAACTCTCTCTACGAGAGGAAAGAGACCGCAGAGGACCACCCTTAGCCAGGCTATCCGCTCCGGTATTACCGGAGAAGGATCGGGGAGGCAAGGAGAGGTTATCTCGGTCAAAGATGAGGAAAATAAAAAAGAGAAACGCGGAAGCTCACGCAGCGGCCAACAAGCGACCGACTACCTCGGCCCCGAGCCTTGAGGTTGTCGCGGAAGGCAGTAGCTCGCGCAAGCTGAAGCGCCAAGGCACAGACCCGGATGAAGGACCGTCCCAGCAACTTCCGGCGAAACGACCGAACCGAGGGCATGGTCGCATGGAGGGACCACGCTGCTCCGCTAAGGAACAGAGTGATCTCGCCGTGATGATACACCGAAGCGACGGGGTTTCGCTTGAGGAGGCGGAGGCGTCCTCCATCAGGAAGAAACTGACGGAGCATATACAGACCGCGGTGCGTGCCAGGGTCGGGGGCCGGAAGCTGGCGTTCGCCACCTCGGGCTTGGTGTCGGAAGGGTTCTTCCTTGTGACACCCATGACCGAGGAGGCGAAGGGCTGGCTCCTGGGCCTAGACTTTGGCAGGCTCGGCGAGGTCTGTCTTAAAGTAAGTCCTCTGGACAGAGAAAGGGCTTCGATTTGGTTGCCCGGCCAAGAGGACGAGATTCCGTCTGACCCACTCGAATTGCTAGTGGGTCAGAACGATTATAAGGAGCACCTGATGATTCCGGAGTGGTCCCTGATCCACAAGGAGCGTTTGCCCTGGGCACGCGACTGGTGGTCGGGATACCTCCGGACATCGTTAAGGACCATGTGTGGCTAAATTTCCAGGCCACACAGGTTCAGGTGCGACTTATAAAGTCCTCGGCTAGAGCAAGCACATCGAAGGAGAGTGCCCCTCCGGCAAAAGAAGGATCTGGACTGAAAGCCAGAGACATAGACGTACAGACGGACGAGCACTCGTGCTCCTGCAGTTGCGGTGGCAGGCAGCCGATTGCCGGTAAAGGATCTGACCAGCTGATGGGTACCTATAAGGCGGTCCCAGGAAGCGGTCGAAAGCCTGACCAGGCGATTGGCAGCCATACGCCACAAAGTTCCCGTCCTAATGAAGACCGGGAGTCGCGGCAGCTGCCTCCTCTTGATATGGACTTCGAGGAGTCCCGTATACTGGAGGAGGATCTGCTAGACGACCCCGAGTCTAATTAGAACGGGACATAGCATATTTGGTGTGTGTTCTTCTAACACACACACACACACACACATTACACAATGGGTCACACCATAAATAAAAAACACACAAACACTATAAAAATTCTTCAAGTAAACCTTCACCACTGCCGAGAGGCTATGACAGAACTTAACCGGTATGTGGTTGAGAAGGGTATAGACATCGCCCTGTTACAAGAACCATACGTGGCCAACAAACGTGTTGTTGGCCTCGGCTCCCTGGGAGAAACTCTTCTATCACAACGATGGTGAGCAACCCCCCGGACGTGCATCTTTGCAAGTAACAGGGTCAGATCATTAGGACTAATAGAAACGCTATGTTACAGAGACCTTGTTACAGTGGAAATCACTGTGGAAAGGGAGAAGAACAAGAAATCAAGAGTGGCGCTTGCTTCGGCTTACTTACCCAGTGAGACCGATTATAAACCGCCATCCCAGGAGCTAGAAGAGGTGATAAGGATGTACAAAGGTAAGGACACCCAGATTGTTGTAGGCCTTGATGCCAACGCCCACCATTTGGCCTGGGGCAGCACGGACTGCAACAAGAAGGGAGATCTGCTTTTGGATTTTATTGTTGCCTCTGATCTAGAAATTTTAAATATAGGGAATGTGGCCACTTTTGTCACACGCGCGCGAGGAGGTGCTTGACATCACCATATCGACACGCGAAATAAGTACCTTTGTCAAGAATTGGACAGTCGATGAATCCGACGCTTTTTCGGACCATCGTCGCATAACGTTCAACATAGACTGTGTATGTGATAGTGTTACAATAAGGAATGCCAGAAAAACGAACTGGGACATCTTCGAAAACGAAATGAAAAAATGGGTCCCGGGGGAAACAATGGCTCTCAGAAGCAAAGAAGAACTAGACAAAGAAGCTGAAAGACTTAATAATGCCCTGAAAGAGGCATTCCACAAGGCTTGTCCATTGACGGTGATCAAACCAGGCAAGGGACAACCATGGTGGAATAAGTCACTGCAAAAAGCCAGGAAAAGAACCAAACGAGCTCTCAGAGTCGCCCTAAAGAACAAGGACGACAATGAGAGCTGGGAGAGGTATAGACAAGATAGAAACACATTTAAATATGACTGTCGCAAAGAAGACAGGGGAGGCTGGAAAGTCTATAGTGGGGAAATCTCCAGCTACCCTGAAGCAGCAAGACTGGTGAAAGTACTCGCCAAGGATAGAAGCAGCCAACTAGGTAGCATTAGGAAGGATAAAGTTCTAATTACTAACCCAAAAGAAATCTTAGAGAACATGATGGACACGCATTTTCCCGAATGCGTGGACTTCGTCGATGAAGAAAATGACCACGGTGACCTACTCCGGAGGTGCTACAGCGGTCATAACAAAAGAATGGATAGAATGGAGTGTGGAGTCCTTCCAACCCTACAAATCACCTGGGCCGGACGGGATTATCCCGAAAATGCTCCAAATAGCATTGAAGTATATTATAGAAGACCTACTGAAACTGTTTTCAAGCAGTATCGGTACCAACTACATACCAAAATGTTGGAGAGAGGTAAGAGCAGTCTTCATTCCAAAGCCGGGAAAAAGCTCGTACCAAGAAATGAAATCTTTCAGGTGCTTAAGCCTTTCCTCCTTTATGTTAAAGACAATAGAGAAAATTTTAGACAAACAAATAAGAACTGAAATAGAAAAGACCTCAAATCCACTACATGGAAATCAACATGCATATATGGAGGGCAAATCTACAGAGACTGCCCTCCATAGCATAGTGACACGGATTCAGAGATCAATTAGCGAATCGGAATATGCCCTTGGGTGTTTCTTCGATGTGGAAGGAGCATTCGATAAAGCAACCCCGGAATCAATAGAACAAGCTCTTGAACGAGAGGGTATAGACAAACAGATTTCAGGATGGATAAAACATGCTGAAACATAGATCAATCACTGCGGAGCTAGCAAACACCACACATACAATAAGAGCAAAGAGGGGTTTCCCACAAGGTGGTTGTCTTTCACCCCTCCTGTGGTGTCTGCTTATAGATGAACTTATCCAAAAACTAAACAAACTGCACATATACACACAAGTATATTCAGACGACGGTGCACTTCTAGTATCAGGAAAAGTTCTTAGTGTCATAAGAGATATTATGAATAGAGGATTAAAAGTAACCCTAGAATGGTGTAGGAGCAAGGGACTAAATTTGAATCCAAATAAAACCAAGCTCGTTTTATTTACCACCAAAAGGAACAAGTCGTTACCTGCTCCTATCCAAATCAATAACACCAATCTAGAGATGGTAAGAGAAATCAAGTATCTGGGTGTTATCATAGACGACACACTTACCTTCAAGTCTCACATCGTGGACACTTGCGCAAAAGCGAAAGTGGCCATGATGCAGTGCCGAAAGAGCGATAGGAAGAACCTGGGGAATGAAACCCGAAATATTCATATGGGTATACAAGGCAATAATAATGCCAAGAATTCTTCACGGTGCCATAGTGTGGTGGCATAAAGCTGCTCAAAGTACCAACAAAAGGGAACTAGACAAGGTCCAAAGACTGGCTGGACTGATGGTATCGGGGGTGATGAAATCAACCCCGACGGCGTCACTAGAAATGGCCACTCGGTCTAAATCCATTGGACATAGAAATAAAAAGGAGGGCAACAGAGCAATGGTTTCGACTAAAAAGCCATAAACTCTGGAAAGGGATACACACAGACAAAGGTCACGTGGAAATAGAACGCGAATATATAGGTAACCTGTCAATGATCCTAGCAAATAATGATCTCATCAGGAAAGCAAGGATCTTTGACAAAAAGTACAAGATACACATAGGTACCAGAGAAGACTGGGAAGTCGCAGATGAGGCGGGCATTGTCGCGACAACCTGTTTCACTGATGGCTCCAGGAAAGAATCTACAAAGCTATCTGGCTCCGGCATACTGATCACACATCAGGACGGTACAGAATATGAAAGAACCGTAAAATTGGGTAAATACGCTAGCGTGTTCCAAGGAGAAATAAACGCAATCCTAGAGTGTGTGAACACTATAAGCGAATGGCCCGACAATACGGAAAAAGTCATCATATACAGTGACAGTCAAGCAGCGCTAAAAGCACTAGATAAAGAAGAAACAACGTCGGCGTTAGTTAAAGAATGCAAGGATGCTCTGAACAGGCTGGCCAACAATACTGCGGTCACTGTGGCCTGGGTTCCAGGTCATAGAGGCATAACTGGCAATGAAAGAGCAGACGAACTTGCTAGGAAAGGAGCAGATGAAACCTTCGTGGGACCTGAACCCAGACTTCCCATAGCCTATGGGATAACGAAAGGCGTCATCAAGCATAGAATGAAAGTAGAATCCAATAGAAGATGGAGAAGAACTAGAAGTCTAAGACAATCTAAAATCTTCATCAAAGCAGCAGACCAAAAGAAATCAAAACACCTGCTCAAATTGAGCAGGAAGAACATTAGAATCATTATAGGAATCCTCACAGGACACTGTCAACTGAACAGACACTTGACAGTGATTAAGCAAATGGACGATCCCATTTGTCCCAGCTGCCTGGAAGAAGAGGAAACTAGCTTTCACTTAGTAGCAGAATGTCCTGCATTTGCCGCTGCAAGGAGAGAAGTATTAGGCTCAGACGTCCTATCTGAGGATGATCTGAGCAACATTACAATAGGGCAGATGTTAAAATTCTGCAAAGTAACAGGTAGATTCAATGGGTCGCCACCAACGTGAGTTACCAGGTAACTCAAAACCCTATACGGGTCTCGGGGAATTGGGTGAAATGGTCCCAGCATAAGTGGACTGATCACCCGTCTGGTGCTCGCGCTGGCGTCCCCACATAGTAAATAATAATAATAATAAACTACGTGACTGTTGGCGTGGTGATTGCAATCTTGGGGAAAATAAAAACTGTATGTCTTTGTCCCGTTAAAGATAGCATTTAAAAGTTGCCAACTAATCGCCTCTCCATCTTTGTTTCTTCGTTCATTTAATTTAACTAATTGATCCTTAAATTTGATAGCATAAAGTTTCCTGAATTGTATTGGAATTTTGTACATTGGTGGTGGGTGGGTGTTGAAATTAAAACACAATATTGAATTGTTCCTAAATCAAATAAGTTAAGTTTTAATAAAGTAATTTCATTTTCTAACTTCCATAAATACTAGACACAGTATTTTGTATTATATTGATAGTCATTAAAAAAATAATAAAAATGTATTTTTCAATTGGATGCTCACAACTGGTATGGACCCGTTATGTCTAATCTTTATGTTAAAATCTGATTCATTTTAGACGATGTGTGTCGTCAGGACAATGGTCAAATGCTAGACGCTTTGATATAATCGTTCTGTCTTTATGTTTGTGTCTTTATGACTCAAACACTCAAGTTCAAAGTTATTGTCTTAGTTTTTAAGTTCTGATGGATAGGTAAATTTAAGTGTCTATTAACTAGTAACTTTTTGTTTGGTTGCAGTTGAACGTTGACAGCTTTTATCATGAATTCTTATTTAAAGTACTTAGAAACATGTGTTATCAATAAAATCAAAAATTATTAATAGCTAACATTTTTATTTCTATCTATTCGCTTATTTAAATAAAATTCAAACTTTACTTTTAACTATATAGGTATATGATTTAATTGGTATTTACATCGCTTGAATGATACAACCAATTAACTCGTTGGAAAGTTTGCTGTAGAAGCAATTTAAACTTGCTACGAGTATTAAAATTTATTTATGATGTTAAGGCTATATTTGTATGATAATGAACTTAGAAGCCATGGCTAGAAATTTGATGAGAATATGTGTCAATCCACGGGAAAAGGCACCTTATGGTCGTTGGCATTGCGACATTGTGATTATTATTCTTCTTTGAGAAGAAGAAGAAGTGATTATTATAAGCAAAGTAAACTTGTATGATTTATATTTTCTAAACGACATAAGGTAGCCGTGCCGCACTAGGCGTATCTCTAAGAATTATAGGATGCTAACTAAATCTTCCTGAATGTGGCTAGATAATACATCAACATAATTTCAAATCAGTCAGGTAGTTTTAGAGATTATTGTGTCCAAACAATCTAATAAAACGCTTTTTATTTTAGTTTGGAAAATTAAAAATCAGAACTTACAATGTATTAGATATCTAAATGTTAAGTATCTAGATATCTCAAATTTTCCATTTGTTGACGTGTAATGAAGTTTATGAAATACCAACCATTTGAGTAGACATCAATTTAATTCCAAGAGGTCAATTTAATTTGCTCGTAAGATCCTGCTGTTGAATAAGCAAGTAGATATAGTAGCAAGTAGATATAGTTATTATTATTTTTTATTTAGTTTTAGTTTATTTTTTAGTTAGTTAGTTTTAGTTTTTAGTTTCTTTGAAAATGTTGTTACTGGATAAATAAACAATTGTGACATGTCTTAATAGATAGATAGATAGGTAAATGATTTATTCTCAACCATTTACACTTTGGAAAATAGCATATTAACAGACCAAATAAAAACCGAAAACAAGATAATCCCGACTAAAGGGGCTTTTAGAATTTAGAGGATGTAAAAAGGGAATGCAGATATTTTACACACACTTACAATGGCAATAACAATACAAATGTAAAATATATGGCAAAATTTAAATGTGCATGTTGAATGTTTTGTGATATTGTGTCAAAATAAAAATATTTAAATGATGAGAAAGGGTCCAGACTCAGCAAATAGTCGCAGGCGAAACTCGTATAGGTACATACTTTAAAATATGAATCACCCCATACTAACAACAATTTTGACAATTATTTGAAGAAGCAATTTTTATGGTTTTCACCGCGGCTTTAATCACGTGAATTGTATACCAAAACATTCTTCATGAGTCACATCATCTATTTTAAACGTGACTTGAGTTAAATATTATGAAAATCTTCATCGCGTTAAGGGCGCAGGCTGACAAACGCGGCAGGGGACTGTAAAATTATTACGAGCATGCTTCCTTCACTGACATCCTAACATGTCTTCTCATAGGTAGGTAGATAGGTATCGTATAAAATACTAAAAAATTGTCAGCAGTTTCTATATACATATTTTTCATGGTTACCTCCTAAGTAAAGGCTTAAATTCCAGCTGTAGGCTTATGTAAAAAAAGTAGAGAAAAGAATGAAGATGTAAGAAGACAGAATTAACTTATCATTTAGTTTCTAATAGTCGAGTCACGATAAATAAAAAAATGAGCCTACTAATCAAGGGCGTCAATGACCTTAATTTTTACGTGCGTATTCTAATGTATTCTATGAAAACTTGAATTCTTGAGTTATTTTTGTATCAAGTAAGCAGTTAGTTATTTGGATATTTAACATTTCATGTTTATTTTACCTAAGTGTTTAATGAAGTGAGTTCGCAGTTCGAGTGGAAAGTACTTAAGTGAATACTATTAATTCTTACTAATACTATTAATGCGAAAGTGAGTTTGTTTATTTGTTTGTTACCTCTTCACGCTTTATCTACTGAACCAATCTTTCTGAAATTTCGCATACACATAGTACGGAGAAGGACATATTTTTTTTCGGGATGAAAGGTAGGCACCCTATGTCACATAGGGTACCTTTCTTTCCGGGAAAAATCACTGTTGCCGTGGAAAATTCACGCGGACGAAGCCGCGGGCTAAGCTTATCCCTATATATAATCGATAAAGCCCTTTCATTCTCAGAAGATTTAAATTGATTGTTTTATAAGCAGATTGTTGCACACAACAATGTCAATTCTGAAATTTCCAGCACAAATAAAATGAAACAAAGCATTTTTCTATACACTTGATTTGAGCAAGCTTGAAGTACATGCCATATAAGTGAAACATACTATCCTACTAACATCCCAGTGTGAACCAGTTGCAGTTAGGCACCATATCATCATCATAGTTGCCATTTGCGCGACCTTAATAAAGGCCGCTGCCTATCTCTACGTACATTATTCTGCTGATAAGAGCAATGGATCCTCGACAGGACTTATTAAACAATTAAGATTGATATGATAACATATTCATAGACTCTGTCAGATTTAATAATATTATATGAAAGTTCGTATATTTGTGATTTTATTAAAGAGATAAAGGAAATTAGGACAAGCATATACTTTTTACCCCTAAAATGTTGTACTCTCTCGTACCTCTCTAATTCTCACGTAGTCTGATTAAGTTTTGTTTCACTTGTTCCATTATCAAAGTCAATGGAACTACTGAGAAAAAAAATCGCACTTGTTCCATGGAACTATTTGCCAATGGAACTAGTGAGAATGATTCGGTACAAGAATCGAATTACGTACGTCGTTTCTATCACCCGATAGAAACAACATATAAATAGTCTATTTTGTACCGTTTTCTAACAGTAATTCGATTTTGTGATCTTGATTTAGTGCATAGAGACTGGCTCTTTTTGGCTGTATCTTTTGATGATGTGCTAATTTTTCGCGGAATATAAAATTTATTCCTCTTCCTATTTATGTAAGTATTTGTTACATAAATACAAGAGAAGTGTCATTCCAGTCCAGTACTAAATGCATAACATCCAAACCTGGCTGTGGTATTGCACCTATATACTAATTTTAAAGTAAATAAGGGAATCCTCAATTAGCTGTCTCATATAAAACTACTGCTGATTTCCTTAACAATGACAAAACGGAACTTATGTTAAGTAATATTTATTTATAATTTTGGGTAGCCTTGAAGGATGCGATGTGGCAATTTGATTATCACATTCTGTTGAACGAGAAAATGTGTTTGTAGATGGTTGTTATGAGCAGAGTAGGTAACTGACGGCCCAGAGTGCATTAGCAACTTCGATTAGGTACTAAGATTTGTTTATCATAGGTACGTACACTATTTAAATTAAAAAAATAAAAGTTTTAAAATTGTAGATAAATAATATGCAACAATAATAAAATTATTGTTAATGGAGTGGAATTTCTACAAATAATCTGGTTTAACTTTTTGTTTGTTAATGTATGTTATATGTAATTGTAATTGAACAAATGTGTATTAATACTGATTTAACGATCTAACAGTATTGTTAATTTATTACGACTAAATTTAAATTAATACCTTTTTGATCGAAATACTTGGGCAAGTATGATCTCTAATAGTAAATCGTATAGTTATAATATAACTTGTCTTCAGTACATCGTACCCAGGGATTATTACAAAAGCCAACTAAGTACTTCATCAAAATTAATTCAGTATGTAGTCTTCGAGAGCTCCTTCTAGTAAAGTAAAAGGAAACAAAATATATTTGTATTTTTTAGTCTAGTCCATAGATCCATTCATTTAAAAAAAACTTACTCTATGGTCTAGTCATTAACATTTTTGGAAAATTTGAAGTTTTATATTTAACAACTCATTGTGATAAAAATAATCCAAGTTTACCTACCGCTAATGTGATTAAAAGTGCACGAGCATTCTGTGCGACGACGACGCTGAAAACAATGCTCGCCGAGTGAAGTAACGCATTCAGGTTTTACGTTACCGAGCCTTTCGCACGCGAAGCACGTTCCTCACCATCTTATGAGAATTTGTCTCCCCGAGACGTCTGGCTTTCAAAGCCACTATTTCAAGATGTGAGTGAGCGTTGAATCGTAAACATGGCGAAGGGCTGGGGCACTCACTACACCCCAAGAAGTACGTAAATCTGTCGAGAAGCAAATCTGTAACGAATCTGCATATCCAATCCAGAATCTGCCGTACACCGAACAAACAAAATATCATTATTCTACAACTTCAGATCTTGAGTTAATGTTTTAAATATGAAATCTGTTTCCAGCCTATATAACCGAATTGTTCGCCAGGGTTAGGAAAAAAATAGACAAGATATAGAGTAGATGAGGTGATCTGATCATATTTTGTTAGACCAATTATTTTCCACCTAAAGGTTGATACTCTCAAGCTCAGTGCGCCCACAACCTAAAGGCCAGCGGGTAATTTTGCAAGTAATGCAATATGCCGTGAGTGTCAAAAATACGAAGTTCAATTTAAAATATGACACTCAAGTATTTCCATGAAAATTGTTATAGGAAAGTTATAGTTATTATATTAAAAGGCCGGCAACACTCCTGCGATACCCCTGGTGTTGTGGTTGTCCATGGGCAGCGGTGATTACTTACGATCAGGTGACCCGCTTGCTCGTTTGCTGTCCTATGTTATATAAAAAAAGTTATATTTAACTGTTCTGTGTAACTATCCGTTTGTTCTAGCAAGGGTATTAATTTTTACCTATATATAACAATTTTAGCAGCATTACTTATTTAGTACTAAGTAGATTTGTGTAAGTCTAACACGTATTAAACATTTTTTTGTAGATTGGCTGCATTAAGGTCAGTCGATTTAGTCAAATAATGCATTGGAAAGTATCAGGAGATAAGTTTACAATGTTATGTAATTTTATGAGTAGGTATCTTACTTTTCCCCAAAGTCATGATGTTGTTGTCAGCTTTTTGCGTTTTGAATATCAAAATTACCTATAGCTCCTAAACGAAGACATAACTGTAAATACAAGTCCGAGGTTTGTAGTTATGTGACAGGTCGAGCAGTGGTAATGCTAAGATGTTTCTTTTAAAACAATTTTGAATAATTTAGCAACAGTTTTATTGACGCCGAATACCTAACTTGAAATGGATATGAGTGGGCCATTATATTGATTCATAGTGTCGTTTTGATTTTTGTTATGTTTTTGCTACTCTAACTTCTTATTAATATATGTATCTGTGATATCTACACTATAATTTCCAGGTGTCGTAATTATTTTCTTTTAGTGCTAAAATAAGATATTAAGGAGTGCATTCTATCTAATAGTCTTTAAAAATATATATTTATAATATATTGTTGTTCACAGAATTTAATATGAATCTGTGGTTAGATGATGAAGTTTAAGTATTTAGTGCTTTCTAAAAGTAGTCAGCATTCGTCTCGTATTAATTCCTCACAGATCGCTAATACATTTTATTCAAACAGAAGAGCTCAGAAGCTTTCAATAAGGCTATAATAAATTTAAATTATGTAAAAGTAACAAAATAACTGTACGAAACTATTAATATATTTGTTTGTTTTGTGTATTTTAATATTTAATCATCGAGCAGAGGTTTCTAAATGTGCTATTAATCCTACAATCGCGGCATTTACTCGGTCGTTGAAGAACTAATAATTTTAATGAAATATGACATAACGTATAAAAATAAACTTTTAATATAATAAAGATAATATAAAAGTTTCAAAGCGAAATAGAAGAACAATGACAAAAAACTGTGAAAACCATTTTTTCATGTCAGTGCTTAAAATGTTAATGTAACATTATTTAATTCACCGACCGATAAAATCTTAGGGATACCCATAAAGAGGGCAATGCCTTAGAAAAAGTTAAACGAGGTGGGTTCAGATGATTCAGAAAAGGCACAAGATTTGCTGATTTTTCTCTATTTATGGTCTGTGGTTAGTTTGTGGTTGGGTGTGGGTCACACAATTTACTGGATTTGGAAGTTATTGAGTTAAATTAAAATCTTTGGGGTTTTCCAGAATCATGAAATGATTTTTTTAGTCATTATATTAATTTATTGTACAGAAATACTAGTTAAAGGATGTTCGTTTTATTTTAAAAGTACTAAATTTGTTACGTCAAATTTAATTTGAACACAAAAAAATCTGTTTTATCAAAAAAATTCACTCAGTACCTTCACAGATGACATATTTAATAAGGTATTATCGCTTTTATATCTTGATAATGCCAACAGATTAAAATCTTGTGTTTGGGCCAAATTAATTTATTCTGACGTGTTACATGATAAGCAATAGATATTGCTGCCGAATGATAAGTACTCGTAGAGGATGTAGTACGTGCGAAATTAAACTAGAAGTTTTCAATATGAAATAAATATTATAATACAAATAATCGCATTGTACTGTACAGTCTTTCGGTCCAACATAACGTTAAAGGTTTGAGACTATATACAATCAAATTCTATTTATTTAGAATCTAAATATTTCAACATCGGAGGAGATTGAGCTTCCTTCCACGTTGTCATCTACGTGAATGATTTTTTCGACATTTTCATTAAAAGTGACTACTGATTTTCGTCTTGGAAGTCGTACTTCCCGAACTCGTCGGTGTCTGATAGATCTTCATCTGCATCTTTTAATTTATCTTTTATTACTATTGGTAGTAGTATATTAGGATCAGGTTGACTAATATCGACTATAGATTCAATGGGTGGTTCTTTTTTAGAAGTTGTTGGGATAACTGCTTCAACGTATGGAGCGTCGATCATCTCTTGCAGTCTCCTCTCGCTACGTTTTAGATCCTCTATATTTATTCTTGGCTTGGAGTCGATCATCGACCTTTTCAGGTGGCACGATTGACTCATTCCGTGATTCCAAACTATTTTCGTCACTGAACTCTTCATATTTTCTTGCTTTCCTCCTGTGGACAATAACGTGAACGAGTTATTGGAGCCCCGTGACAAGAAAACTTAATTTAAATAACGGATGACTTACCATTTAAGGAAGAACCATATAAGAATTGCTACAAGCAGAATGAAGAGCAGGACACTGAGCACTATTGTAGCCACTAACAAGCCTATATCACGTCCTGCATGTATCTGCCGAGCCTCAAGATGATCTTCCAGCGATATACTGTCCGCTATGCTAACCACTCCCGTAGCGTTGCTATTTATGTTTCTGGAATGCAAAATGTTTATTATAAAGTGTAATAAATAATAATGATTAAAATCTTAATAGAAAAACATATTTTTCAATATTGAGTAGAAGCTTTGAACATTTAATGGTTGCTAAAATTAATAAAATTTAAATTTTGCAGTCTGAATAATTAGCATAAATATAACAAATATCTATTCTAACAGTTTTGTCATTCGCCAACTTGTTAAATGCCCCATGCTGTAATTTACAAACAAACTTTATGCAGATGGAATGTTTTACGAGGCTATTACACCCGGACGTCCTTTTAGTTGCATGGACGAGCTAGTATGTTACTAAAACTCTGCATTTAGTATGACAGAGTTTTAGTAAACGGTAAAAATTGCGATTTTATCATTTACGATTTATTTATTGTAAAAATACAGGTGAAGCATTGACCGTACAGTTTTTAAAGCTTTTAATTTTAGCATATAACTTACTCGATCAGGTCATCTGCTGCTACTGGCTCCCGTTCTATCAGTCCGTAAACATACAGCTGTAAAGTAGCTCCTGAACCATTTGTTTGTCTTTTCTTTCTTGTGTTCAGTCCATCTATGCTTTCAGTTTCATCTGATATGACAACAGCTCTCAATACCCTTACTTCGTGTCCAATTGACTGACTCAAATTTGCTATTATATTTGT
>CM031585.1:9414514-9599928 GCA_018467065.1 Ephestia elutella
TAAATTAAAAAATGTGAGGAGGAAAAAATACTAGAAAATGAAAATTGTTACCTGTAGTTGTACCAAAGCACGTGTGGTAAAACGACTTCTTCCAAGTTCCAGGAACTGGGTATCCTACGGCTATGGGTTCGTCTTCTTTGCCGACAAATATCGGTGCGTTGTCATTGATGTCATTCACTATAAGGTTCACGACACTCCCTTGATGGATCGTGACAGCAATCGACTCTCCAAGTATCCAATTACTTGTTCCGTAGTCGTAAGTACCAAGCCAGTCTAACCTTGATTCTCTAACTGATCTCCTTTTACGAAGTTAAAGTATTGCAGTGTACTTCTAGCTCAACCTGAACTTGAGATAGCGCCATGAAAGCTATAGATATTTATACATCACTTTAACATGTCTACCACAAGACGTTAATAGCGCCACTGGAGCTCCCTGTCCGTTCCGGTCCGTGGCGTGCACGAATCCGCGTATGGCGGCTGCAGTTACTAGATGGAATCATTGCCGTGCGCAGATTGCGCACGTGCACAGACCCTGAGCTCGGAGACACCGCCAGCTCGGGCTCTGGCAGGCTCAGTATACAGTGTTTGTGATTTCACCAACATCGAGCGTCCGCTGCTCAAGAGGAAAAGTTAATATTTATACATCACGTCTTAATGTCTAAAGACGTCGTAAGACAGCCTCCCGCAAGGGATGGTGCGGATGGTATGCTGTGATGATGAATTTGGCACATCCTCTTCTCATGTATTACCACAACCGTTTGGTGGGTAAAATAGTACTTATGTAACCAATCTTAAGTCATCGAAAGAAGAAATGAAAGAGCAGGGAAAAATAAAATAAAATCAAATAAGGAACTAATAGAACATTTTTATTTAATTTTTATTTTAAGAGTCGTAAAACTCGAAGACCACGCTTATTAGGGGGCTTACAAGGTTCAGTCATAGGGTATTTACATTCCTTAAAATCTACTTTAATTTTGTACAGTTAGTGACAAATCTCAAGTATTGAGCAATCATTAGTTTTATGAAAAGCTATCAAACTAAACGTTATTAGTTCTGTTTAGTAGAAGAAAACCAAAGGTCAAACATAATATTAGTAGTGACTCGCACGCAATAAATTTGCTAATAATTCCAATACCCAAACTCAAAACTATTTTTGTTCGAAATAAACCTGTCTTTATTTTATTAGACTTAAGTGTAATATACTTTGACTCATCATTATAAACAACTGTAAAGATATAAGTATAAGACGTAGCTATGTTCCGTTAAATTAAAAAATGTGAGGAGGAAAAATACTAGAAAATGAAAATTGTTACCTGTAGTTGTACCAAAGCACGTGGTAAAACGACTTCTTCAAGTTCAGGAACTGGGTATCCTACGGCTATGGGTTCGTCTTCTTTGCCGACAAATATCGGTGCGTTGTCATTGATGTCATTCACTATAAGGTTCACGACACTCCTTGATGGATCGTGAGCAATCGACTCTCCAAGTATCCAATTACTTGTTCCGTAGTCGTAAGGACCAAGCCAGTCTAACCTTGATTCTCTAACTGATCTCCTTTTACGAGTTAAAGTATTGCAGTGTACTTCTAGCTCAACCTGAACTTGAGATAGCGCCATGAAAGCTATAGATGGATCTTCTCTATCTATTACACTAGCATGCAATCCAATTTCATCTATATATAACCAGTCCTGATCGACAGGGAATCGGTTGGTGAGAGTGTATGAACAACCTGCGTAGTCAGTGCCGTTGAAAATTACTAGATTGGAATGTGCCTCCTCTTCGTCTCTGTCTAATACTATTAGTGGAGGAAGAGTGATGCCGGTCACATCTACAGTCAAATATACCTGAAAATGTAAAACAGTATTAGAATACAAAAAGGCCAAAGGCTCGACGTGCTACCGTGAACTTGGCCCCGCTGTAGGATAAGATAAAACGGTATATCACGAACCACTTTTCGCATCTAAATAATTTTGGAAATAGATTTTGACGAGCTTACTACAAAAAATTCAAATAAATTAAGAAACACGTGTGCTATGTTTTGTAAGGATCCGTTCAGAAACGCGACAAACATTCCGACAAAAGCAAAATTGAAAAGTATCGGAAAACGTACCGTTGCCGCCTCGGTAGCCTGTGTGATGCGTGTTGTAGCTACTACTTGGAAGGGGTACTCCCCAGCGTCGACTGGCGAAGAAACCAGGAGTTCTCCGTCGTTGTTCACCGTCAGTCGGGCGGCGAGGTGGGCTGTTGATAAATATTGATGTTTTATTAACCTCGATAATTGGATTCAATATTTCATAGGAACACAATTACTAGTAATAAATTCTATTCGCCATTATTTAAGGTTTATTTCTTCTTCTCTTCTCTCAGCCGAAAGACGTCCACTGTTGGACAAAGGCCTCCCCCAAGGATTTTATCCATGGAGGGTTTTGCCGTAATCGCCACGCTTGGCAGACGGGTTGGCGATCGCAGTGTGATGGCATAGTACGCAGAAAGATGCTGCTGCCCATCCTCCGGTGTTTTTTAAATCCCTTAGTCGCCTCTTACGACACCCACGGGAAGAGATGGGTTGGTGCTATTCTAGGGCCACACCACAGGCCGCAAGGGCGTCAAGGTTTATTTATGTACTATTAATTGCTTGAATAGTTTTGAAGTTTTGAAAAGCAAAATAGTAACTTTACATGTGCAGGTAGATACTTCATTAGTTTTTAACTAGATTAAGATCTGATTAATTGTAGAGGCAGGCATGCATGCACGAAAAATAACAAGGCACGTATATAGTACCTATGTGCCAGCTGGTTTTTTTCCCGCGCTGATCGAAGAACGAAAGAAAACCTTTGATAGCCCTATATTAATGAGAATGTGTAGGTTCACAGTACACACACACATACCTAAAACTATTAGATGTAAGCAAAAATTGTCGTAAAAAATATAAACTCATTCTAACCACACGTAATTTGCTTTTCGTATAAATCACTACCGGTATTTTATTCCAGTACACCTTAATATCAGATACAGAATCAATCTTTTCCCTTACGGGGTAGACGGAGCTAAGGTTCGTAAGGTTCGAAGGCCACCCAGCTTATTGGTGGAACGGGGATTCAGATATAGATATAGGTTAGTTAATTTGCTAGCCGATCGCCTTCACAGTCGAAAAAAATAACATGCATTGTGTCATCACAATACCTACATGCTATTTTGTCTATTACCTTACAATCTATACATATAATAAAACAGTAAAAATATTTTGTCTGTACATTTAGTATTTTTGACTAAAATGGATAGAGGGACACTTAAAAAAAAACAATAGAAAGCAAAAAAATTTTTTTGGAATTTCTTGTCTGTCTGTCTGTCTGTCTGTATGTATGTACGCGTTTCACGCAAAAACTACTGGACGGATTTGAATGAAACTTTTTTGTTGTAT
Source organism: Ephestia elutella (assembly GCA_018467065.1). Classification (NCBI taxonomy): domain Eukaryota; kingdom Metazoa; phylum Arthropoda; class Insecta; order Lepidoptera; family Pyralidae; genus Ephestia; species Ephestia elutella. The sequence goes on from CM031585.1 coordinate 9,417,936, forward strand.
AGCTATTAAGCCTGGGCAACATATAGGCTATGATTCATTTTGAAAACTGGAACACCTGATGAAGAACCATAACAGAACAGCTAAACTATAAGAAATATGGAAATGGTGCTTTAACAAAAGTCGTTCAACCTGATGAGCATTTTCTGCTGATGTATAAAAATTGAAGATCTGGAACATCTGATGAAAAGCTCCAAGAGACCAGCTACACTATAACATATATGGAAATGGCGCCTTAGCAAAAACCGTTCGACCTGATGAGCATTTTCTGCTGACGTATAAAAATTGAAGATCTGGAACATCTGATGAATAACTTCAAGAGACCAGCTACACTATAACATATACGGAAATGGCGCCTTAGCAAAACTTGGTTAATCTGATGAGCATTTTCTGTAGACGTATAAAAATCGAAGATTGGAACACAGGAAACAGTTTGGAACACAAAAAGACTTTTCATCTAAGCCAAAGTCACGCGGGCGAAGCCGCGGACAACAGCTAGTAAATAATATATTTACCTATATTCGCTTTTAAAGGCTATGGTTTCATTTTAATTAACGACGTGAAAGTGATTTACTTGCTACTGAAAAGTATCGAGGTAACGGTAAATTAATCAATACCTCAGTAATGTTTCATTAAATTAAACGTCATGCTTGGCTGTCAACGTTTCTTTGTTACGATATCATCATTTGTATTAAGTAGTATCTATACACAAAACGAGTAGGTACCTACGTAAGTATGTATAGCAGTTGGGATAAGTTTTTGTTCAACGACACGTGTTTGCTTTTACGAAACTTCTGGCGTTATGCACTCTAGAGATTCTAACACATTAATTTATCAACTTTTAATAATAAGCGAGCGAATTAGTATTAATTATAACGCTACAAACAGTACATTAATAGTATTACTTTTATCTCTTTTTTTTCTTATAAATATTAAGTAAGAAGTTATTCTTACAAATTTACGGAGACTATGAAAATGGGTCCCATTTTTCGGTAGAAATTTTCATGAAATACTGCTGACTAAAGTAAGAAAAAAATGTCCATGAATTAAGTACGAGTAAATAGATAGATGCTACAAAACCAGAAACCTTTAAGTTTAAAGGCAGCAAAAATTATATTTTACACTCAAAGCATGTTTGATATGAAATTTCGTAAAGGCTGTCAAAGGCTCGCTAACGATTTAAAATATTATGAAACCTATACCTTCCTATACCTAACAGAAAATATTATTATTTTTATATTTTTAAAATTCTAGTCTAACTAATCAATATTAAAATTCGTCCGTTACTGACTGAATAACTGACAGACAACGCACAACCACAATTACTGGGCGTAGGAAGTTGAAAGGTATGTAGGTTCCTCGAAATGTATGTAGGGGAAAACTATAAGAGGATTTCCCGTAATTTCCACGAGAACAAAGTCCCGGGCCCATGCTAGTATTATATTTAAAATCAATAAATATACTTAATATAAATTAGTCAGACTCACCATCGTCTACGACTACTGAGTAACCAAGGGACTCTCCGTTGTCGGCAGTGGCGGAAACTCTTCCTACGACTCCTGTTTGAAGGATGTCTGCTCTTATCTCGTAGCTCGATGAGCTGAACGTAATTGTTGGTGGAGGATTTGGAGTTTCTAGAAAGAACAAATCAATTATTAAGTACTTTAAATAATTTTAATTATATATTTTTTTTATGGTCATCCAGCGAGGCAATATGCTGCTGGGGTTATGGGAACCTTTGGGTCAGATATGAGATCGGACTTTCTATTTAATTAAGGTTATGCCTGTTCCTATTGAATAAATTGAACAGTCGACATTTTAATAAATATAAAGTACGAGTATTAAAAAAAATATTATTCTTCTCTTTGTGGATCATAGAAAGTTTAAACAGAAAAAATATTAGAGAACAGAAGTGAAAACATCAACATATACAGATATGACCCAGTCGACGAAGAGAGCAAGAGAGATCTGTATCTCTACAGAACAAGACAGAGTAAGAGAGATACAGATCTCTCTTGCTCTCTTCGTCGACTGGGTTCAATTTTACGTTAATGAGCGTTACATAGCAAAGCATTACGGCTCAGTCTCTTGTAAAAATAACCATAAAATAGGCTCAGCGAGCCTAAAACACGTCTTTATTTTCTGTCAAAAATATTTAAACTAATAATAATCTTAAGTACTCTCATATAGAAATTAGATATAGTGAAAAATACCATGCGAGCAGGACTTGAACTCGCGACCAGGTCTTTATACGACCTTGCTCTTCCAACTGAGCTATCGCATTTCAATCCTGCACATCGAAAAAATTCGATGATTATGATGATGATGATTCGAAAATGATTCGATGTGCAGGATTGAAATGCGATATGAGATTTGAGATTGATGATTGAGATTTTACTGTTTTGACACAAAATATAGATACCAGAATACATTTACCAGTGTGGAAGGCCCGCAATACCAATACTGCAGCTGCATCTCCTACATGGATTTCCACTGCAACGTGCGTGACGTCAGTGGGCAAAGTCACTGACCCTGTTCGTTCTACGGTTATTACCCCCTCGGATAGACTTGCTGTGAACAGCTCTCCATAATCTGCAACGAATGGAAAACCGATACAGAACAAAAATAATAAAATGACCAAATAATACAATTATACATCTGTATGATTATGGTTCTCTTAAGTACTCGTCGGAGTATCTGTCTTATTTTCAACAACAACACAATCTAAATATAACAAACACACTACGCTAATACGCGACGTAGGTACACTACACTCTAATGTAAAGTAGTTTAAGATTGTGAGAGACTGGTGTCTGAACTAAGCAGAGCTTGTATCCCAGTACACCAGCCTCTCCCCACGAGATGATACAGCGTTAACATAAAAAAAACTCAAAAGTTTCTGTAAAAATAACAAAAAAAAAAATAAGACAAATGAAAAAATAAATTATTATTTTTAGATTATCGAACTAATAGGACCACTTTTATTATTAATAGGAGAACCAAAATCATGGAGTACTCGCCGCACACGTGTTTAAAAAAAGTGCAATCTGTGCAATAATCTTACCGCCTTTAACGTCAACAGTCGTTTCATCAGTGCCTGTGACTGAAATACTTTCGTGTTGAACAGTGTTTGCCTGTATTGTACCTTCATAAAGAACTTTGCTGAAAGTCACTGTAGGCCCTCCTGGAAATAAAAAAAAAATGGCTAGATTATAAAAAAAAAAAACATTATTTTTCGTTATAAGATCTACAAGGTATTAAAAAAAAATTGTACGTCACAGACAGTATAGCAATTTTTTTCTCTGTGACAGTAATTTTGATGCAGTATTTGTGAGAATATTTTTATATTCTATAAAATTAAAAACATTTACAAAATTATTTGTAAAGTCAATAGAATAATACCTGAGCGATCAAATTCAAGTATAATAGTCGTAACTGCAGTTAGAGTGTTTTCCAAAGATGCCTGTACTCCAAGGATTATAATTCCATTCGTTGGCAACTCATCTGAGGGAATTATAGTTTGTAACTCCACAATGACTGTTGCTCCATTTCGAGAAAGATCAAAGTAGGCATGCAACTCTAAAAATATTTAAAATAAATTGAATATATAGTCAGATATTATGTATACCTACCCATATCTCAGAGAATCTAGTCTCGGGGAGTCACCAGACGACAGAAAGACAACACTTATACAGAAAAAAAAATTACAGCCAGTCAGTGGGACTAACGAAATAAAAAAGAAGCCAATTACTAACCTAAATAGGCTGTAATTGTTTTAAATACGGATCATTGCTGTCCGAAATAAATGAAATTATATAAGGTGGACTCAAATTAACTACAAATATTTTCAGGACTGGCTCCAGGAGGCTAAATAAACGTATTGGAGATAAAATTTTAAAAATCGATACGCTAGTTTTTATTTATTTTTTTCTAACAAAAACGATATTATAAAATGACGACATTTAGTATCATACTGTAGATACATGTTAGACAATTCATTCATCTATAAGCTCCACCCACCAAATAATAGTAGAAAGCTCCACCCACCAAATAATAGTAAAATTAAATTGATTTTCCGTCTTCCTCTTTTTTATCAAAAGTGCGTGGAAGACAGAGTTTTATTTATTTGTGTGGATTAACACACCACACACACACACACACACACACACACACAAATAACCTAAGATAGCCTAATAACCAATGACATTATGTCATTGCTAATAAATAATAAGATGATAATTTAAGTGTAAGTTTTGGGGTTTAAGGCGACTAGGAGAGCAAACACGTGAATTTGGTTTATCAAATTTATTAATAAGTTTACAATTTACAATAAAATAATACTTCCCATCACACTTTTTCACACGTAAACGTAAAACTTGCACTCATCTGTCCACAAAATGTTATTATTACGGTTCCTACACAACCACTGCGAAAACTCCACTCTGTCTCATAGTCCGTCGGGAGCATCTCCTGAATCCTCAGAATATGATAGGGATGAAATCCCTCGCTATGCAACACTTTTAAAATGTATGATTACGACACAAAGAAGACACGTGCGGCGTCTTCAGAGCTGGCCACCGGGTGTCTTAAAAAAAGTCCAACACATCTTCTTCCAGCCGTACAGGATACCGCGGTCGGCCTGCACCAGGCCTGGGTCGGAAACTGCCGGTCTCGCGGTGACGCTGCACGGCACCAAGAATAGTTCTTGGGTTGATCTGCCGACCATACCTCTCGAAAAAATCTCGCACGCCCGAGTACAAATTTCATTTGCATCATGGTAGCAGATTGTCATATTCAAGTAGTCCTGGTTTTAATATCGGTAAGGCATTTTTTACAACATACAACTTCATGTCAAAGCTTTTTATTAAACCAATCTCCAAGACAACGTCTATGGTATATCTCTGGTATGTGCACAGAGTATATCAAAATGAGGTTGTAACATTCCTCCCCAATTAACTTAAAGCATTTCTTCGATTAATCGACGAGGTGCTTGCCTCTGCCGGTTCGGGAATACACAGAGTATCTATCAGCAGAGTCGACAAAGTATGTAATGTTTTGTCTCATGTCAAGGTATGTATTTTTTAACATCTTTATTAAACATGGTCGTTACTATTGTGCAATAGTTTTAGGTCGGGAAAACAATTAAATACGTAGGTGATAAAAGAAAGTCAAGTGCGAATGAGGCCATACCAACTAGTAGATCTATCAAATGGTTCAACATTTTTGCTCTCACTAAAACATAAATAAAAGCCAAACTTTATTTTCGCCATTCGATCCGTAGACGCTGTTACTGGACGAATTACATTCACTTTTTAGTGTTCGAACGGGACCCTATTACTAACACATCTTAAGAATACGAATAATTAAATTAAAACAATTATTTAAGGGGGCTCCCATACACCAAACGTGATTTTTTAGAATGCTACGGAACCCTTCGTGCACGAGTTCGACTCGTACTTGGCCGGTTGTTGATTTGATTTGAAAAGGAAAAATGAAAAGTTTTCAGATATCTTTATTTTCTGTTTGTCAAGACAAGAGACCTTTCCAGTAATAGAATAATCCATTAATAATAATATTAAAAAAACCTATGAAAAAAACCTATAAAAAAAGACCTATGATTGATTGCTCCGTTCCATAGTTACTCTATGACAGAGCGGCACCATAGATAGAGCAACACGGAGTCACGCGCGCGCCGGTGGGCGGAGGCTTTTTTTTGTGGCCGCGTGTAGGTAGTTTCATTTTAATTGGTTAAAATAATTGGCCAATGAGGTAAGGACTGAAACATCGTCTCTCGTGTTTTATGTTACATGATACAGGATGTCATAATGTTACGGTTTTCAAAAAACAAAAAGTTAATTTTTCTCGAAAACTAGCGTGTAGAAAATTGAAAAAACCACTGATATTATTTCTAAATAATATCAGTAATCAGCCCTGAAAATATTTGTAGTTAATTTGAGTCCACCTTATATATTCAAAGACAATAAATAAAGAATACGTAAAATAATAATACTTCTAACTTCTCAAATTCAAATTTCATTAATTACGTAAATAAAAAACAATAAACTAATACTAAAAAATACCTCCAATCAGTGTAAAGACAACATCATCTGTGTATCCTTCAGTGAGAGTGATCGACTGGATGTTGACGATGTCATTTTCAATAGACCCAATGTAACTTGACCTTTCGAACCCAAGGATGGGCACGTTTTCATCGATCTCTGAAAAGTGAAAAGACTGTAAGTTAGCCTATTCGGAAGGAAGAACAGAAAGTGAATTAACTGCATCAACGCTTGCAATTACCGTTAGGTAGCAGTATAACCACAGTCGCCTGTGCGGTGGCCCCAACCACCGACTGAGCATTGATAACGAATAGCAACTGATTGTTGTTAGCTATCACTGCTGGTGGAATCGCCTCACGGATAGTCAAAGTAACAGAGTTTCCGTTTTGTGCAATTGCAAAGTAAGTCGAACTTTCTGGAATGAGATAATACCGGATGTTAAATACCAAAAAGCTTCATAATATCTCTGTTAGATCCAGTATTTGAAATTATACCAGATATTTAAATTCTTTGGACTCACCACCATCCAGCGTAAACTGCACGTCTGCGTTGAATCCGTCTGCTAGAGAAATGGGATTTTCAAGGGTAACACCGATAGTAGCATTGTAAGTTCCGACGTAGTAAATTTGTCCGAACACTAGATTTTCGACGTCTGGCGAAGTATTGTCTCTAACAACCTCGAGTATGACCGTGGTTACAGCCGGCAACGAGTCGGTGGGGGTGGAAGCTTGTACTCCGAGCACAATGATTCCATTAGTCGGTAACGATTCATCAGGGATCGTTCTGTCTAATCTTAAGGTGATTGTTGCTCCATTACGCGTGTATGCGAAGTAGCTTTCGAGATCTGTAAGACAATTGAGTATGTAACAATGTGCGCTTTGGAAAAGTTTCTTACGATTATCAATTTTATCAGGTCGTGAACCAACCTCCGATCAGTGTAAAGACAACATCATCTGTGTATCCTTCAGTGAGAGTGATCGACTGGATGTTGACGATGTCATTTTCAATAGACCCAATGTAACTTGACCTTTCGAACCCAAGGATGGGCACGTTTTCATCGATCTCTGAAAAGTGAAAAGACTGTAAGTTAGCCTATTCGGAAGGAAGAACAGAAAGTGAATTAACTGCATCAACGCTTGCAATTACCGTTAGGTAGCAGTATAACCACAGTCGCCTGTGCGGTGGCCCCAACCACCGACTGAGCATTGATAACGAATAGCAACTGATTGTTGTTAGCTATCACTGCTGGTGGAATCGCCTCACGGATAGTCAAAGTAACAGAGTTTCCGTTTTGTGCAATTGCAAAGTAAGTCGAACTTTCTGGAATGAGATAATACCGGATGTTAAATACCAAAAAGCTTCATAATATCTCTGTTAGATCCAGTATTTGAAATTATACCAGATATTTAAATTCTTTGGACTCACCACCATCCAGCGTAAACTGCACGTCTGCGTTGAATCCGTCTGCTAGAGAAATGGGATTTTCAAGGGTAACACCGATAGTAGCATTGTAAGTTCCGACGTAGTAAGTTTGTCCGAACACTAGATTTTCGACGTCTGGCGAAGTATTGTCTCTAACAACCTCGAGTATGACCGTGGTTACAGCCGGCAACGAGTCGGTGGGGGTGGAAGCTTGTACTCCGAGCACAATGATTCCATTAGTCGGTAACGATTCATCAGGGATCGTTCTGTCTAATCTTAAGGTGATTGTTGCTCCATTACGCGTGTATGCGAAGTAGCTTTCGAGATCTGTAAGACAATTGAGTATGTAACAATGTGCGCTTTGTAAAAGTTTCTTACGATTATCAATTTTATCAGGTCGTGAACCAACCTCCGATCAGTGTAAAGGCAACATAGTCTGTGTATCCTTCAGTGAGAGTGATCGACTGGATGGTGACGATGTCATTTTCAATAGACCCAATGTAACTTGACCTTTCGAACCCAAGGATGGGCACGTTTTCATCGATCTCTGAAAAGTGAAAAGACTGTAAGTTAGCCTATTCGGAAGGAAGAACAGAAAGTGAATTAACTGCATCAACGCTTGCAATTACCGTTAGGTAGCAGTATAACCACAGTCGCCTGTGCGGTGGCCCCAACCACCGACTGAGCATTGATAACGAATAGCAACTGATTGTTGTTAGCTATCACTGCTGGTGGAATCGCCTCACGGATAGTCAAAGTAACAGAGTTTTCGTTTTGTGCAATTGCAAAGTAAGTCGAACTTTCTGAAATTAGATAATACCGGATGTTAAATACCAAAAAGTTTCATAATATCTCTGTTAGATCCAGTATTTGAAATTATAACAGATATTTATATTCTTTGTACTCACCACCATCCAGCGTAAACTGCACGTCTGCGTTGAATCCGTCTGCTAGAGAAATGGGATTTTCAAGGGTAACACCGATAGTAGCATTGTAAGTTCCGACGTAGTAAGTTTGTCCGAACACTAGATTTTCGACGTCTGGCGAAGTATTGTCTCTAACGACCTCGAGTATGACCGTGGTTACAGCCGGCAACGAGTCGGTGGGGATGGAAGCTTGTACTCCGAGCACAATGATTCCATTAGTCGGTAACGATTCATCAGGGATCGTACTGTCTAATCTTAATGTGATTGTTGCTCCATTGCGCGTGTAAGCGAAGTAGCTTTCGAGATCTGTAAGACAATTGAGTATGTAACAATGTGCGCTTTGTAAAAGTTTTTTAAGATTATCAATTTTATCGGGTCGTGAACAAACCTCCGATCAGTGTAAAGGCAACTTCGTCTGTGTATCCTTCAGTGAGAGTGATCGACTGGATAGTGACGATATCATTTTCAATAGACCCAATGTAACTCGACCTTTCGAATCCAAGGATGGGCACGTTTTCATCGATCTCTGAAAAGTGAAAAGACTGTAAGTTAGCCTATTCGGAAGGAAGAACACAAAGTGAATTAACTGCATCAACGCTTGCAATTACCGTTAGGTAGCAGTATAACCACAGTCGCCTGTGCGGTGGCCCCAACCACCGACTGAGCATTGATAACGAATAGCAACTGATTGTTGTTAGCTATCACTGCTGGTGGAATCGCCTCACGGATAGTCAAAGTAACAGAGTTTCCGTTTTGTGCAATTGCAAAGTAAGTCGAACTTTCTGAAATTAGATAATACCGGATGTTAAATACCAAAAAGTTTCATAATATCTCTGTTAGATCCAGTATTTGAAATTATAACAGATATTTATATTCTTTGTACTCACCACCATCCAGCGTAAACTGCACGTCTGCGTTGAATCCGTCTGCTAGAGAAATGGGATTTTCAAGGGTAACACCGATAGTAGCATTGTAAGTTCCGACGTAGTAAGTTTGTCCGAACACTAGATTTTCGACGTCTGGCGAAGTATTGTCTCTAACGACCTCGAGTATGACCGTGGTTACAGCCGGCAACGAGTCGGTGGGGATGGAAGCTTGTACTCCGAGCACAATGATTCCATTAGTCGGTAACGATTCATCAGGGATCGTACTGTCTAATCTTAATGTGATTGTTGCTCCATTGCGCGTGTAAGCGAAGTAGCTTTCGAGATCTGTAAGACAATTGAGTATGTAACAATGTGCGCTTTGTAAAAGTTTTTTAAGATTATCAATTTTATCGGGTCGTGAACAAACCTCCGATCAGTGTAAAGGCAACTTCGTCTGTGTATCCTTCAGTGAGAGTGATCGACTGGATAGTGACGATATCATTTTCAATAGACCCAATGTAACTCGACCTTTCGAATCCAAGGATGGGCACGTTTTCATCGATCTCTGAAAAGTGAAAAGACTGTAAGTTAGCCTATTCGGAAGGAAGAACACAAAGTGAATTAACTGCATCAACGCTTGCAATTACCGTTAGGTAGCAGTATAACCACAGTCGCCTGTGCGGTGGCCCCAACCACCGACTGAGCATTGATAACGAATAGCAACTGATTGTTGTTAGCTATCACTGCTGGTGGAATCGCCTCACGGATAGTCAAAGTAACAGAGTTTCCGTTTTGTGCAATTGCAAAGTAAGTCGAACTCTCTGGAATGAGATAATACCGGATGTTAAATACCAAAAAGTTTCATAATATCTCTGTTAGATCCAGTATTTGAAATTATACCAGATATTTAAATTCTTTGGACTCACCACCATCCAGCGTAAACTGCACGTCTGCGTTGAATCCGTCTGCTAGAGAAATGGGATTTTCAAGGGTAACACCGATAGTAGCATTGTAAGTTCCGACGTAGTAAGTTTGTCCGAACACTAGATTTTCGACGTCTGGCGAAGTATTGTCTCTAACGACCTCGAGTATGACCGTGGTTACAGCCGGCAACGAGTCGGTGGGGGTGGAAGCTTGTACTCCGAGCACGATGATTCCATTAGTCGGTAACGATTCATCAGGGATCGTACTGTCTAATCTTAAGGTGATTGTTGCTCCATTACGCGTGTATGCGAAGTAGCTTTCGAGATCTGTAAGACAATTGAGTATGTAACAATGTGCGCTTTGTAAAAGTTTCTTACGATTATCAATTTTATCAGGTCGTGAACCAACCTCCGATCAGTGTAAAGGCAACATCGTCTGTGTATCCTTCAGTGAGAGTGATCGACTGGATGGTGATGATGTCATTTTCAATAGACCCAATGTAACTCGACCTTTCGAACCCAAGGATGGGCACGTTTTCATCGATCTCTGAAAAGTGAAAAGACTGTAAGTTAGCCTATTCGGAAGGAAGAACACAAAGTGAATTAACTGCATCAACGCTTGCAATTACCGTTAGGTAGCAGTATAACCACAGTCGCCTGTGCGGTGGCCCCAACCACCGACTGAGCATTGATAACGAATAGCAACTGATTGTTGTTAGCTACCACTGCTGGTGGAATCGCCTCACGGATAGTCAAAGTAACAGAGTTTCCGTTTTGTGCAATTGCAAAGTAAGTCGAACTTTCTGGAATGAGATAATACCGGATGTTAAATACCAAAAAGTTTCATAATATCTCTGTTAGATCCAGTATTTGAAATTATACCAGATATTTAAATTCTTTGGACTCACCACCATCCAGCGTAAACTGCACGTCTGCGTTGAATCCGTCTGCTAGAGAAATGGGATTTTCAAGGGTAACACCGATAGAAGCATTGTAAGTTCCGACGTAGTAAGTTTGTCCGAACACTAGATTTTCGACGTCTGGCGAAGTATTGTCTCTAACGACCTCGAGTATGACCGTGGTTACAGCCGGCAACGAGTCGGTGGGGGTGGAAGCTTGTACTCCGAGCACGATGATTCCATTAGTCGGTAACGATTCATCAGGGATCGTACTGTCTAATCTTAATGTGATTGTTGCTCTATTACGCGTGTATGCGAAGTAGCTTTCGAGATCTGTAAGACAATTGAGTATGTAACAATGTGCGCTTTGCAAAAGTTTTTTAAGATTATCAATTTTATCAGGTCGTGAACAAACCTCCGATCAGTGTAAAGGCAACATCGTCTGTGTATCCTTCAGTAAGAGTGATCGACTGGATGGTGACGATGTCATTTTCAATAGACCCAATGTAACTCGACCTTTCGAACCCAAGGATGGGCACGTTTTCATCGATCTCTGAAAAGTGAAAAGACTGTAAGTTAGCCTATTCGGAAGGAAGAACACAAAGTGAATTAACTGCATCAACGCTTGCAATTACCGTTAGGTAGCAGTATAACCACAGTCGCCTGTGCGGTGGCCCCAACCACCGACTGAGCATTGATAACGAATAGCAACTGATTGTTGTTAGCTACCACTGCTGGTGGAATCGCCTCACGGATAGTCAAAGTAACAGAGTTTCCGTTTTGTGCAATTGCAAAGTAAGTCGAACTTTCTGGAATGAGATAATACCGGATGTTAAATACCAAAAAGTTTCATAATATCTCTGTTAGATCCAGTATTTGAAATTATACCAGATATTTAAATTCTTTGGACTCACCACCATCCAGCGTAAACTGCACGTCTGCGTTGAATCCGTCTGCTAGAGAAATGGGATTTTCAAGGGTAACACCGATAGTAGCATTGTAAGTTCCGACGTAGTAAATTTGTCCGAACACTAGATTTTCGACGTCTGGCGAAGTATTGTCTCTAACGACCTCGAGTATGATCGTGGTTACAGCCGGCAACGAGTCGGTGGGGGTGGAAGCTTGTACTCCGAGCACGATGATTCCATTAGTCGGTAACGATTCATCAGGGATCGTACTGTCTAATCTTAATGTGATTGTTGCTCTATTACGCGTGTATGCGAAGTAGCTTTCGAGATCTGTAAGACAATTGAGTATGTAACAATGTGCGCTTTGCAAAAGTTTTTTAAGATTATCAATTTTATCAGGTCGTGAACAAACCTCCGATCAGTGTAAAGGCAACATCGTCTGTGTATCCTTCAGTAAGAGTGATCGACTGGATGGTGACGATGTCATTTTCAATAGACCCAATGTAACTCGACCTTTCGAACCCAAGGATGGGCACGTTTTCATCGATCTCTGAAAAGTGAAAAGACTGTAAGTTAGCCTATTCGGAAGGAAGAACACAAAGTGAATTAACTGCATCAACGCTTGCAATTACCGTTAGGTAGCAGTATAACCACAGTCGCCTGTGCGGTGGCCCCAACCACCGACTGAGCATTGATAACGAATAGCAACTGATTGTTGTTAGCTACCACTGCTGGTGGAATCGCCTCACGGATAGTCAAAGTAACAGAGTTTCCGTTTTGTGCAATTGCAAAGTAAGTCGAACTTTCTGGAATGAGATAATACCGGATGTTAAATACCAAAAAGTTTCATAATATCTCTGTTAGATCCAGTATTTGAAATTATACCAGATATTTAAATTCTTTGGACTCACCACCATCCAGCGTAAACTGCACGTCTGCGTTGAATCCGTCTGCTAGAGAAATGGGATTTTCAAGGGTAACACCGATAGTAGCATTGTAAGTTCCGACGTAGTAAATTTGTCCGAACACTAGATTTTCGACGTCTGGCGAAGTATTGTCTCTAACGACCTCGAGTATGATCGTGGTTACAGCCGGCAACGAGTCGGTGGGGGTGGAAGCTTGTACTCCGAGCACGATGATTCCATTAGTCGGTAACGATTCATCAGGGATCGTACTGTCTAATCTTAATGTGATTGTTGCTCTATTACGCGTGTATGCGAAGTAGCTTTCGAGATCTGTAAGACAATTGAGTATGTAACAATGTGCGCTTTGCAAAAGTTTTTTAAGATTATCAATTTTATCAGGTCGTGAACAAACCTCCGATCAGTGTAAAGGCAACATCGTCTGTGTATCCTTCAGTAAGAGTGATCGACTGGATGGTGACGATGTCATTTTCAATAGACCCAATGTAACTCGACCTTTCGAACCCAAGGATGGGCACGTTTTCATCGATCTCTGAAAAGTGAAAAGACTGTAAGTTAGCCTATTCGGAAGGAAGAACACAAAGTGAATTAACTGCATCAACGCTTGCAATTACCGTTAGGTAGCAGTATAACCACAGTCGCCTGTGCGGTGGCCCCAACCACCGACTGAGCATTGATAACGAATAGCAACTGATTGTTGTTAGCTACCACTGCTGGTGGAATCGCCTCACGGATAGTCAAAGTAACAGAGTTTCCGTTTTGTGCAATTGCAAAGTAAGTCGAACTTTCTGGAATGAGATAATACCGGATGTTAAATACCAAAAAGTTTCATAATATCTCTGTTAGATCCAGTATTTGAAATTATACCAGATATTTAAATTCTTTGGACTCACCACCATCCAGCGTAAACTGCACGTCTGCGTTGAATCCGTCTGCTAGAGAAATGGGATTTTCAAGGGTAACACCGATAGTAGCATTGTAAGTTCCGACGTAGTAAATTTGTCCGAACACTAGATTTTCGACGTCTGGCGAAGTATTGTCTCTAACGACCTCGAGTATGATCGTGGTTACAGCCGGCAACGAGTCGGTGGGGGTGGAAGCTTGTACTCCGAGCACGATGATTCCATTAGTCGGTAACGATTCATCAGGGATCGTACTGTCTAATCTTAATGTGATTGTTGCTCTATTACGCGTGTATGCGAAGTAGCTTTCGAGATCTGTAAGACAATTGAGTATGTAACAATGTGCGCTTTGCAAAAGTTTTTTAAGATTATCAATTTTATCAGGTCGTGAACAAACCTCCGATCAGTGTAAAGGCAACATCGTCTGTGTATCCTTCAGTAAGAGTGATCGACTGGATGGTGACGATGTCATTTTCAATAGACCCAATGTAACTCGACCTTTCGAACCCAAGGATGGGCACGTTTTCATCGATCTCTGAAAAGTGAAAAGACTGTAAGTTAGCCTATTCGGAAGGAAGAACACAAAGTGAATTAACTGCATCAACGCTTGCAATTACCGTTAGGTAGCAGTATAACCACAGTCGCCTGTGCGGTGGCCCCAACCACCGACTGAGCATTGATAACGAATAGCAACTGATTGTTGTTAGCTACCACTGCTGGTGGAATCGCCTCACGGATAGTCAAAGTAACAGAGTTTCCGTTTTGTGCAATTGCAAAGTAAGTCGAACTTTCTGGAATGAGATAATACCGGATGTTAAATACCAAAAAGTTTCATAATATCTCTGTTAGATCCAGTATTTGAAATTATACCAGATATTTAAATTCTTTGGACTCACCACCATCCAGCGTAAACTGCACGTCTGCGTTGAATCCGTCTGCTAGAGAAATGGGATTTTCAAGGGTAACACCGATAGTAGCATTGTAAGTTCCGACGTAGTAAATTTGTCCGAACACTAGATTTTCGACGTCTGGCGAAGTATTGTCTCTAACGACCTCGAGTATGATCGTGGTTACAGCCGGCAACGAGTCGGTGGGGGTGGAAGCTTGTACTCCGAGCACGATGATTCCATTAGTCGGTAACGATTCATCAGGGATCGTACTGTCTAATCTTAATGTGATTGTTGCTCTATTACGCGTGTATGCGAAGTAGCTTTCGAGATCTGTAAGACAATTGAGTATGTAACAATGTGCGCTTTGCAAAAGTTTTTTAAGATTATCAATTTTATCAGGTCGTGAACAAACCTCCGATTAGTGTAAAGGCAACATCGTCTGTGTATCCTTCAGTAAGAGTGATCGACTGGATGGTGACGATGTCATTTTCAATAGACCCAATGTAACTCGACCTTTCGAACCCAAGGATGGGCACGTTTTCATCGATCTCTGAAAAGTGAAAAGACTGTAAGTTAGCCTATTCGGAAGGAAGAACACAAAGTGAATTAACTGCATCAACGCTTGCAATTACCGTTAGGTAGCAGTATAACCACAGTCGCCTGTGCGGTGGCCCCAACCACCGACTGAGCATTGATAACGAATAGCAACTGATTGTTGTTAGCTATCACTGCTGGTGGAATCGCCTCACGGATAGTCAAAGTAACAGAGTTTCCGTTTTGTGCAATTGCAAAGTAAGTCGAACTTTCTGGAATGAGATAATACCGGATATTAAATACCAAAAAGTTTCATAATATCTCTGTTAGATCCAGTATTTGAAATTATATCAGATATTTAAATTCTTTGGACTCACCACCATCCAGCGTAAACTGCACGTCTGCGTTGAATCCGTCTGCTAGAGAAATGGGATTTTCAAGGGTAACACCGATAGTAGCATTGTAAGTTCCGACGTAGTAAGTTTGTCCGAACACTAGATTTTCGACGTCGGGCGAAGTATTGTCTCTAATGACCTCGAGTATGACCGTGGTTACAGCCGGCAACGAGTCGGTGGGGGTGGAAGCTTGTACTCCGAGCACAATGATTCCATTAGACGGTAACGATTCATCAGGGATCGTACTGTCTAATCTTAAGGTGATTGTTGCTCCATTACGCGTGTATGCGAAGTAGCTTTCGAGATCTGTAAGACAATTGAGTATGTAACGAAGTTTCTTACAATTATCAATTTCATCAAGTCGTGAACCAACCTCCGATCAGTGTAAAGACAACATCATCTGTGTATCCTTCAGTGAGAGTGATCGACTGGATGGTGACGATGTCATTTTCAATAGACCCAATGTAACTTGACCTTTCGAATCTACGTATGGTGTGGTTATTGTCCTGCTCTGAAAAGTAGTCATGTAAGTACGAGTATATGGCAATGTTCTCCTTAGTTATATATTGTTTGATATTTTATTTTCACTCACTTAAATACTTTTTTTTAAACGGATTTTGGGGTTTTACTACAATTTTGTTGGTAATGTTATTTTTTTATTTTATTTTATTCATTATGTTATTATTTATCAGATTTACAGCTAGTAAATATAAAATGTTAGTATATATAAATACGAATTTAAAAGGGGTTTAATCAATACGTTACTGGTAATAGTACAAAATTTATTCTTTAATTGCATTATTTACCTTTAGGCATATCAATAACTATGGCAGATGACACGTTTTTCACTTCAGGTTTGATTGCAACGAGCGTTAAGATCACTTGTTCGTTGCTTTGCCATACGCTTTCAGGGATATCATCGGCAGTTAAGGTAATGACGTTAGTATTATCCGATACCGAGAAATAATCCGAAAATTCTGTAATAAATTATTTAGTTTATAAATATTGATTGAATAATCAACACATTATTATGGTGCCTAAATTAATAAGACATTATAATAAGTATAAGCACTCGTAAAATATTGATTGTTTGTGGATATTGATTGTTTATCTTTATCCTCCCGGAGAATAATTTAGTTATGTAAACATAACTAAATTATTCTCTACTTACCTCCTTGCAAAGCAAAGGAGACTGTGCTATCGTGCCCTTGGACAAGACGTATAGGATCAGTAAATTGTAGGCCTTCCACTAAATCGTAGCTTCCTCTGTAATAAGCTGCATTGAATATGGGAGTTTCAACCGTTGCTACTTCGTGAATTAATTCAATGACTATTGAGCTGAACACTGGTACAGCTCTGTCTCTTCGCGCCTCAACTTCCAATACAATGAATTTGTTTCTTTCTAGAACTTCTTGAGGTAATGTTAAATCCGAAGTAGTTATGGTCACAATTTCATTTGCATCCGATAGAGAGAAATAGGAGTAGTATTCTGAAAATAGAAATCATTTTGTAGAATGTCTTTATTACTTCCTAAGTGACGATATTTAATTAAACTGACAAATTATGGGTAAATATACTTATAGTTTTCAGATAACTCAACATTAAAATAGTTTTGCTAACATTTAAGTTGATTTGCCAATGATCTCTAGCGTATAGTAATATATTTATTTCTTTGATGATTGATCTTACCTCCAGTTAATAAAAATTCCGTCCCTTCTTCGTAGCCAGTGTCAAGGATTATTTGGTCTAGATTCAAGACACCATCATTCAGTGAGCCGATGTAAGTGTTCTGAGAAAATCTCATAATAGCTATATCGATGAATTCTGTAAAAGCATTAATGATCGTAATGAGGTTCTATTAGGCAATTAAAGAATTGTTCTGTAATCTGTTTTTTTTGGTATAGAATTACAGGAAGTACACCTGAACGTGACATACAATAATTTTGGCCAAGAAAAAAGGTTCTATTTAAATAAAGTTTACTTTATCAAAACATTTCTTTAAGAAAATATAACTGAGTTCCAGTTTTAAATTTCCAGCGTTTATCTCAAAACATATTGAGTACTTTCTGGTATATTTTATCTATTACTAGCTGCGCCCCGGGGCTCCGCTCCGCTTCCGTGGGTATTTCGGGATAAAAGGTACATTTTGTGTAATTTCAGGTATCATTCTACCCGTGTACCAAAGAGAGTGAGTAACAATCATCCAAAGTTCCATTCTCAGAAATGTTCACGTTTATAATCCTCGTATTAGTAGATTTTTTGTGTTTTTAGTTCATTAATTCGTAGAAAATATAAAAACAATAAGAAAAGTACCTGCAGGGAATGTGATTACAATGGTAGTATGTGCTCCTACGGTAAGTGGTTTTTCAGCGAGTACAGAGAATATTAGAGTCTTCTGATTGAATATGACTTCTTTCGGAATAGTTTCCTGTAGCGATAAGGTAATTCCGTCACCTACTTCATTGATACTGAAGTATTGTGAGTCATCTGAAATAGAAAAACTTGCACAATAATCGTCATTCGACAGGACAATGGCGAATACTAATTTTATCATATCTATATCGGCACTCTTGCAATGCGCGTCGTACATAAGAACCTATTAAAATTGATTAAGTTTTAGACTCCATGCAATTATTTACCTCCATCAAGTTGAAAATGAACCGTGCTGTCAAACCCTTGTGTCAAATTTATGGTATTCGATTCAATGTTTCCATTGGCATAAGCGATGGAATAAATATTTTGGCCGAAGAGTGGCGTAGAAACGTCGTCTTTTATTATCTCTATCGCGAGAGAAGCCGACGCCGGCAAGGCGTTTATCCCGGATGCGATCACGACTAGCTGCAGGAAATTATTTTCCAAAACCACTGAGCTGGGAAGTTGTTCGATCATCTCTATCGTTACTTGGTTTAAATCATTTGACACCCCAAAGTATTGCTTGTGTTCTGGAATAAAGATTTATATTTAGATAATTTTACAAGTAGAGCACCTAAACATTAAGTACCTAGTTACGAATTATGGACTTAATGGTTTTTTGAATTATCTACTATTTTAAATTGCCATGTACAGTCTAGCGATGTACAGTTGTACACCCCTATCTTCGGTACCTGAATATAATAAGACAGTTAAAGATTTTTCACTTACCACCATCAATATCGAAGATGACCGTTCCATCATGACCAGTACTTAGAATAAGAGTTTCTACTGTTAGAGTACCACTTTGATATGTTCCTTTATAAGAGACTTCTTCGAATTCTAGTAATCTATCTGAAATTTAAATTTTATATCAGGAGAGAATCACAGGTATTACAAAAATAACTCGTAATATAAGGATAAGGTGTGAATTATTTGACTAAAGGATGGACGTGTCGGGATAATCACAGAAATCTGATGGCTTATATTATTCAGATTTCTATGGGGATAATGTGTAAAAAGGAATACTGACTTAAAGTCATGTCCCCACCAAACCTTCCAGTCCTTGGTATTGGAAAAATGTGGTATTATTTTCTCCGATTTTACGTAAATCCCAAATTTATAGATTAAAACGCGGCTATTGCTTCATCCCGAATGTAGGTAACATATTATTCCCGAATTATGGACATAAAAAAATAATAATATTCACTTCAATTAGTAAAAATATTACGCACCTGTTGGTAACGCGATGTTTATAGTAGCCGTGGCGCCTACGGTTCGAGGTTTCGTCGCCGTTACAGTTAACGCTATATTCCTTTCACTGAATATGGCCGGAGGAATTGTGTCCACAGTGAGGGTTGAGGCTGCTCCGTTTCTTATTAATTGGAACAGGTTCACATGTTCTGAAAATTACCATTATTTGGAAATAAAAGTACATAAATAAGTAGAAAAAAATACGATGAGTAATGACTCATTGTATTTGTTCTATTATAATTTATCTCCACTAATTATCAGGATGAGAGTCATTACTCTCTTTCAATACCAATAATGAATACCAATTTTGCGGGTCTATAAAATAATAGTTAGTAGATATTTTTTACTAGTACTTAGATTGCACAAAATCAATTAAATGATTTTACTGCACAAAAATATGAATTATTTTTCCCTTTCAGTGTAAAGAAATCGGAAAACTGAAGATTGGTTAAACTTTTTAATGGATTGACTGATTGGTTTTTGATAAAGAGCAAAATATTTATGAATAGATGAGTATTATACATCCAAGGAATCTGTAATTCTTGGCAAACACTGTTTTAATTTTATATAATTTATGTATTAGGTACTAATTAAAAACTTACCTCCGTCAAGTGTAACTTCAACACTTTCATTATAGCCCTGAATAACATTAATTTGTTCTATGGTTAATCCGTCGTCCACAGTATATGTGCCTGAATATAGGGCACTTTCAAAAATAGGTGTGATAGTATCGTTTTTGATAATTTCCAAAGTAACAATCGTGGAAGCAGAACTACGCGAGGTAGTCGCCATCACGATGAGATTTAAGAATGAATTCGCTTCAATAACATCGTTAGGCAGTTCACCCATAGTTATCGTTACCACGTTGTTGTTTTGGATGGATGCAGTGAAGAGTTCTGAAAAAAGTGATTTTCAGTGAGTTATTGTAAAATCTTAGTAGCTAATGTATAATTTAGTATTATATTGGTTTGAATAAAACTACTACGAGTGATAAAATTATCTTTCAGATATTATATGATTATTATTTGATTCTATGGTGATCGATCTTTATTGACCTGCATATTTCTGCATTTATTCAATGTGTTCCATACAAAAATTCCATACCTAATTAAAATTAAGTAAGTAAGTACTAAGTATTCTATAGTGGAAATTAATATTATATTCAATTTAATAAAAAAAAATATATAAATATCATTTATATTTATCTCAAAATATACATACCATTTGATACATTGACGGAAACGATATGATTTTCATAGCCTTGAGTTAAAATAATACTTGGTACTTCCAATGTATTGTCTGTAATGGTTCCTTCGTAACTCCCTTGCTCGAATTCCAGCTTTATTTCTGAATGTAAAATAAAATAAATCATGTTTAGTTATAAAATGTTACAATTACCTGAAATATGTAGTCATACAAATAATTAACCTTTATGAAAATTAGCGAAAAAATAAATTACCTTCAGGTAAACTTATGTAAATGGAAGCAGCAGCGCCAACCGTCCTAAATTTTGTGGCATGAATCGTTAAAATTAAGGTTTGTTCACCAAGCTCTTCAAGAGGTATTGTATCTCTTACTGATAGTGTAGAAATAGATTCATTTCTCACGAGTTCAAAAAGATCTGAGTATTCTGCGAATTGAAAATTATACATTCATTAACCCGATTAGTTATCGAAAAAATGTCAATTAAGTATATTTTTTCCTGAACGATATTA
Source organism: Ephestia elutella (assembly GCA_018467065.1). Classification (NCBI taxonomy): domain Eukaryota; kingdom Metazoa; phylum Arthropoda; class Insecta; order Lepidoptera; family Pyralidae; genus Ephestia; species Ephestia elutella. The sequence goes on from CM031585.1 coordinate 9,438,958, forward strand.
ATTTTTACATTACATACCCATGAAAATTATATAAATACAATAGTTTCAAATTATTTTTATAAGTAATAAAAAAATAACCGACATACATCAAATAGACCGACAAAAGTTCTAAAAATAACAAATCTTGGCTTCTACTGGCAAAGACCCAAAGACCGAAGCAAAATTACATCTCACAGACAAAGACCCAGTTATCCACAGTTTTATCATATGTATAGATAATAAAATATTTAGGACTTTCTATATACGCCTACTCATCCTTAATAATTTCCAATCTATCAAACACGTTGATTTTTTCCTGTTGACTTTATAGATAATAAAAAAACAAGTCGGGAAAAAACATTCAACCCAACAATGGAAAATTGAAAAGTGCCACATGCTCACACGGAGATAAATCGATTTTGTGAAGCTGTGCCTGCATTGAATCCAATTTTTTCTTGTCACGCTCCGCTTGGGTACATGTGAATATGATCCAAATCGTTACAATGTGCCAGAGCTTAGACCATTTGTCAATTTTACATCGGTATGCAAACGAATATTTTGAAAAATTTCCTGTGAAGCTGACTAATGCTTTCAGTTTAGTTCACATCTGGCGAGTTTTGTTTATTGACAGAAAAATAAATCAGTGAATATATCAAGTAGGTTTACAGTTAACAAATTCAGGAAAAGTTACTTTGCCAAGAGTTATATACAATTAACTTTTTGTTGTGCTCAGTGTAGAATTGTAACGTCTAAGTACTTGAAAAACTAATTAAATGTGGCCTTTTATTTCATGGCACGATTACTAACTTTACACGCAAACTGTTAGGGAACTTTGTTCCAAGTTCATACGTTATGTTTTACCTAAGTAATTATTAGGAAGGTAAGTAAGTTCATTAAAAAACACAATAAACAATAGAATGTATACCTCCATCGAGTTCTACGGTGACAGTATTATCGAAGCCCTGTATTATTTTAATTTGCTCCAAAGTGAGACCGTCGTCAGTACTATAAGATCCAATATAAACTGGATTTTGGAACAGCGGCGTTATTGTATCATTCTTTACTATCTCCAGGGTTACCACGGTCGTAGCTATACTACGGTCGGTTCTTGCAACTACTTCCAAATTAAGATACGTGTTTTCATCAATAATTTCCTGAGTCAGCGGTATCATGGTCAAGATTATCTCATCCCCTTGTATGTTAGCCGAGAAGTAATCTGAAATTTAAAGGCATTAATTTTTAAGGTTCCGTATTTTATTAAACAGGCGATGAAATATTTAAGAAAATAAAACGTTAAAAGTTAAATAAGTACCATTAGATACACTGGCAGATACGATGGCGCCTTCATAGCCTTGGGTTAGTCTGATATTAGGCGCTTCCAATGTATTGTCTTCAATTATGCCTTCATAAATAGATCGTTCAAATTGGAGGTGGATTTCTGTAACAAATCAGACCAGCTTAGTAAAAAACTGAGTGAGTGAGTTAATTTATAAATTATCTGTAACATATTAATAAATTTTAATTATTTTTTATTGTAGTAATAAATAAATACCTTCAGGCAATTGCACCACAACTGTGGCGGTTGCTCCACTGGTGAATTCGCGATCCGCCCTTATTACAAGGTAGATCTGCTGACTTGTCAAAATGTCTGCTGATAACGGGCTTGTCACGCTGAGAGACAGGTTATTTGCATCCCTGATTATGCCAAAATAAGGCCTGTATTCTGAAAATATTGTTTTTGGTAAGTCACTTGATAAATTTTAATGCGAAAGTGGGTTTGACTAATTTATGGCAAGCCATGAAAACGTGAAATTAAATTGTAAAGAAGAACTCAATAGTACCTTTCATTTCATAAAAAGTATGTACTATTCCTTAAGAAAACATTAACTTGACCTAGACTAAGGACAAGAACTTTACTAACAACTTACTCCAATATAATGATGTAAATCAATCTCTTTTCTTTGATAAGAAATGAAAAAGAAACAAAAATAAATGGCGTTCTTACAACCACAAGCGTTTCAAGGTTCATTACCTTACTGATTACAAGTTCAAAATTTCTTGATTCCTTTTGTTTAGGGTTGGCTAATATTCATAAAATTTGAAAACAATCCAAACAAACATGGAATAAAAAACCCACTTAAAAGAGTGTTAGGAATGTGATAACTAAAATCTCTCTGATGAACTAAAATACTATTCCAAATGATTTGCCTATAAAAGCAATGAGTTGAGCTAGCTTAGTATTAACTAACTGGTCAATGATCACTGATCACTATAATACAGTGATCAGTGATCATTCACCAGCTTATGAAAGGTTTCAATAATGCTGTGCTATTGATACTGATGCATAATGATGATGCTATTTTAAGCATATATCTAAGCAAATCCTCTTAAATTACCTTCATTTAAGCTGAATTCCACAAGCTCATGGTGCCCTTGCTGAAGAGAGATGGATTCATCGAGAATAATGGTATCATCTTCTGTGTACGTGGCTGTATACAAAGGCTGGGCAAATACTGGCTCTTCAGGAAATTCAGCATCACTGTCAGCTGTTATTCTAACTGTAGCATATGACGTTCTTGGGTCATTACCAGTTGTGTCTACGTCCTAAAAAAATACAACTTTTAATACTCGTATAGTAGCCGTATTTGCTAAATGATTAGGTCATAGATAAATTATATGTTCGTTCAAATCTATTAAATGGCTATTAATATAGTTTCTCTTCTCGTGAGACTCTGTAATTTTACTTGTACTAGTCGTTCGCTGCGAACGTAGACCTCGCGACTATTAAAATACAATATTTATTTTCACAAAAAACTAAATATCTCAAAAACGGCTGGACCGATTTTGATGCCCAACGAACTTGAAAATTCTATTAACCATCCCTACATATATTCCAACTTTCATCAAAATCGGAACAACGGTTCGAGAGTTATCGCGGAACAAACATACATACATACATACATACATACATACATACATACATACATACAAACAATGTGTTTTTCGCTCCAACTTGAATTATAGCCCTCGCTCGCTTCGCTCGCTCGGTCAAATATTTGGTCGATAATAAATAAAAGCTTAGGTTTTAGTTAAATAAGAACCCCGTATAACGTTTTAAGTTACAACCCTACAAAATTAATAAAAACTTCAATTCTTTAGACAAAGAACTGGTCATCAAATCTTTGTTTTGAACTCGGAAAAATAAAGGTATACTTCTATTATATCTCCGAGAATATTACAACTTTTATTATACAATTAGGAGGCTCTTTGTATTTCTTGTATAACTCTAAAGCCTATTTTTTGTTGTTGTATTACAAAAAAAAAATGTGCTAATTTATATGAATAGTATCTATTGGAAAAACTCAAGAAACATGTTTGTTGACATACTAAGCTGATACTTATTTTAATTGTTCTTCTTCAAAATAACACGATAGGTACTTTATAAAAATGTGGATAGTTTCACCCTTTTATCCAGAAAATATTGACGCGCGTGTCACTTTTAAAAGGACAGTTAAATATAAGTGGCGATCAATTATGGGAGTGAAGGGAAGAGTATTAAATTATCAGAAAAAAACCGGCCAAGTGCGAGTCAAGCTCGCGCACCGAGGGTTCCGTACACGCAAAGCATCTTACATTATAGCTCTAATTTAAAGACCAACTAGTTTCAAAAACAAACTTAACTTTGCAGTTCGATCCCTAGGAGCACCGAGCATACATTCTACATCGAGCGCAAAAATAAGTTTTTAACACTATTTTCTAGACTTCCAACAACATTTTTACAACTTTCAGATTTATTCCTGTACAAGTACTGTTAGACCTTACTTTTTGCCAAATTTCATAAATTTTAGGTCAACGGGAAGTACCCCAGGTTTTGATTGCTGTTTGAAATCGCAAAATATGCAAAAAAATGGCAAGATTTACGTAATATCTCCTGATTGCGTTGACGTACAGTTTACTAAGTTGACCTGGGGTTGATCCAAAGAGGAGAGATCACTGAGCCATCGCAGTAAGTTGAGTTGGTCAAGTCTTTCCTCGTTTGAAAATTTTAATTTAAAAATTTAATTACAAATGGATAAACAAAAATGGATTTGAATTCGGTATTAGAAATACTTACCGTAGCACTGATAGTCAATTCCACAGTTTCAGGTAGTGTCCTTATGAATGTCGTTGTCCTTAGTACAGCTACGAACTGCTTGGCAGTTGTTGACGATGCTTCATCATATTCAATTTCAAAGAGATCGCTTCCAGTCAGTTCGAAGTCTATTCTATAGGTTGTAAGATCGATGTCCCTTACTACTATGTTGTGCTGACACCCAGTTATTTGGTGTCCAGGCAGAAGGGGTGTCGCAATTGCAATATTATATTCGTCATTTGGTAAAAATACTGGACTGTGATTATTTGTGTCTTCGACGTTTACTTGAAAAACCTAGGATAAAAAACTGTATTGAATTCATGCAAGTTTTTATTACGAAGTTATAACTTTTTTGGATATCAACTTTCGTTGAGTGATTCGATGTTTCTCCGTAATCTTTTAATATTATTTTGTTATACTGTACATATAGCTTGAATTTATAGTATTTTCCTTACTTGTGTAATAGCAGTTCCATCTGAACAGCGGAACTGGGCGGTTAACGTAAAAGTGTCCAATGTTTCGACCTCCTCATAGTTTTCATAATTCGCAGTTGTCGCTAAATAGAATGTTGTTCCCTCAACTCTGCCACTTATGTATGGACCAGAGTTGACGCCGGACTGAACTATATTTATGATTCCTGGAATTTCAAAGGAAACAAGATTACTCAATGAGGGATAATTTTCTTCGCTCACTAGTTGGTGCTACTGGGAAGTAAGGTCTGTCGGATCAAAACTATCATTTTAATTTAATCATCTGTCTCATATGTGAAGGGTTTACCAAAATACAGTTTTGGCAGATAGAAGAGGACGCTGATTTTAAAAATATGTCCTGACCTGTTATAGATATTAATTGATTTTCATACACATCTCCTCGGTCGTAGTCCCATATGTCTACCATAACCCGGGTGAGACCCGGGGTCACACCTTGCAGTTGACATCCTGAAATGCAATGCAATAAGATAAAAAACAATTATTTATATAACCACACGGACAAAGCGAATTTCACAATCTGGTTCAGTTCGACATTGCATTTTCTTCGATAAGCATGAGCTGAATCTATACGTATTTCCTCAAGTAAAAGAAATCCTCAACCGCACGGATATGTAATTTTGTAGAAGCTTTCATAATATGAAGTCAGGTGGAAACAAAATCTTGCCGCAAAGAAATCTCGGAGAAAGAAATGCAAAATCCTATACTAGATGTTTGATTTGATATTTTACGTGGTGCAAAAATTTTAAGCCTGTAAAATATTGTTGCTACTATTACTTAACATAAACTTACAATCAGTATACGGAACACCATTTGTTGGTATCTCGGGGAATTACCTAAGCGAGCAGTCTATTTACTACTGACTTTTCATAGATCAGTGTAATCCTAACTAATATTATAAAAGCGAAAGTGAGTTTGTTTGTTTGTTTGTTTGTTTGTTGGTTTGTTTGTTTGTTTGTTTGTTTGTTTGTTTGTTTGTTTGTTTGTTTGTTTGTTTGTTTGTTTGTTTGTTACCTCTTCACGCTTCATGTACTGAACCAATCTTCCTGAAATTTTGCATACACATAGTTAGAAGTATGGAGAAGGACATAGGGTACCTTTCATCCCGGGAAAAAGCAATGTTCCCGTGGGAAATTCACGCGGGCGAAAGCTAGTTGTAGCATATAAATTAATTTATATTCTACTAGCTTTCGCCCGCGGCTTCGCCCGCTATGTGTATGCGAAATTTCAGGAAGATTGGTTCAGTAGATAAAGCGTGAAGAGGTAACAAACAAATAAACCAACAAACAAACAAACTCACTTTCGCATTTATAATATTAGTTAGGATTCCTTCTATATAAAGAACAATAATAAAAATAAACTAATGCTACACACCCAAAACCAGCGAAAATAATATATGTGTAATATTGAGTACAAAAATTCGTAATATACCTAAGATTAGACGAATGTGTTTCCTTTTATGTGTCGAAGAGATCCCTCAGAACCAGAAATGTTTATTTGTCAGAAAACAGTGCAAAAGTTGATTCCCTTATTGGGAATAAGTCCGCCTATACTGGGTTTTTCTGTATAGGTACTTATATAGGAAGGTTATCTAAAACCTTTCTTCACCAAGATTCACCCAAGGGTCCTTGGAGTGGTGGAACAGATACGCCGCAATTAAAACAATTGATAAAATGATGTGCATTTTTGTTGCCATCAAAAGTAAATAAGTAAATGTTCACTTACCATGGATGACGCGCAGTGAAAAGCATAATATCCCAAGAAGTAAAATATCTCGTCCCATTTTCTCGTTACCGTTTGTCTTTGAAAGATATTTTAACTCCTGTCATTACTGCAGTTAGTATGGTGCACTCACTAAAATGATTTTAATTATCTCGTTTTTCTATGTAGTTACTATCACTTCAATAAAATATCTCGTCACCAGTCGTCACCAGAATATTCAAAATTTTATATTAAAAAATAACTACTGAAGAGGTGTTTAATATCATGGAAAATAATATCAATACGTCCTAGAGTACAGAAATATACTTCAATTATGAATATGATGTACCTATATCATTCGTTTAATGGCGATTACCATATCTATCGATTGTTATCTATTAGAGGAAACAACGTGATAATACGATATTTTTGATAGATATAAAAATAATATATGAAGCATGTATGAAGAGAGTGATGAGTGTAGAGGAAGCAAGAGAGATCTGTAAGGATCGTAGCAGGTGGAAATCGCTAGTCTCTGCCTACCCCCACGGGAAAAAGGTGTGATAATATGTATGTATGTATAAAAAAAATAATAAATTGTGCAACATTTTAGTATTTTACGGTGCAGACAGAGTCTCGGGATGTTAAGCACAGAGTTCAGCAAAGGCTTGCTAGAGCTCAATAAGCTTATAAATTCTACGAAATATCATTTGAAATCAATAAAATCTGAATTATAATAAATTCTTTATTTCTCCGACAAAAATACAGTTTTAGTTAGACTTAATTTTCGCAGGACCGGTCGTTGTGGAAATCCTAGGGGGAGGCCTTTGTCCAGCAGTGGACGTCTCTTGGCTGAGAGAGAGAGAGAGTTAGATTTATAAATACATACATATTATCACGCCTTTTTCCCGGTTAGAGTTAGATTTATATCTACGAAAAACATTTACGACTATCTTAATTACCTATTATTTTAATCAACAAAGGTTATAACGTTAGTATTTGGATTGAGGCAGAATAAGAGAGGGAGTTATAATATAGGAAAGGCCATGATAGAAAGAGAGTCTGGCTCAGGGCATCTATTATGATGGTGTCGATGGCAACTCCATCAACCACAGACTACGGGCGCGGGCGCAGACCCCCCGCGCGCCTGTCACCTGTCATCGACGGAATGACGGGTCGATACAACACTTCTGCACCGATGCAGATTGAGCTTATTCTCGAAATTATAAAATCACCACTTGCTTGCTACACCGTTATCTACGCTGTACAAAATTCAGTGATCAAATTTAAAGTCTATTCTTCACTATTCAACTGACATTACTGAATGAGATAATATGCATAGAGCGACATTGACTTCCGCATGCGAAAGTCCGTTTTGCTCGAAGGATATATATGCCACCAATTTATGAAATGATCAGACTTGACACATCGGCCTATGAGTAAATCACAGAAATATTTTTTATTATGAAGTAAATCAAAGAATTAGTCACGATTTTAAATATTTAAATAGGTACCTATAACATAATCAGCACGAATTAAAACGTGCATATTATTATCATGCCAATTTCCAGCGGGCAAACTACCAATTAGCGTAAATCGTTGAGTATTGGTTCTGTGATGTGAACGTTGGTTACCCAAACATCTTGAGTTGGGGCTTTGTCTCCCCTCTGAAGTATGAAGTTATGAGATTTAATGAAAAATGTACTTAAAATGTTTGATGCTATCTACAAAATAATATAAATTAGCAATTTATCTATCAGATAAAAAGGATGTGATTGATTTTGTTTAAATGCCGCGATGATAACAGCTCCTTGAATGATACATATATTAGCGATGACGTAGTGCATTAATATTTTATCATTTGATATCAGTATTAAGTTTCCAATTATATTTTATCACAAAAGAATTAATGGCTGGTACTCCAGTATATGATACTAGCAGGCATGTTTTTGTACGCTTTTAGCTTTAGGTACCTATGTTTAGTAAGTAGGTACACTGTACGGGTACCTATTAAATACGTCAATATGTTTTAATCTACATCTTTTTTCGATCTGATTGAGATTAAGGGTAATTTAATTGCATTATGTTTGATTGTATGGTCTCTATCCCCGCGGGAAATAGACGTAGAAGTATGTTTGTATGGCTTGTGTCACTAATCATGTAAACTAAGAAATTTAGCGTTCAGTTAAAACTACATATTCCATTTCATATAATTTCTTATTATCAAACGAAAACTTTATCCTAGACTATTAACGACTTATAATAAAATCAAGAAAATATAACTTAATGCCAAGCATCAACAGTGGTGACGTCATGGTTCTGCTCCATGCTGTCCTGTGGCTTTCTGTTAACAGACACGTTGAGGGCCAGGAGTTGTTGAATGGGGAGTCGGGGCGAAAGGTTCACCATGCTCGCCCATTGACCAGAACACAGCTCCGGGAACTTGAGATTCTTCAAGAAGTGGCCTTCAAGGAACCACGGCGAAACACACGTTGGCGAGTAGTCCCATATTTTCAACTCGTTGAGACGAACCCATCTGCAATATACAGTTTCAATAAATAAATACAATAAAAAGATCACTTGTTCGGATTCGTATGTTCCTTAATTTTGTATCTCAAAGGAGGATACTGGTAACCTGGATGTAGCAGGGAGTGATTAATAAAATGGGGTACAGATTAAATTACTTGTTGGTATTAAAATTGAGTTGTGAATGCTCTATGTCACTTAGGCAGAAAATATTTCTGTGTACCTGATGTGTACTGTGTGCCTAGAGCTTGTACTTCATGCAAAATTGTAAATGATTAAAGGATATTTTAAATTTAAGCAATATACCACGTAATTGTGATGTAAACAAAAATACATCTTAATCCTAACTAATATTATAAATGCGAAAGTGAGTTTGTTTGTTTGTTACCTCTTCACGCTTTATCTACTGAACCAATCTTCCTGAAATTTCGCATACACATAGCTGAAAGTACGGAGAAGGACATAGGGTACCTTTCATCCCGGGAAAAAGCACTGTTCCCGTGGGAAATTCACGCAGGCGAAAGCTAGTTGATTATAAAGCAGAAGTTCAGTCGTTTATCGAGCTTGTAAACTGAGTGAAAGTTTTGTTGTCGTTTGCAGGCGCTTATGTGTTGTAGTTTACTTCATTACTTAAGTACCGACTATACAATTTAACGTTCCAAAAATTATGTAAAATTTTATTCAAGATATATAAGGTGGACACAAATTAACTACAAATATTTTCAGGGCTAATTACTGATATTATTTAGAATATCAGTGGTTTTTTCAATTTTCTACACGCTAGTTTTCGAGAAAAATTAACGTTTATGTTTTTTGAAAACCGTAACATTATAACATCCTGTACACAGCTTTGCGTAAAATGACAATAATAAATCGCTTGACATCTCTGTCTTTCACGCACTTTTCATGAATAAAGAGGAATACAGCAAATCAATTTCATTCAACTAATAATTAATGGGAGGAGCTTAAAGAGGAATGAAGTTTACACATTTAACTACAGTATGATACTAAATGTCATCATTTAATAATATTTTTTTTGTTAGAAAAAACAAAAAAAAAAAACTAGCGTATCGATTTTTAAAATTGTATCTTCAATACGTTTATTTAGGTCCCTAGCTGGAGCCAGCCCTGAAAATATTTGTAGTTAATTTGCGTCCACCTTATATATTTTTTAAGGGTTTTTTGATAATAATTGTTTAAAAAAAGATGCGATCACCGAAAGGGCTTGGCCATCTTCGTTATTGAAGGATAAATAAAAAAAACTAGTAAAAATATTCAAGTAAAGTAAGTTAACCTTCTTCACATTAAAAATAAGTCCCACGTTTTTGATACTCTTTACAAAAATGTCAAATTATCTTTATATTTTAAATGTTTATTTACAGCTAAGACTTCTATATAAAATACTAGCTGTCGCCCGCGGCTTCGCCCGCGTGAGTTTCGCTTAGATGAAAAATCTCTCTTGGAGCTTTTCATCAGATGTTCCAGATCTTCAATTTTTATACGTCAGCAGAAAATGCTCATCAGGTTGAACGATTTTTGCTAAGGCGCCATTTCCATATATGTTATAGTGTAGCTGGTCTCTTGGAGCTTTTCATCAGATGTTCCAGATCTTCAATTTTTATACGTCGGCAGAAAATGCTCATCAGGTTGAACGATTTTTGTTAAGGCACCATTTCCATATTACTTATAGTTTAGCTGTTCCGTTATGGTTCTTCATCAGGTGTTCCAGTTTTCAAAATAAATTATAGCCTATATGTTGCCCAGGCTTAATAGCTATACAACAAAAAAAGTTTCATTCAAATCCGTCCAGTAGTTTTTGCGTGAAACGCGTACATACATACAGACAGACAGACAGACAAGAAATTCCAAAAAAATTTTTTTGCTTTCTATTGTTCTTTTTAGGTCTCCCTCTATCCATTTCAGTCAAAAATATTAAATGTACAGACAAAATATTTTTACTGTTTTATTATATGTATAGATAGACGTAATATAATGCAAGTATATCAAATCAAAATACTACGTGCCTATTTATCAATCTATTAGACTATTATATAGGTAAAGGTTCATTACGAAAAGGGCCCGAAATGTCACCACAATTCATTAGTCCGGTTATAAATGTAAATCTTTGGTAAACTTTATTCGGGTCTCTGGAAATTTTGTTTTTATCAGATTTGGTTTTTTAGAGTAGGTATTTCAGTAAAATCAGTAATATGCCTTTTTTCCATAAAACAGATAAGTTACTTGAAAGATTTACGAAGTTCAATAACACACTTTCGCGTTAGTGTATTTTTTCTTTGACACAGCTGAAGCGGTAAACAAGGTAATAAAGTTCAAGTATTTTGATTTCCTATACTCATTTGTTACGTTTGGCATGAGCCACGAATATAAAAATTGCGAAAGTTTGGATGTGTGTGAGTGTGTATGTTTGTTAGTCAATTACGAAACATCTACTGGACGAATTTCGATGAAATCTGGTACATGGGTAGAATATAACATAGAATAGTACATAAATATGGTACTTTTTAAAAAAAAAATCCGCTAGTACCTATATATAATAATAGCCCGGGAAGTAGTGTCATCCAATGTATGGAACCTGCAAATTTTGGTATCGGAAGAATTCACTTGGCACAGGTGTTATATACATGAAGTTAAGCTAATTTAGCCCGGTAGCCATCCACCCCCCCCTGGTGGGTAGGTAGGGGGGGCATTCAAAGGTACACACCGCCGCGCTTTAGTTAAAAAATCATATCAGCTTCTATTTACCTACCACCTCGAGTTTGGTGTCATTTTCTAGTAAATCAGGCATGAGGAATTCATTTTTGAGACATTTAGTATATAGTTTAATAGAAAAAAAGGAAAATATTGACGAAAATATCAAAATCGGTTTGTTATTTTTTTATTCAACTGTCAATATTTTTGAAAATCCTGAATTTTGTGCAAATAAAAAAATACTATATTAAAGGATATTTATCTAGCTTTTAAAAAATATATACTTTAATATATAAAGTTATCATAGATGTTTCTGAAAAAAATCGGACATGGTACGCGGCGGTGCCTAGGAACTTTTACAGTAGTCTAGTTTCTCATCCTTTTGTTGACATATTAATTTGGTTTTATATGCAAAATATACAGAATATGTACTTTACTTAGTTATTGACTGTCTCTTATGGTCTGATGAATAAAAAATAGTATTTTTAGGTTTCCGAAGTAAACATGGAACCCTTATAGTTTCGTCATGTCTGTCCGTTTGGCTGTCCGTCCGTCTGTCCGAGACTTAGCTCAGAGACTATTAATGCTATCAAGTTGTAATTTGGTATAGATATACATATTAATTACGCGGATAGAAATGTAGAAAAAAATCATGAAAAAAAAATTTTTTTAGGGCGGTTCCCCTACGGCTAAAGAGGGGATCATTTTTTTTTATCTCGATTATACCATCGTGTGGGATATCATTTGATAGGTTTTTCAAAAATATTATGAGTGTGTGAACATCATATTTTGATTTAGGGATCCGTTTGTGAAATATTTGACTTTAAAGTGCAAAATTTTGTTAAGAGTCAAGTGTCCCCCCTTTCGAATAGGAAAATAGTTGTCGGTGGATACGGGAAAAAGTCATGATACGTAGTAAAGATAATGAATTTAAAAGGATAACTATCACTATTATGTAGGCTTTACACGTTAACTAGTAGTAGACGATAAACTTACAAAATCGATTTTAGTATGAAAAATATTTGTAGGAACTTATTTCATTGAATATGATGGTATGGTATATATACATTGTATTATAGTCATTAGTTAAATAAAGCTGGGAGTTAATTTGAGTTGATGTATCCACATTTGTACAGAGTAGGCAGGCAGGCACCTTCGGAACTCTACAATGGTGGTCCGCTACGGACTTGACCAATTATTTTATTATATTACCGACATTTTCCACCACAGTGACATAATTTGGTTCATTTTAATTGAATTTTGACAGCTGCACCTAACACCGCACCGTGGCTTGCACCGAATCAGTTCACGACAAGCGGTAGCAGCAACTGGTGCAATAGTCCACTTTGGTTTCCATTTATTTAATTCCATTTCCAATCCCAAATCCGCAAGTGCGCTGTTTTCTAAAAAAGACTGAGAGCTAGAGAATGTTCCGCCGATGGAAGCCAGTTCTCGGCTGTATCTCCTAAGAGCTGTTTACTAGGGTGTGCATGTAGAGTGTGCTGTGCATTGTGGACTCCTACTTGTCAGAAAGGCACGTCGAGTACCCAGGGAAAGACGGATGGCGATGCTGGGAAATGTCATGTGGCGTTCCGCATCCCTTGCCCTATGTTTTTATCGTCCTAGACATGCACCGCCAGAAAATGCGAGCATAGTGGTAGGTGGGGTCAATATCGCTATTGGTGGAACTATGAAGTACCTCGCCTGAATGAACCCTAGAACTATGAAGCCTAATCCTGGATGCCAAATGGAAGTTCTCCGATCATTTCAAGAATATGGCTCCTAAACTCTTGAAATCGGCATCTGCGTCGTCCAGGATACTGCCTAATAGGACCCAATACACCCGCGCGACGCCTCTATACTGGTGTCGTACGGTCGATGGCATTATATGGAGTCCCAATATGCGCAGATGACTTAAAAAAGGAGAGCATAATGTTGTTGCGTAGACCCCAAAGGGCTATCTGTACAATACGAGGATATCGCACAGTTTCTGCAGACGCTGCTTGTATTCTTGTTGGGTCCTTGCCGCTAGATCTAGAGGCAAAAATTCTTTCTGGGGCTTTTAATGGCGTGAAGAAAATCGCGCCCTAGGTCACAATATAGCATAGATATTCAGCGAGACTATAATGCCAAAGAAAGAAGAGGCAGAGCAACAACGAGAAGCTCTGTCGGCCGGGCCGGAGAAGAAGGGCCTATGCCCATCTTATGCCCCCTTGATAATGGCTGGCGATGGACCTGGTAATCGATCCATCGTCCGCGTTTTTAAGAGGCTATTATTTAAGGCAGACGGAGTAATTATACTCGATGCAGGGTGACATTTGAAGGTCGCTGCCGTGGCTGGAGAGTGTGGAAGATTGGTGGTAACTCCACCGTTTCCACCTCTTCAGTATTGGTATGTAGAGGCACCGGTGTGTTTTTAGTGGGTCCAAGTCCCACATTCCGCTTCACTGCTCGACTGTCGAGAAGTGAAGCGGTATGCGAAGGTATTTTCACATAGCATTTTCACCACATTGACAAAATTTTGCACTTTAAAGTCAAATATTTCACAAACGGATCCCTAAATCAAAATATAATGTTCACACACTCATAATATTTTTGAAAAACCTATCAAATGATACCCCACACGATGGTATAATCGAGATAAAAAAAAATTATCCCCTCTTTAGCCGTAGGGGAACCGCCCTAAAAAAAATTTTTTTCATGATTTTATTCTACATTTCTATCCACGTAAGTAATATGTATATCTATACCAAATTACAACTTGATAGCATTAATAGTCTCTGTGCTAAGTCTCGGACAGACGGACGGACAGCCAAACGGACAGACATGACGAAACTATAAGGGTTCCATGTTTACTTCGGAACCCTAAAAATGCTATTATTTATTCATCAGACCATAAGAGACAGTCAATAACTAAGTAAAGTACATATTATGTATATTTTGCATATAAAACCAAATTAATATGTCAACAAAAGGATGAGAAACTAGACTACTGTAAAAGTTCCTAGGCACCGCCGCGTACCATGTCCGATTTTTTTCAGAAACATCTATGATAACTTTATATATTAAAGTATATATTTTTTAAAAGCTAGATAAATATCCTTTAATATAATATTTTTTTATTTGCACAAAATTCAGGATTTTCAAAAATATTGAAAGTTGAATAAAAAAAATAACAAACCGATTTTCATATTTTCGTCAATATTTTCCTTTTTTTCTATTAAACTATATACTAAATGTCTCAAAAATGAATTCCTCATGCCTGATTTACTAGAAAATGACACCAAACTCGAGGTGGTAGGTAAATAGAAGCTGATATGATTTTTTAACTAAAACGCGGCGGCGTGTACCTTTGAATGCCCCCCCTACCTACCCACCAGGGGGGGGTGGATGGCTACCGGGCTAAATTAGCTTAACTTCATGTATATAACACCTGTGCCAAGTGAATTCTTCCGATACCAAAATTTGCACGTCATGACACTACTTCCCGGGCTATAAGTAACAGTTATGAGCAGAGCAGTAGAGAGCGCGAACCTTCGTGGAATATAGTCATAATTGTATGGTTAGCAATTAGGGAACGTCACGATGTAATTTAACAGCGCTGCGTAAAAGAAAATATATCTGTGTTTGATAAATGATAATATTATTATATTATCATTTGACAATAATGAAAAGAAAAATGTGTAAAAATATTTTTTTCTTTTTAACAGGTTCATACATGCATAGGTCACATGGATCAAAATCAAAGGGGTTGGTCAGATCGTTCGGGTGGCAGACTTTTGTCTTTCAAGATTAACTTACGCTGAAATATAAAGCGTGTGACAGTCGCAGTGCCAAGGGTTGCCGGAAAGCTTCACAATGGCCAGTTTTGGCATATAGTCCAGAGTACGCGAAGGCAAAGACGGAAACATGTTGTTATCCAGGTACCTGAAACAATAAACCAATTATGTAATTTGTTGTTACTCTGATTGGGTCACAGTAAAGTGACCCAATCAATATTCAAAGCCAAACTAATGAAATGTATTTAAATAGAGTCGATTTTTTGCAAAAGAAGATTCGTTATCTTCATTCAGTGCCTAAATTCCGGCGAGAGTTCCAATTCCTCATAATTCACACTTAGAAATGAGAAATTCCTTAATGCCAAGTTACGGAAGTGTGTCCGAGCATAGTCAGAAGGAACAGTCGAGCGACATTGCAATGGGTAGGTATATTTACACAGACCCTCTTTCGAGCGTTATTTCCTACCCTAATCACTTATCCCCGATAGAGCCAGTAACCTGATATTTTTCACACAGAGAACCAAGGCTTTGACCTCAGACCCCAGTTTAGAAATAAAGATTTTGTATTATACTGAAGAAATATATCTGAGATTTTTATTTTTTTATTTTCTGTACTATAGTCACTTAAGAAACCTATAGAATTCTTCATTGGTCTAAATCCTTGAAAGGATACAAGATTGGTTTTACCCATAGGTCTTACCACAAAAAGAAAATGATATGAAAAAGAACTAGCAAATATTTATCCTTCATCAAAATTCAAATTTAATGAGATCATTAAAAATTGTCTCAAAGCAACACTTAATTAATTTCAAATTCATTACATTCAAAACTGAAAATACTGTTGGTTATTTGTACGCTAAGGATATAGAAATTGTTTGTATTGACAACAGTCTGTTAAGTTATCCTGCATTGAATAACTCTCAATACCGTTGTAATTATTCAGTCCTTATCCTTGTATTAACTAATTACTTAACCTATGTGTGTTTAATGCGAGCCATTAATAAAATATTGTATCCTGGAAGTAAGTTAATTATTATAGCCATCTCCAGTTTATACACTTTATTCTGTGAGCGGGTGTGATTTTTCAATGCTCGTCTATTTGAACAAGATCTAACGCAAATCTCAATTGAATCCTTCCAGCTACTGTGTCTGCAGCGCACAGCAGTTCGAAGCGAATTACAGTTCAATATAATTTGAATTCTGTTCAATATTGCCTACCTACATTTATATTTGAGCTACGGAATTGCAGACAATAAAAAACCAATAATTGGCTGAAGGACGCCATGTCCCCATGGCATTTAGGAGAGTTGATCACATTTACCATCCAAGTACTGAGTTGGCCACATTTTTCGTGTTGTCGCCTGAAGTGGATTTAATTACACTTTTTAGGGTTCCGAAGTAAACAAGGAACCCTTATAGTTTCGTCATGTCTGTCCGTCCGTCCGTCCGTCCGTCCGTCTGTCTGCGGCTAATCTCAGAGACTACTAGTACTAGAAAACTGTAATTTGGTAGAGATATACATATTTATTACGCGGAGCGAATTGTAGAATAAAATTAGGAAAAATATTTTTTTTAGGGGGCCTCCCCTACACCTAAAGTGGGGATGATTTTTTTTTCTCTCGATTATACCATCGTGTGGGGTATCATTTGATAGGTCTTTAAAAAATATTATGAGTGTCTCAAGAACACTTTTTGATTTAGGGATCCGTATGCGAAATATTTTACTTTAAAGTGATAAATTTTGTTAGAGTCAAGTGTCCCCCCCCTCGAACAGGAAAATGGTGGAGGGTGGATACATGAAACAAATTATAATAACTAGCAAATATAATGAATTTAAAAGGAAAATTATCACGGCTATGTAGACTTTACACGTTAATGAGTAATAGACGATAAACTTACAAAATTGATTTTAGTATGAAAAATATTCGTAGGAACAATTTTCATTCTATGATGGTATATAATTAGGTTATTTTCATTAGTTATATAAAAGTGGAAGTAAATATAAGTTCATGTGTCCGCATTTTTACAGGATAGGTACCTTCGGAACCCTACATTGTTCGTGTCCCGACACGCACTTGACTAATTATTTTAAAATCTAATACTTACAATGTAGTTAAGTTTTTGAGAGTTGCGAATGTCTTGAAATGGACCTCAAAAATTTTGTTCTCTGTCAATAGCAATGAAGTGAGATTGTTTAATCCGTGGAATGCAGTGAAGTTCAAGAAACGCAGTTTGTTTCTCGAGATGTCCAGTTTCTCCAATCTTGAGCAGTTTGAAAAGATGTGGTCCGGGAGCTCTGATAAAGAATTCTCTCGTAAATCCAAATATCGCAACTTTTTCAAGTTATCCAGATTTACATTCATCAACTGCAAATTAGTTAAAGATATTTTATTTTTCTAGCAGGAAACGAAAGATAAGATTGTCAGATAGTGTTACCAAATTTATCTAAATAAGTGCTATTTGATATATAAAACTTTTCAGCATGTGTTTTACATATTATATACTTAAATTTACATACCTACAACACATTTTTTTACGTCAAAACAAATAAATAGGTATGTTAAGTAGGTACTCACGCTCATCAAATTGTTATTCGACATGTCCAAGAAAGTCAAACATACAAGATTGGTGAATAGTCTGCCCGGGAGATATTGCAGTTTGTTCTTATCCAATAACAAAGTCTCTAGAGAGACCAAGCCTTCAAACGCATTTTCCGATATGTTATTTATTCTATTGTCGGACAATTTCAATATCTGTAGAGTTTTCATCAAAAACATTCCGTTTTCGATGTGTTGGATTTTATTTCTTGATAAATCTAATATGAGTAGCGAAGTTAGACCCACAAAGCTGTCTGCAGGCACGTACGCTATTTGGTTGCTAGAAATGTCTATTGTTTCTAACAAAGAATTGTTGGCAAATAACATTTCGGGCAGAGTGTAGAGATAATTGTTTGACAGATCTACATGGAAAAGCCTTTTTGTGTATCGAAATGACTCGCTGTCTATTTCCTCAATGTAATTTCTTTGTAGCCGTCTGAAAATAAATTTCTTTTGAAAAATAGTCCGTTTCATGAAATGTATGTCAAATTCAAATTAAAAAAAAAGTAAATCTTAGCAATAGATCGGTAAATGGCTGACGATAAAATGAACATGAACAATGAACAACTTACAATATTCTCAAATTGACGAGCGAATCAAATAGTCCAGCCGGCAGGTACTCCACTCGATTATCGAACATATCCAGCTCGAGCAGAGAGCGCATCCCTTTGAAAGTCGTCTTGTGCAGTGTTCGCAGTTTGTTGGTACCCAGATCTCTGGAAGTTAAGGCTAGTTCATATTGTAACTTGGGGTAAATTATTTGAATTGTACAAATCATTCTCTAAAATATATTGAAATTAAAAATAATCGACGATTTTTGGTTCACGTGAAAAAAGTATGGACAAATGCCTGATCATTGGGGAAAGATACCTAAATGCTGCTTCAGCCAAATTACAAAAAGCCCTAGATAGAGGAGTTCTTCCAAAGACTGCATTATTGGAGTCATGATTTGTTAAACTTTGCTCCGTGAAGAAATTGTGTATATTTTTATTTCCATGGAAAGCAAGGATAGTTTTGAGCAGGATTCCATTGCAACGGCTCAAATTTAAGGTCAACTCAAAGGGCCCATATTACCAGGAAATGCCTATATTTTACGATCGTTTTCATAAAAATATGTATAAGACCGTAAACAAAATACAGAGAGTAGGCTTCTTAGCTTTGGCTCACTCGCAAAATTTTAGTCTATTCCTCAACAAAAGTAAAAACATGCTGCCTAACACAAATGAATTTAAGTGATTTAATAAATTATTCAAGATTCAACGCTATATCACGATGATAACGTTTGTACCTAAATATTGGCAATGTAGTGAGCAGAAAATAGAAAAATACGGGTGAAGTTAGTAGTATTAAAAAGATAGACTTAGGTATATTTGAACATTTGTTTCTCGAGAAAAATAAAAGCGCAAAAAATGTCAGAGTAAAATTACTACAATACAGCTAATGCATGAATACAATCTCTAATAAGCAAATTTATTCATTCATCAAGACTGTATAGAAAATGTTATAATACCTAATGACGGGGTAACTAGGTTACATCTACGAGAACTATTTATTTTATTACGTCATATTTACAACATTCACAACAAAAGTCCATTCCATTTAGTATCAGTACGTGATTGTAGATATTTTGTTTCAAAATGGGAAATAATTTATTTGTATAGATATAGGTGTATATTGATATGATAAACATGTTTGTCCGATAATAATTTTTGCATAGGTATTATTTAGTAAATTTTCTCCTTGACTACTTGGAAGTAAAGTCGATTAATCACTTAAATGAACTTTTATACAAAAAATAATCCTATTTGGTGTTAACATTTAAATATACTTTCAAATATTTCTTCATATAAGCTCGTGTTCGCAAAGAAGTCAGATTTTTTGGGATCGGATCTTTTCGCTCAACAAAAGAGGTCTTCTAAATAACAAATGGACTACCCAATCGGCACTTTCCGATAAAAGTCAAACATGTGAAGTAATTGCTTGGGGCCAGCTTTGTCGTTCAATAAATACTGTCGAACTGAAATGTGCCGACCTTGCAAAATTATACAGGCATGGATGGATATATTACTGAAAGAATTTTTATGAAATTTGGTGTTTTTTTTTCTTTACCCAGAAGCCCAGGGCGCAACTTATACTTGGCAATATGCACGTGACTTAATGTGAAAATCGTGAATCCATTTCCTGAATCCTGAATATCGCCGTTTATTCAACTAGAACCACTCACTCGTATTCGTCGTCGCGTCGTCGTCGTCGTGAGATTATTTGTGTCGATCGTCGACGTCATACTCTCTAAAATGTACACTTGAAGCATTTTAGACTTAACTTTAAGTAAGCCTGTTCGTAAATGAGTGAGTTAAGTTACATAATGTCTTAAATACCGTAATCTTGATTTAAATTTGTAGTATTGTCTGTGTAGAAGTGTAATAGTAGAGTAAAATGTGAGTTTTGTTTGTTCGAATTACTAGCCTTTTCTACTAAGGATGGGCAAATAGTTCAACACTAACATATTGACAAGGTCAGCAGGTACCACGAGGTCGGTGGGGAGACCGGAGAGGTTGGTGCGCCAGCAGTTCAGCGAGCGACGGTCCACGTCACACTGGCAAATCCCTTTCGAGCACTGCCGCCATCTTGACTGGCCGAAACTTATCGTCCATGCTGTAAAAATAAATAGATGATAACAAATAGCCGATGGTTTTTTGGTATTTACTGCAATTTATTTATTTCATTATTTCCCAACACCAAAACTATTTCACATAGTTATCACTTTGCCAAACTGCTTGACAGTTTGACGGCAATAGAAACAATAATGGTATTACAATCGATTAAACAAAAATCTATGTAAAACGGAAAAATAACGAAATAACAAATTACAATTTATCAAATTTACGAAATTTGTTTTTCATGTTAACGCGATCCTACTTGTACCTTAAGCTCTAGTAAGAAAAGGGTAGAATCAAGTCGTGATACCGAAAAGCAGCCCCGGATCTGGTAAATCCGAAGTGTAAAATTGGGCTATGCCGTATTCATACTCTGACGTCTCATCCTAATCAATTAGGGTGATAGCAGAATAAAGATGGTTAGATTATGTTTTATTAGGTCGCTTTTGAGTCTGGAGCATTCGATCTTTAGTAGGTTAGCTTTTTTCTTGTTGAAGAATTAACTAAAACTTAGAGCAAGCAAAAAATTACAGCGTACGTTACATAAATTAAAATATGTCAGAGATAGGAGTGTGATTCTTCTTCTTGGCGAGTCGAAAATGGCATCTATATTTTCTCAGATCAGTAGGTGGCAACGAAACGTAAACGCATTGAATTGAAGAGACATTTTAACAAAAAGAAAAATATGTTTTAATTATTACTGTTTTATAGTAGTAAAAATAGAGTAACATGCATGTATACTCGTATATGCAAAGTATAGTATTCATGAAAAAGATAAGGGATGAAAACCACTACATGTTGCAAAAATAAAAGCTGGAGTCTGAAATTTAATTTGCAAACTACAGAAGTTATCCACCTGCCGCTCGCCCTTTAACAAAAACCGCGGTGAATAAATTTAATAAGTAAGTATTGTTATGATAAAAAAAGAAATGTAAGGTTATGCCAGATTTAATGACGAGATTATGTTGAAATAATGCCGTAATAATGTAGGTAAATTTATTGACCGACCTTGTTGAAGTAATTTCTATTTAAGTAATTTCTTTACTCCGATGTTCAAATTTTGTTTCAATTAAACCGACTTCCAATAAAGAGGAGATTATCATTTTTCGTCAATTAATTCTTACGCATTTAAGATTAATAAATAATAATAATATAATAGTGAAGCCAGAGTTGACTGCTTCGATGCAACAATGCGCAAGAGAGTGGCATCCATTGCTCGCAGATTGCGAGCCAGTCGCAACAGAACAGCCTCCTGGCAGTCATTGCAGAACAGAAAGGACGGACGACCCGTTCTTGAGACACTGGATGCAGGTACATGCTCCCGTGCCTCGGGAACGAGTACGACAATATTAATGTTATATTTTATTTAATTGAATTTTTAACGTGAATGTAATTCTTTAATTTAATATTATATGAATTTATTTATTTGATAATAATAGCGGCGAACTTATTTATAATTTTGTATTTATTAATGTGCTTATATGGATCTTGGTCTGACAATAAATAATAATATTATTATTATAAATAATATGATAATTTATTTAAATAAGAACACGTAAAATGTGTCATTCCACGGGAAAAGGTACCTTATGCACTGAAAAAACTGTTTTGCTATAGAATACATAAAATTATGCTACTGGTAACCTAAAAATAGTGACAACATAACTATTGCTACCAGTAACCAAACCCAATTATGTAATTTATTAACACAACTTATTTATTTAATATTTACCAACTGTATTTGTAGCATATAACAAAACTATTTTGTATTATTCAAGTCAATTGAAAGTTGCTAGCAACAAAATAGTTTTATTCGTAATAGACTACTTCGTTTGATATTCATTGTCAAACAGTTTGGTTAAATACTGCTTATTTACTATTTACTAGTAACCAATAGTATTTAGTTGTTATTAGCTTAAGCGGGTCATTTATTAGTAACCAATCTTTTGTGTAAGCAGAGTCACATGGAGGTGTTATATATAACCTAACTCTTTTGTTATTTTTAACCACACTGTTATGTTACTATAGGTGAATTAAGGGTTCAAATTTTAACCAAAGTTATTATGAACCGCAACTCCGTGGTCATTCAAATCCTAGGAAAACACCAGAAGTTGATACTTAATAAATTATTTTAAAGAGTTCGTAAGGCAGTCAACTTTAAACTTACAATTTACTAACGCACTCGTAACTTGTACCTATATTAACTAAAGAATGATACGAATAAAATTACTGATGAAACTGGTTTTTATGTTAACTTTGGTTAATTATAATTAAAACAATTGGATGTCATTAATAAAATTAGTTTTATTATATACTAATTAAAGCCATAATCATACTTTGACAGCAGCAGTGTACATTCGAAATATTTTGGGTAGGTTATTACAACTGCACTCGCTGTGTTACGTACAAATTACCATTATGAGCAATACTGACGTGATTAGATACATGCGACAATAAAGACTCATAAAACACATGTAATGTAAGTACTTAATACTTCTGGATATTCTTTATTTCTTTATTTATTAGAACATAAAACAGATTACAATCAATTACAGACTCATATATATGCTTATAAATATTGTTCTAATTGTAATCCAAAACATGTGTAGGTACCTTTATGCATTCTACTTGAAAACAATTCAAATGATAATTAAAATCAACCGTTGCCAAAAGTGTACATTTAAAAATAATTTTGTTTTTGTTATAGGTACATTATAACTTTACTAACACTCATAAAAATAAAGTCACTAAAATTATTGTATTCCTCACCAATATCACGAATAAGAATCATCCGGGTTTATACAGCGTACCTTTAATTTTTACCTATGAAACTGGCTCCATGTCCGTATTGTCCGTGCGTTTATATTTCGCAACTCTTTCAGTTAACAAAAACAAAAAATGGGAACTAAATAAACTATCCGGTGTTGATATATTTACTTTAGTGAGTTACTTAGTTTTAATAAACGCTTGAGTTCTTGATGAAAACTTCACTCACGACGGATTCACGAAAAAATGGCTGGTCGGCGCGGGAGCGGTAACAATAACAAAACGTTTCGTTATCCACAACATTTTGTTTGAGTAGGTAAATAATAACTTCTAAATTGCTGTTAATAACAAATGCTTTATGCTGCGACTATCGTAAAACAATTATGTTGCTTGCGACAAAACAGTCGTGTAAAAAATTAAGAACAGTATGTTTATTTATAATCTATATATTTTTGTTGGGAACAACCAGATCGCTAATTGATAACCATTTACACAACAGTTTTGAAAAGGGTAACACAACTTAAATAGCCTAACTCGTTTTATTCGATGTAACTCAATCATATTGCTTGCATTTAGACTGACTTTGACTACGAGTAAACAAAGTTATGCTATATTCATAATAGCTAAACAGTTTTTGTTAATTAGTTTTTTCAGTGTGGTCGTTGGTGCTTATGTCGTTTAGAAAAATAAATCATACAAGTTTACTTTGCTTATAATAATCACAATGTCATAAGTGCCAACGACCATAAGGTACCTTTTTCCGTGGATTGACACAATAGATAATATGACAAAGCAGAAGAAAATAAGAATAAGCGCGGTTTCGATCTGCGCCATAGAGCAACACGGACTCTTCCGTTCCGCGCGCGGATGTCCTTGTTGCTCGAAGATCTGCGCGGACCAAGCGAAAAACATAAGTTCCAATTTCAACATTTGGCGGGAGCGGCTGCGCGCATAATTACAACCAATCTAAAAATTAAGCAATTGGATTTCGTCGGTCTTTGGGTAGAGAACCCTAAAAAGTGCCTGTCGAAATATTGTGAGCAAAGCTGCTGTCAAGGTTTTGACGCATATAATATCGTCGACATACAACCCAAAGAAAATTGGGAAAAAACGTAAGTACCGTACTTGGCTGTTCAATAGCGCGCAATCTGCGATCGAGTTGGCGCCAGTGGACGTCGGAAGTGCACGGTCCCGGAGTGTGGTCTTTATTCGATCCCCGAGTCAGCATCTCGAAAACCTCGCAAGCGTTTATACTGCATTGTGATGCAGCTGTCTGCAATACTGGAACATGAATGTTTTGAGTTGTTAGAGATCCGAAACTAAACACGAAATTTATGCATTAGTTAACTATTTGATCCAGACGTGATCGGGAATTTGACAAGTACATTTGATGACTATTGGACAGTTTATTAGACTACCGAACGGTAGCCAATCTAATGATAGGTATTTGTCAAATTCCCGAAAATAGCCTGATTAAATTGACGAATATTTGATGTGCAGTTTTAAAACTCTACATAAATTGTGTTTTTGAATTTTTAAAATATAATAAAGAAAAAAAGTTAAAATTTTCAGCATCACTGCTGTAGTTGCATCGCCTGCCTCTGAGAATATAAATAGTATGTATGAAAAGTTTTACTCAGTCATTCATTACCTACCCATAAAATAAATTGCTCAGCGCATGGTTCACTTCAGAAATTGGACCATTATTAGTTAGTATTATTTTTAATACCACAAACTATATACAAACATACAACAAACAGCAAAAACGGAACCATTATAGGATCGTCTAGTCGTCAAGAAACTTTTCTCAGCAACGCGTTGAAAACTAAATAGGTGGTAGTGGTTCAAAGACAATCCCTTGGTGTGCGAGTCCAATATGTACTTGGCCAATTTTTATGAATTCGAGGTATTACTTCTTACTTCCCTCGAGGACATTTTTCCGCAATTAGGCCTTCAGTTTGGGCCCTTTTTGCGTGAGGAGAATGAGCCGGAAAATTCCAGGTATTGGGCAAAAGTTTGTTTGAAGTCTATTTTAGTTTGCAGTAATTAAATATCAAATTAGAAATTAACGCGCAAGATTATGGTCTACTAATTGGTAGTTTGCATGTCGTTAAGCGCCACGTGACCTTGCTCGGGCGCCCCGGGCCGTAAAAGATAACTTTCTGTTGAGAAATTTTCTTTTAACCTAATAAACCTACCAAAAATATAATACGGAACTTCGTAATTTTGGTTTATGTAGTTAAATAAGTGTACTAATTTTGTACATAATTATTATTTACACCCTGGGTTCCTGAAGGTGGTCGACGTCAGAGAGAAAGGTCAAGGAAAAGATGGCGCGATGACCTTGACGCTTTCCAGCCGGATTGGTCGAACGTTGTCACGGTCAGAAAGGTGAAAGCAAGTGGAGACCTTTGCCCAGCAGTGGGACAATAGAGGTTATTAAAAAAATATATATATAAAGAAGTATTCGTATTTCGTTATATCGACTGAAATTGTCTCTAATCATTAGCCTGAATGGTTTTATTTATAAGTATTTTGCAAGATGTTACTGTCATATTTCAACTCACCTTTTTTTAAATTTAACTATTTCAAAATGTTCTACATTCGTCTTTACGCCGTAATAATTTTTAACTATATTTTTTGTCATTATGACTCACTTCAGTCAAAGGAAAGTGCAGTGGTAAACCGGCAGTGGGTGGTATTTAACATGTTAATTATAATCTAGTTATTTTTTTAGTCATTTAAAATGAAATTAATAAAACTAAAACAGTATCTACTGAAACCACTAACTCGTTATACTTCCAGAGCAAGTAAGTTACCCGCCTCAAATAGGGTATTTGACTGTTTTTGAAAACCTATCTAAAATTGTTCATTACGTTATCAGAAAACTAACGATATATATATTTTTGATTAATTTTCAGTATTAACATTTAAAATCGATGAAAAAGTTCAAAATAATCATATTACCGCTTAAAAGCTCAATACGTTACGATGAGAACCCCGTGACGTATTATGGGCACTCGTCACTAAAAGCCGTTCTGTTTTACGTACACAATATCACTTCCTTGTTTTCATAACAAGATTTTCAATAGAATACGATGTAATTGAAATATTAATATGAGCGACAAAACTTAAGTTGCTAATGCCAATGGCGTAAAAGGTCTAGATAAAGTCTCACAATTTTTCTAAAATAACGGTGCGACTTTTACAGTGCGAAACGGAACATGGAATTGACACTTGACTGATTTGACCACCTATATTACGTCATTGAAAATGGCGGAGCGTTTCATATCACGTGGTCAAGGGCTTAAAATAAATAACTTTATAATAAGTTTATTAACATAATCGTTGCTTCTTTTGACATTCTAAAATATCCAAAAATTAAAGAAAAATATTGTCTTTAAGGATATTTATAGAATTACTCATATTTTTAATACTGTCAAATACCCTATTGCATCCCTAGGGATGAAGTCTAGAAATGGCCCCTAGTTCTGTAGTCACAAATGCAGTTGGTTTAACAGAATGAAATGGGGGTAGTACACAGTGGGTTACTCTTTACATAAAGAGGTCTTGAATGAAAACTTCACAGGATATTTATGAAAGGTTCCAACGGTTTTCCAGTATTCGTAACATATTGAAGGCCATTTTTCTTTTGCTAATCCACTGATTAGTAAAAGAAAATATCTACATATGAACAGTAGAACTTGGTATTTATAATATACATTATTTATTTACTTTTGGCATGCGACTTCATTCGCTTGAATGTGAAAAAAATCTACTACCCCATTATTAGGTTAGCCCAAGTTTACAAACACCGAATGTAACTGAGGACTGAGAAAATTACATACAAACTTTGAAGCCGTATTTTACCCCTAAGGGGTTAAAATTTAATAAGCAGTGAACCCACAAACCATGATTGTTATCACACTAATATTCTAGAGGAAGTGTTTGTGAGTTTGTTTGCTGGGGATAATCTTCGATACCACTGAACCGATTTCAAAAATTCTTTCACCAATAGATAGCTACATTATACCTGAGTGACATAGGCTACAATTTAAGTATGTACCTTCCGAGCGAAGCCGGGGCCGAGCGCTAGTGTACTAATAAAGGGCAGATAAAATCAAATGCCATAAATATTACAAAGTGGTATTGAATATTTTCTCTATACAATTACTTATTCTAATCTTAATAAAAATAATCTTATTTATTTTAATTGTGGATGTTTTGAAATAATATAAAGATTTAAATAAAAATGTGCCATGTTCTAGGGCGTCGCGTGACTTGGTGTTTATAATAATCTCCGCGTTTCTATCAAATTAGAAGTTAATTTCCAAGAAATGCCAAGAAATGTCCAAATTGTGGAAAACGAAAATCCATTACCAATAACGCCTATAGTGAAATTCAGTGGAAATAATAATATAACGTTGAAAAATGTCAAATGAAATCTTTTCATAAAAATTGTAACATTTATAAATATTGACCAAGGCCATGAAGTGGTTTTGTATTCAGCTATCGGAAAAAGAATGTCTAGTTTGGATGAGTGCTTTGCTCTGATGGTTTGACATTGTGATTGTGACAACTCACGGCTGTGAAAGTGGCACTTTGATCCCAATGCAGTAATTAATCCATGTCATGTCAGTTCCGCTTTACGCTCATACGTCGATACCGCCACCTCGCGTTAACTTCATTGTACATGTGAGTTATAGCCAGAAAGTCGGAAAACAATAACGCCCACTTGCAGAATCGAAAATAGAATTTGATATTTTTGAACGTTTTCCCCCCATCGTTTTATTTTATCAGTATCTTGTAAAAATGTACTAAACATAAATAGATTTAGAAGGTTGTACACCTTACGTAGCGCGACTACCTAATGATTTTATATGCCACAAATAATACTCGTTGTTATAGAGACCAGCATAAAAGTACGACTAGATATGGAATTAAAATTCAATTTAGTATAATGGTTTAAATTACATACCTTGCAGATGAGATATTAGCACTATGAGTATTATGTTTACAAAGTACATGGCAAGAACTCTGCTCTAAAACAAAGATTCATGTAACACTGATTCGATTTTCTGTATTCCGTTCATCTGAATGGCATTATGCCTTAACCAGCAACTTTATTAAATGTAAGTATACCGACTTAAATATTGGCTTTAATTTTCTTTACAAATATTATTTAAACCTAATTTCATCTTAAATTCAAAATAATTAAAAACGTTAAAAACAATTTTTAGCTTTCAAGGGGTTTAAACATACAATTCTTTTACTATGAAAATATGTTTATCTAGCACAAGGGTTTTCAATCAGTGGATCGCTAACCTCAAGGGAGGACATGGAGCACTTCCCGCAGGGTCGCGGGTAAAACAAATATAATCCAAAATGAAGGGAAGCTAGCGCTAACCGCCTCGGCTACGGTCGGTGGCTACGGTATGTAGAGTTCTTGGGATTTCTTTGCACAATCTTTATTTTCAATCGATAGAATTCTCAAAATAAGCAAAATTTAAATGCAAGCCCAGTCTTTAAAATTTTGCAATGTGCAATGAGGAAATTTAGTATTCAAAAAGATTAAAAATGTTTGCCAATTGTTTGGAATCTTGACCAATTGAGATAAAATTTTGGTAAACATATAATGAACACAGAATACTTAACGTTTACTTATACATACATAGCACTTAGTTTTTTAATAAATTTATGTCAGATCAATTTATACGTAAGAACTCAGAACCCGAATTCGTCCAGTTTTTACCATCTTAAATAAATAAAAAGACTCTCTCTCTCTCTCAGCCGAAAGACGTCCACTGCTGGACAAAGGAAATAAAAAGACTACAAGGCTAAAATATAAGTGTTCACAAAATGTATACCTATAATGGAACGGTTCTTTATGTTTTGTTTAATAATGGATACATTTTGCTTAACTCCATCAAAGCTTTATTGAAAGGTACATAATTAACCAGTTAACTGAATTGATTGCATCCGCATCCGACAGTGAAACAAGAGAAGATTCAAATGAAAAGCGTTATTTAAAGTTTGAAAATAAGTAGGTATAAGGAATTAGAAGAATATAAAAACGAGTGATTAAGATTATCTTTGTAGGAATAATACTGTCTTGGTGATTTCGATAGTATGAAGCGGAAAATTCAAAATTTTCACAGTGTTTTCAATTTTAGCTTATTCAAGCTTTTGTTGTAGCTAAACTGAGCCCAGTTGCGGAGATACGAAACCACATAAACTAATAATTAATGCAAACATTGGAGTCTTCAGTTGTCAATTAAAATAAGAAATCTTTGTTATTAATTTCTTACAAAATATATGTATGAAAATATATGTATATGTGATGCGACCTCCTCTTTTCTACCCAAGTTGCTGTGCCCGACACGGTCCATAAAATGTACTTTCATTTATATGTCACCATGTCAACTTTATGGATGCAATAAAATATTGAGTATTAAGTAAGAGATCAAACCTTGAAACACGAAAGTAGGCAAGTAAGGGGACGAAGAAATAGAGGAGGACCCAAAAAAGATGGATAGATCGTGTCAAAGACAGCATAGGAGGAATGGAGTATCAAATGAGGTGACAAGCGTCAAGCATCAAATTGAAATGGAGGAAATTAAAATAGTTATTGTGCCAACCTCACATAAAAGTGGGAAAAGGTGAAGGAGAAGAAGAAGAAGATTATATAATACTTAAGTAACTGACTTATAAAGCCCTTATCATAAAAATGGTGGACCAAACGACATATAATTAGCCATATGGCGAGCCCCCAAACTAGCGTTACATAGCCAAGCGTTTCGCCCTACTCTCATTTAAAATCCACAAAGTCCTCGGCATGCCTAAAGAAGCTTTCTCTGCAGAAGTGATAGTGATAATATGAGTAATAAGATTTGCCATTACTACATCTAAACACAGTAATATTTAAATTGATAAATATTGTTAAACTTTTTATCTATACATATATTATATCTATGTTTTTTCAATTGGGCGATTTTCTGACAGGTCAAATTAAGAAAAAAAACCGGCCAAGTGCGAGTAGAACTCGAGTGGAGAGGGTTCCGTACAATGCCAATTCTTATAGGTTTTCCTGTAATTTAAGTACATGCAATGAACTATATTTTGTATTTATTTTTCGAAATTTTAGGCTCAGTAGTTTCGGAGATCAGGGGGGAAAGGTAAATTTTCTTCTTCTTAATGAATAAAATCAAAACTAAGTATTTATTTTACAATGATGATTCCGTGCATTTTTGCTATTTGAATGGACTCGCCATTTACTAAGCGTCGTCAAGCCTTTAGAAATTCAGCTCCAGAGACTGGTATTTGTCTTAGACTGTCCCTTTATTACTGCTACAAAAGAAAAATTACACCAGAAAGTATCTTGGGGCTTTTAATTGGATCTTTTATAAAGTAAAGGAAAGTAAAGGAAATAAAGCATTTTTACTCGAACTTCTCAGAAACAATTTCGATTTAGATGATTTTTTTTTAATAATTCTTTTTTTATAAATTATTTAAAACCTGAGATATTTTGGGAGGGGTATTTATTTTTTTATTTCCCAATTATATATATAGGATTTCAGCTATTAAATTTATATAAAATTAAATTAATAAAGCGTAAGTTAAGTATAAAATAACAATTACATATGTATATGTTAACTGTTAAAATATATACTTATTTTTTAATTATCATATTTTAGTCTAAACTAAAAATAACGAATTAAATATGAAAAATTTATAACGATGTTCCGACAGATAAATTGTTAGTTATTTACGCGAAATCTATTGGACAGATTTGAATGAAATTTTGTACAAGAATAGATTATATTATTATCCTTTGAATATTTGAGAGTAAATAATCAAAGATTATAACTTGAATTAACATAATAAAATAATTTTATCCCAAAACTATTACTGGAGTAGTGCCGCGAGGCGCAGCTAATTAAAAGTATGTGTGATTTTTAGACTGATATTTGTTAGTCTTTTATTCAAAATCCACTTAACGGATTTCTATAAAATTTTGTACTGTTATAGAATACTAGCTGTTGCCCGCGGCTTCGCCCGCGTGAGTTTCGCTTAGATGAAAAGTCTTTTTGTGTTCCAAACTGTTTCAGATGTTTCGGATCTTCGATTTTTTTACGTCTACAGAAAATGCTCATCAGATTAATAAAGATTTGCTAAAGCGCCATTTCCATATACGTTATAGGGTCTCTTAGAGTTATTACAATTTTTATACGTCAGCAGAAAATGCTCATCAGGTTGAGCGATTTTTGCTAAGGCGCCATATCCATATATGTTATAGTGTAGCTGGTCTCTTGGAGCTTTTCATCAGATGTTCCAGATCTTAAATTTTTATACGTCAGCAGAAAATGCTCATTAGGTTGAACGACTTTTACTAAGGCGCCATTTCCATATATGTTATAGTGTAGCTGGTCTCTTGCAGTTCTTTATCAGATGTTCCAGATCTTCAATTTTTATACGTCAGCAGAAAATGCTCATCAGGTTGAACGACTTTTGTTAAGGCACCATTTCCATATTTCTTATAGTTTAGCTGTTCCATTATGGTTCTTCATCAGGTGTTCCAGTTTTCAAAATCAATTATAGCCTATATGTTGCCCAGACTTAATAGCTATACAACAAAAAAGTTTCATTCAAATCCGTCCAGTAGTTTTTGCGTGAAACGCGTACATACATACAGACAGACAGACAGACAAGAAATTCCAAAAAAAGTTTTTTGATTCCTATTGTTCTTTTTAAGTGTCCCTCTATCCATTTTAGGCAAAAATACTAAATGTACAGACAAAATATTTTTACTGTTTTATTATATGTATAGATTACGATACAAGTGTGCAAAGTTGGTCATTACGCACAAGAGGCGATATTGGCGCGCGAGCCGAAGGCGAGCGCGCTAATAAAGCCGAGTGTGCGTAATGACCAAATGCACACGTGTATCGTACGACGTTTTTCAACACACTTGTGAGTAAAAAAAAATAATGTGGTCCTAACATCTAATTATCAGAAAACGATTGCGCCCTTTTGTCATTCCTCCACTTTATAAAACATTCGTATGCCGCCAAATACTTACGTTTGATTTTGGAGGCAATAAACTATTACTTGCATTACGCGCCTCGTTAATGATTTCAGGTGGAGTTAAATTTACATATTCTTCCATACTAGTCGACGTTTTATTAAATATTTAATATACTAACACGGCGAAAATCGGAAAATGTACCTAACAAACACAACATAATAAATATAGTCTTGTTTTGTTTTTTATTCGCGTGCCGCCGCCCGCTGCCGCCCCGCGCCGTGCGCAGGGAGCGCGCGGTGCACGCTGCGGATGGTATATCGCCATACAGCCAGTGCTTGGCTGTATAAAAATCATTATCTTTGCTTATTTAAAAACTGTTGTTATTTTCCCTATTTGATCTTATATGTATTATGCGGCTAAATTAAAAATGCTTTGTGGAATTCATAACGCGCATTAGTTTTCTATCTTTTGTATAGCGCAGTATGGTAATTTTTATTTCCAAACACCTCCGTAATATATTCGTAATACCTTCGTAATATATGGCATTATGGGCCTAAATTCGATGTAATAAGACCCACTTTACGAGCAAGTGTGTTGAAAATATATTTTTCAACACACTTGCTCGTAAAGTGTAAGTATTTTAAAAGTATTTTTTTAATTTGGGTTTCGGAAAATACCTCATTGTATCTATGTTTATGCCTAGTAAGTTAAGTTAAGTTATGATCTTCAAGCCAATTGAATATGTTCTTTAAGGTTTCATCTATTTGGGGTTTTAAATCAGTTTTATATTCATGTTTTATTAAAATTGATATATCATCGGAAAAGAGAACTGGTAGACAGTTATTTGTGTTAAGGGTTTTCGGGAGATCATTAATATATAGTAAAAATAGTATACATCCTAATACACTACCTTGAGGTATAGAGCATTTAAGTGTTTTTGGTTCGGACCTAATTGATTGAATGTATTTATTTTGTTCATTGTGATGTTCTATTTGTACTATTTGCTGTCTATTGTCAAGGAAAGATTGAAACCAAGAATAAGCT
The DNA here is from genome assembly GCA_018467065.1 of Ephestia elutella. Lineage (NCBI taxonomy): Eukaryota > Metazoa > Arthropoda > Insecta > Lepidoptera > Pyralidae > Ephestia > Ephestia elutella. The sequence continues at coordinate 9,472,361 of CM031585.1, forward strand.
GGACCTCGGATGCCAGAACCATACAGTTTTGAAAGTAGTATGGGATATGACATTATCATATGCTTTAGTCAAATCCAAGAGTAGACCTATAGCTACTTTTTTATCATTTATGTGTTGAAGAGCTGTTTGTATGTATTTATATACTGCTAGTGTAGATGATTGAAACCGTTTTGGCTATTGTCAAGAATATTGTATTTTTCCAAAAATGTATATAGTTGATTGCACATCGCTTTTTCATATATTTTAGAAAACGTAGAGGGTATGGCTATTGGTCTGAAATTACTTGGGTCTGTTTCATCATCTTTTTTGTGAATTGGACGAACAAGAGATATTTTTAATGCATCCGGGAATTTGCCTTCATTAAAACTCTGGTATATTAAAAAGGTTAATGGTATAGTTTATTCTTGAGCACATTCTTTCACTTAGGTTGGTGGTATGTCGTCTATTCCAGAGCTTTGTTTGTTTTTCATTGATTTTATTATGCTTAAAATATTTTCCTCATCTACAGGCTGCAGAAACATTGAAGATGTTGGTGAATTTATGACTGGACGGCCAATTTTATTCTGACTGTGATCTATTGCTTTACCTATATTTGTAAAATATTCATTAAATGAGTTCGATATTTTTTTAGGATAATTTTATACTTTACCGTTTATTTTTAATAGTACATTGTGATATAAGTGCGGTAAGTTGAAAATTACAGCCGAGGCGATATTGCTAGCCCGAGCCGTAGGCGAGGGCTACAAGAAAGGCAGAGGCTGTAATTTTCAAAGCGCAAGTATGTCATACGACGTTTTATAACATATTTGCGAGGAAATATTTAAATAAAATTTGGAAAACGACAATACCAAAGAAAAAGCGCGCGGTTTTTTACTTGTTCACAAATTAGCGATGCGCGCGCATCAGCGCTTTTTTTTAAAGGCAAATGCACAAAAAACAGCCAGTATTACTAATAAAGTAAATTAATATTTTTGTGCTTTGTTACAGATGTAAATGGTTGTAATTTATTGTCAAAATTAATTTAAAGAATTAAATTTTTATTTATTTTATCTCATAAAGTTAATTTTATTCATAAAATGTTGACCACTTTTCTGACATAAAAACTCTTTGCTAAGATTTAAAAAAGTATCGTTCGTTTTTAGACGGAGCGTGCGTTTTACTTTACAATAACGCACAAGTGCGTAATGAGATACAATACAATATTGAAATTGGTGAAATAAGTGACACTTTACGAGCAAATATGTTATAAAAGATAGAAAACTAATGCGTGTTATGAATTCCACAAAGCATTTTTAATTTAGCCGCATAATACATAAGATCAAATAGGGAAAATAACAACAGTTTTTAAATAAGCAAAGATAATGATTTTTATTCAGCCAAGCACTGGCTGTATGGCGATATACCATCCGCAGCGTGCACCGCGCGCTCCCTGCGCACGGCGCGGGGCGGCGGGCGGCGGCACACGAATAAAAAACTAGACTATATTTATTATGTTATGTTTGTTAGGTACATTTTCCGATTTTCGCCGTATTAGCATATTGAATATTTAATAACATGTCGACTAGTCTAGAAGAATATGTAAATTTAACTCCCCCTGAAATCATTAACGAGGCGCGTAATGCAAGTAATTAAGAAAGTAAGAAGAAATCGATTTGGGTTCAGCTGCATGAAACATCTATCTAAAATTCTTACCAACTTATTATGTAATAAATCCCTTCGAAATTTATTACATTATGATATGACTATACCACACTCATGTTTTAATGCCTCTCATTATGTATCAGTTGCATAAACTACTATTTAAAATCAATAATGTAAAAAAAGTAGTAAGTATAAGATGACATACACAAGACATACATTATGTACATGTACAGTCGGGAACAGATGAACCTGACCACCTTGAGATAGAATTCGGTGAGACAGGGGTCAGTTTTATCTGTCCCGACTGTATGTACTATATATTTACATGAACTGCTTTGTAATATGAGAAACTTATGTTACTTTTGCAACTGTGCTTTTCCAGTTTCCCTGAAATAGCAAACAGACCTATAACCCTTACTAGAAATTACCCGTATACTGCCAACTCCCGTTATAATTGGGTAGGAGCGAATACAAATGTGCCAAGAAAAAATATTTTTTCTTTGTGCTCTGGATTAGTTGATGCTTGATCTTATGCTTGGAAAAGATATTACACTTTGTAATTATAATATGTACTTTGATTTAAAAACCTAAAGTCGTAGAAAGCATGAAAAAGGTTTTCTTAATAGATATTTGATAAATTAAATCGTGCCAAGTGTGAATCTATATAAATATAACTCAAAGGTGACTGACTGACTGACATAATGATCTATCAACGCACAACCCAAACCACTGGACGGATCGGGCTGAAATTTGGCATGCAGGTAGATGTTATGACGTAGGCATCCGCTAAAAAAGGATTAACGCGAGCGAAGCCGCGGGCAAAAGCTAGTTCTGATTAAAGGGATAAAAGAAATCCTAGCTAGCAAGAAAATTAAACCTTGATAAGCAAATCTGATTATTTTTCAAAAATATCGGAAAAAAATTATTGGGACAGATAGGTTGGGTGAACGAACATTAATAACGACGTGAAACCGGATCAGTATTGGCTGGGGGTATAAAATGGCCACATTGACGTATCGGGATATAATCCTTTTCCCTGTTCCTAAATATTTAAAATGAACCTTATAACATCACGAACAAGATTCATTTTTAAGTATCTAGGAAATGGAGATTGGATCATATTCCGATTCGTCAATGAGGCCCTTTTAGACCACCTGATGTACGGTGATTAGATATGGGTGGGTAACGTGATACCCGAGCGCCGCTCATAACTCGATCGGAGGCGTGAGCGAAAGAATTATATCACTATCAATCAATTTCTCTTCACACTATGAGGATAAATGCTCTGAATATTAATAAATTGCTGTATATTTTTATCGATAAAGCAGCGGATCAAATCAAAGTCATTAATATAGAATGACTTTCATTTGATCCGATATTATAATATTATAAATAAAAACTAATATTATAAATGCGAAAGTTTATTTATTTGTTTGTTTGTTTGTTACCTACCTCTTTACGCTTTATCTACTGACCCAATCTTCCTGAAATTTCGCATACACATAGTTAAAAGTACTAAGAAGGACCTCGCATACACATAGAAGTACGGAGGGTATATACCTTTCATCCCGGGAAAAAGCACCGTTCCCACGGGAAATTCACAAATATTACCTAAGCAATGGAACGAAGTGTTCTTGGAATTAAAAGAGTGGACAGAGTCCCGAACACAACGCTTCGTTCAAAGACAGGAATCGCGGATGTGGGGCACAAGACAGCGAAACTAAAATGGCAGTGGGCGGGCCACGTTAGCAGGATGCATCCCGATAAATGGGCACTGCGCATCACACCCTGGGTTCCTGAAGGTGGTCGACGTCGGAGAGGAAGGCCAAGGAAAAGATGGCGCGACGACCTTGACGCTTTCCAGCCGGATTGGTCGAATGTCGCTATGGACAGGGATAGGTGGAAGCAAGTGGGGGAGACCTTTGCCCAGCAGTGGGACAATATAGGTTAAATAAAAAAATAAAAAAATTACCTAAGTGTTATAGCTAGGTATTGCATCGCACATAAATTATACAAAACAAAAACATTTTTTATACAACGATCATCCATAAAGATGTGCAATAAAGAGAAGGTACACGTAAACGACATCACCAGAGAAATTAAGTCAAGAAGCGATCGTTCAGTGTAGCCGAAAGTACTTCATAATTACTCTTGTATATAGTACTCTTTACATGTATATAGTAATTTCAGGTAAATCAACCAACCAACATAGGAGTATAAACATAAAACACTTTTGACTTGATAAATTAAAATATCACAAAATAAACGACTATTAACTTCTCTTTTTACATGCGTTTATTCAGAAACGAGACCTTAAATTCAGCTTTAGCCAATCCTTACCCTCTTTATGTAAGGTGGTCGGTACAGAACTTAGAGCAACTCGGACTTCCGCGTGCGGATCGGGAGTCCTTATGCTCTATGGTCCAGAAAGTAATTTTCTCCACTTTTCCCGGTCCGATGCCAATTGTTCTGTTTGTTCTTCCTAGCCGCATATCATGCCTTCATAGCCATTACGTTGTGGGCTATAAAAATAAGATGAGATGACTTTGTTTTGCCTTAAGTTTGTAATATTCTGGGTCAAAATAAACTCTATATCATTAGATTAAATTTATGAAGTAGGCGCGCCGCGCGAACACCTATGATAAGTCTATGCTCTATATTATATATCTTAATTTTCCTTATATTTTAATAGTATTGTAATTTATAATTCACAAGTATGTACGTAATGTGCTAGAAACTTCATTCTGTTTCAAAACCCACTGAAAAAACTGATGTAACTACCATTACAGAGACGTAAAATGAAAATCGTCGTGTTGGTAAGGGCGGGTGTGATTGCTCGGCTCTCGCGCCATTCTCCGTGCATCGGGCGGGCAGAGATACCGCTTCAGGCGCTAGGCGGCCCACGCCGCTGAAACTTTCAATCGCGCGGCGTCCGTATCTACGAACACAAGACAAAATTCCCTCAAAATTTTAATTTATAGTATTATTATTTAAGTGTTTATGTCTAAGTACCAGTAGTATATTTCTACAGTATTGAAAAGTTTAAGGCAGGTTGCAGACTCGTTAATTAAAGTGTTGTGAAAATTTAAAGTTAAAGCAAACAACATTATAATGTGATCTATCTGAGAGATATAACGAATACACACACGTTTTTTTTAAGTATTTCTTAAGCACAAACATGCCATTCAAAGTGAAGTGATATATAAAAATATCAGTTGAAGTTTGTTCAAGTAATTTCTATGTGAAGGTTAAAAAATCAGTAAGTGCGCAATGTCAACTTCGGGAGCAGAGACAAGTATGCTAATCGTTTTGCAAACAAGCTGTAAGACGGCGTTCGGTTCGCCCCTTGTGTGCCGAGCATGTTAGCACAGTGAGCTAAGAAGGCCTCACTTAGCAAAGAATAAAGAATACTGCCGTTGTTATCGGCTGCAACAGAAGACACAATGGACACTAGGTAAGCAATCAAAAATTCATATACCTTAACGATGAATTTCTTTTTCATTTACACGCATTTCAGATACCGCGTCATACAGTTCATTTTTCATGTGATAAGCGGAATCATTATTGGGTTTCGGTATGACGTGGGCAGTTGAACTTACAAACATACCGAAATAACATAATCAATCGGGTTTTCGACAGCCATAATTTTAGCTAACCCTTTCAGTAAAGCTATAAAATCTATTCAGTAAATGATTAAACGATCCAACCTAACATAGTTACATTCATCTTTCTTACATCTTATATCTTACATGCATTTAATACACTTTCGCTGAATATTCAAACTTTTGCAACGTCACAAATCAATATTTTTGGAATAGAATTTGATTTACAAAATCGAAAATTACTTGCGCCTAAACTTGAACATTTTGATACTTGTAAAATAGTGCCAGTTTTATTTGTGCTGTCTGTTAACTCTGCTTGCATAAATATTGTTATCAGTTGTTTCCTTTTTATCTACTGCAATATGAACAGACTACTTTCCTAAATATATCCAGCCTTTACAGCAGACGTAGCAGGTGTAACATTTTCGGCTATTTACTTCATTGGTAAACCATTAATTAGCAGTTTGCACAACAATTTGAATGATTAATAGTCATTTTACCCTACATTTTACTCCCCTTTATCTTGTTTTTATTATATTACTAGTTGTATCACGTGATTTTATGTTCCCAATGTTTATTTAAATCGAACAGAGGGTATAAGCCGCTATACCTTTAGGATTAAGCTTTCATACCTGTGGCAAATGCAAAAAAAAATCGTGCGCTTTTGACAGTGTATATAAAGTTCTTAACCCGCATATAGATAAATATGTATGCATTTATTTTGATCCAAAAAAGGAAAACAATGTGCAATTTAATGATTGGAGTAACGAAAAAATATTTACATACGCACTGCCTATATCTTCCCCGACAGTTTACAAAAACAATACTTAGTTAAAAGATAAAAAAGTATGTGTACTTACAACTTAACATGAGTGATTACATGTCACTTGAGTAACGGAAATACAGATAAGCTGACATGTTTGAACATATTGTGTAACTTGGCCCAAAACATAGTTTCCCTTTGGTGGATTTAGATACTGTAACTAAGTTCAAGTTAAATGTTACCTATATGCGATCAAGAACTTATCAAAGACTCATTAATAAATTTGCCGTTTATTGACAGTTATAGCATGTCCCACTACTGGGAAAAAGTCTCCCCACTCTCTTTCCATGGATGCCTGTCACTTTTTGTCGAATGCCCTAAGTTCGTTCGTCCGACCATCTAGTCTTAGGCCTCCCTCGCTTTCTGTACCCATCAGCTGGAGTCTGGGTAGTAAGGATGTGAGCCCATCATTTGCATTGGTAGACGTATCTCGTATTTTAATTTATATTGATTTGTGTAATGTGAACTTATGAATGTCGTGTATAGTCTTTTAGGATTACGGAGTCTAACACCCGTATTCACAGACGTTTCCTTGACTTCAACTTGACTGACGTTTAACCGACTCGACCAATTTGGTATGGTTAGCCCATATATGGCATGTTCTTATGTATCATAATATTATATTAATAAACGAATAATTCTTGTTCTAATCCTCATTGTCGACATAGAGTACTTGTAAGATAACATACATGAGAGAGCTAGGTATCTAAAGTTTTTGGGTTTTGGTTAACATTTTCGGGGATTTTCGGGGGGTTGACATGTGGTTTGATCTACAAGGCTTTCTGAATTCGAATTTTATGACTTCGTATATTATATGACAAAGATTAGATGGGAGATAACATATATGGGATATGTGGTGATTGTTACTATCATTGTGAAGTAAATTTTTGGGTTACCATTTTCGGGGGATCGACATATAAGGACTCAATTTGCAGGAAAAATTTGCAGTTCACCCGTTACTAAACACGCAAATATAATAAGTTATGTGAAAAATAATTATGATGATACATAAGAACATGCCCTATATGGGCTAACCATACCAAATTGGTCGAGTCGGTTAAACGTCAGTCAAGTTGAAGTCAAGGAAACGTCTGTGAATATGGGTGTAAATGTTATGTAGAATTAAGACTGTATTAAGTGTAGTATTCTGTAATCTGTGACTGTACCTTTCGTAAATAAAAATAAAATAAAAAATAAAATCCCGCCCATTAGCCTAACCGACTTTTCTCCCACATCAATAAAGTACCAGAAATTATCTGTGGAACCTTAGGTTTCGTTTATCAGACTGAAATTTAATATTTCCAAAAAATATTATTATATTGAATGGCAAAATATTAACAGACTTCGATTTCATCATCAGTATTTTGGTACATACCAATGTCTATGAGTTTGTTATATTTTAGTCAAATATACTTTGTTCGTTTATGTAACATAAGATGAGTAAGTATAATAAGTATTATCTAAACATACCACTATGACTATGAAAACCAAATAAAATGGTATGCTAAGAATTCAATATTAAAATAATCGTATACATCGTTAATACATTTTATCCCTTTTCTTGGAAAAGTGGTACATGAAACGGTTTTATTGATGCGGAAAAAAACAAACAGAAACTAATTCGTAGTTCACAGAATCAAAACATAGATCGATGCCAGAATCGTGCTCATCTAAATTAAACATGGTTGATACAGCAGTTTGTTATCTTTTGTATCATATGTAGTAACCGAAACTGTGCGGTAAAAGAAAGGTGTAAGTAATCAATAATTTTCAGTTAATCTCAATAGAAATTTCAGTAGCCAGGGGCAGGACATTTCATTTTGTTATCATTTCGCCGCTTTATGAAACATCTATTCTTTGCTTGAGGCAGCTTTTTATCTCGTTTGTGTTGAAGATACCAAATCGTAAAAATGTCGTAAATGAAAAACAAAGAAGAAGTATTCCGGTGTGAAGCTTTTACCAAGTTGAAAAGAATTCTCAGTTTAATGGAATATGTTTTTTTTTACAAAGTTGTAAAATGTTGTTTTGTGATATCAATACTCAATACTTCATAATATAAAATTCTTTCGTTACTGACTGAGTGGCTGACATACAACAAACTAACTATTCGGCGTAGGAAGCTGAATTTGGTATGTAGGTTCACTTAGGGAGTGTAAGGGAGCACTAAGAGAAGATTACCTGAAACTCCCAGGGGAAAGTCCCAGGTCCATGTTAGTACATCAAATAGCCCAAGTTACTGGCTTCTATACCGTCGTAAAAAATATTATGATGATGTGATTGTTTTCATCATAATCTCCGCCACAAATCCACAGCTGGACATAGGACATATATAGACTTCCATTGGAAGCGCCGAAAACTCTTGTATTACATCACATATCAATAAGTAAACCAAGTCACTAATTGATAAACCAATTAACTAAATAATCTCTTCAAACGTTTCCAAGGGATTTAAGTTATTATTGATTTATTAGCAGTTAGCAATAATCTTCAGACTTATCTAGAAATAAGCAAATCTTTGAAGTAGGCTCTTTTGGGACTTGTTCTTAGATAGAGTAATTCTCGACTTTACAAGATTTCTCTATCACCTAAATTAATCCTATTCCAGTAATCCAGTTTGATAGTTCTATTGAAATGTATAATTTTCAAGTACAAGCGATCTTTTGCTTGACATTTCCGTCATGTTTAAAGCATATCTTTTCTTTATAATGACTTCACACCAGAGTGAACATTCCTTATCCCTCACATACTCCTAGTAATCTAACAGGAAGGGTACTTTTTAAACATCAATCAAAACGAAAGTCGACAACTTTCAAAAGATATGCTTTACGGAGAAAAGAAAAATTATGTCGCTAAAGACTACTTTGGAAAGATGCACAGTATAATAAACCAATCCTAATGAGATTTGTCTGATACTCAAAAAATCACCCTGTATTTCGAGATTCTTTCTCTGGATATAAAGATCAAAGTCGTGAATAGCGACTTTACTTTTATTGTAGAAGTTTGTCAAGACAAGCCCAGGAGAGCTGACTATCATTTTATGTGATCTTTGATCTATGAAGTAAATACTATCTCTTTCTGTTAGTTTTTATTATACCTACCTACATACTTCTCTTGAATTGGAAAATGCTACTTTTATCGAGTATTATGTACTTTTAATTTATCTTTGTTTCTTCTTTTCACACAAATCATACCGCGTTTACGTAGAAGTTTTCAACCTTTGCTACAAAAAAAGAAAATTTTTCCAACATTCATTTTATCCAAATTACTTTTTCCCGCTTTTACGTTCCATCAGATTTTCGAAATAGCATCTGATAAGAGGGTTCCATAGATTAAATAACATAGCGATCTATTCAATTTATCTCCAATCCGGTATAAACGGATTCTATTATATACGAACAATATGGGTCTTAAGTTTCTATCAGCCACGCAGATTAGTTCGTGGTTAGTCGAGTCTCTAGTTAGTTCTTCTAGTTAGTTGTCTTCTCCGTTTAACGCTAAATAGTATGGAAATGATTTTACATATAATTCGTATGGGCATAAAATGATTAAAATTGTGTGGGTAAGGTAATTGTTGTCGTAAATGAATAGGTAGGACATAAGAAATCAATAGATATCTCTAAATTTCATTTAAATATTTGACCGCTAAAAACAATAAATTAAGACATTTTAAAATATAGAGTGCCTTCTGATTATGAGTTATAGTAATGACATTGTTATCACCACGCATGTGTAATTGCGATGATATTAAAAGCTATCGAACGATTTTTCATGCAATTGTCCTGAATTTATGAGGAAATATACCGCAATCGAAACCCCGGGCAATCGCTAGTAAATTCTAATACCACCCTTACCTGCCGCACTACTCAAAATGTTTCACACATTTACTGCGCTGATTGCTTTTTATTTTCACACACACACCCACCAATTAACCTTATAGACCCATCATTCACTTTCTGGTCTCCTGTTTTATAGAGGGCTTTTATTGATGGCAAGGACGGCTACACCTCGGTAATAAAATATTCAGATTACAGACATACCCACAGAAATCTAAATAATATGCATAAAACAAATAAATACACACAGCATATAGCTGATCATCATAAAAACAGCATTCTGAAAACATGCAGATAAAATTTACACCAGCCCACCCACTATTGATATTAAGAAATAGTTATGTTTTAAACGTATCGATTACTAAGATTTTTCAATATATTCTCGATTTTCCTCATTTTATTGTTGGTAAGTATGTATTTTTTCAACACACTTGCTCGTAAAGTGGGTCTTATTACATCGAATTTAGGCCCATAATGCCATATATTACGAAGGTATTACGAATATATTACGGAGGTGTTTGGAAATAAAAATAATTATGAATTAATATGAATTCCACAAAGCATTTTTAATTTAGCCGCATAATACATATAAGATCAAATAGAGAAAATAACAACAGTTTTTAAATAAGCAAAGATAATGATTTTTATACAGCCAAGCACTGGCTGTATGGCGATATACCATCCGCAGCGTGCACCGCGCGCTGCCTGCGGCGCGGGGCGGCGGGCGGCGGCACGCGAATAAAAAGCAAGGCTATATTTATTATGTTATCGCCTCTTGTGCGTAATGACCAACTTTGTACACTTGTTTCGTAATGTACTATTTTAACACACTTGCTCGTAAAGTGGGTCTTATTACATCGAATTTAGGCCCATAATGCCATATATTACGAAGGTATTACGAATATATTACTGAGGTGTTTGGAACTAAAAATTACCATACTGCGCTATACAAAAGATAGAAAACTAATGCGTGTTATGAATTCCAAATATCAAGAATTAGATCAAATAGGGAAAATAACAACAGTTTTTAAATAAGCAAAGATAATGATTTTTATACAGCCAAGCACTGGCTGTATGGCGATATACCATCCGCAGCGTGCACCGCGCGCTCTCTACGCACGGGGCGCGGGGCGGCTCTTGTGCGTAATGACCAACTTTGCACACTTGTTTCGTAATGTACTATTTTTGAACTTCTGTGATAATACAAGGTATCGTACGCTCATAGCAACTTTTGCCAATATTATGAAGAGCCATATCTGTTATTTTCTTCAATTTGCACGATGGATATGAGTACCTATGTAGATAGTAGCTATTTCAGAAGGAACAATAAAGTCTCCAGCGAAGGGTGTAATAGGTTGCTATAGTATTGAATCTATTTCGGACATCCCTTTTATTAACGTTTTCACGAGAATTTCGTATACCTAATTGATACGAGTTATTGTGCTTTCATTAGGGTTAGAAGTAGCTTGGTTTGGCGTAGTTAAAACAATGTTTAACTTGTGCCTGATTGTTTTACACGACTGCTTAAAAAGAGGTGTTAGGTGTATGTATGTACCTATTTATATACTATTTGAAAGTCGCTTTATTATACCATACTTACCTCTTAACATCCTTAACTAATTGAGTTATTATGGAGTTATATAAAGTTGCCTCGGAATCAGAAGCAATTTATTTCAGTATGGCAGTTGTGTTTTTTCAAGGTTTACTGAACAAAGAATTCACATTTCTTCTCTAAATCGTAAAAGAAGCCACACACACTTAATAATTTTAGCATTCTGTCTGTATTTATTTAGGCGGGCGGGCGGGCGTTGATGAGTCAGATATTGCGACTATCATTTTTTTTAAAGATATTGGGAGACCCTTCATTTTTTGTCCAAAAATGCCTGATTTTAATTCGACTGCCTTAGCGATTGCTATTCAGAGATAGCAAGAGGAATGAGAGTTCTATTTTCTGTTAAAATACTACTAGTAGTAGCTAATTTTATTTAACTCATTGATATGTCTGGGTTGCTCTACATGTATTACCACTACGAATAAAATCGTGAGGCTTGGCTGTTTTTTTTAATTAGCTAATACGTTAATAGGCCAATAGGTCCCACTGCTTGGCAAAAGCCTCCCCCTTAGGTTTGGATGTACAACTGCTATTTCTCTTTGGTGATTTAAAATACAATGCTTTTCAACTATGACCCAAGATATATTTGCCTTTACGATGCATCGGCTATCAGTTTGCTAAGTATCTGTCGGTAGGTGGTTTGTTATGTTAAGCGACGACGTTGAGAATCCGAGACGCCGCAAAGCCGCTCCCCACTCGCCGCTCTTTCCCCTCAACGTTACGCTGATATCGATGTTACGAGAGACCATTCTCAATGGTTTTCATTTCTTTATTTATTTATTTATTTCTATATTTTTCTATAATTTTGTATCCGATAAGATGTGTAGCCCGTCGCACGACTGGCGTCATTATCAAAAGACCGTACCTTTAGGTGGTTCGTCTGTTTCTCCATACACTAAATTGGACGTAGTTATGCAAACCAGATCCAACCCACACCTTGGCCAAAATTGAGTTCTGTACACAAAATTATTCAAAAATAGGCCTTACGTCTATGGAAAAAAAGACCAGTGTCTCCAGTGTTTCATTGGTCTAAAAAATGTATTATTTTCAAAGATACCATCTTAAAACAACATATTTGGAACGTAAGAAAAGATTCAAGCAGCGTGATTTTCAGGAAATAAACATAAAACTAAATCCATGTCACTTGGTTCTATATTTAATTATGAAATTGTGATTTTATGAGGATCATGCCGATTGGATCTTATTTGCATAATATATATACTCACAATTGCATATTTTGAATAAGATCCATTACACATGGTTCTTTGTTTCGTTTTGAATGAATACAGTTCTTACGAAACATGCGGTTTGGATCTCGTCTATGTAACGTTTGACGTAGTTATGCAAACCAGATCCAACACAAAAATATAGAATGTTGGGAAATTGATGTTTTACTTTGGGACTTAATATTTAAATATAAGGAAAGTTTATTAAATACGCTAATAAGTAATATCATAGATAATACTTAAAAGTACACGGTCAAAATTCTGTTACAGCGATTAAACAGTAAAATGTCTGAATTTTCATGGAAAACATTGAATGGATCCTGTTTGCATTAAGTTAGTTTGCAGTTTTTCTTAATTGCCTATATACCATGTACTGTGAAACAATTGATTTTGTTTTATACATTGATGCAATGCTTTGATATTAAGACAATATAATGAAGAGGCATCGACGAATTACAAATGGCTTTATTTTTAATCATAAATTTAACCAAAGTTTCAAAATGCTTTGTTAAAAGAATAATATTAAAGAATAATATCTGAAAGCTTTTGCAGTCATTCTCGGAGAATGTCTAAAAAGCTTTCAGATATTATTCTTCGGGTTCATCTAATTCAAACTCGAAGTCCGGCGCTCCCGAAAAACCGTCGACATCATCAACAATCCTGTCATCTCTAGTCAAATTCTTATAGAAATTGTGTACATCGTTTGGAATAACATGTAAAAGACTTCTTATGTCTTCCAGTTTTACACTGGGTATGGGCTTTCCATTAGGCCAAAGTGAATCCATTCGGTTCTTGGACATAATTGGTTGTCTACCATGGGTATTCTTTCTGTATGTTGAGCTCCTTAAAATCTGCTTCTTTTGTTCTCATATAAATTCCTTTTTAAGAACTAGTTCCTTAGTTTTAAGCCATGAAATTTTCGATTTATAGACTGCTATTTTCTTACTTGTAATAATGTTTTCTAATTTGTAACATGAAAGAAAATCTTCTTTAGTCAATTTTGTCACATGCATGGGTTTATTCTTCTTGCAATTTTTTATTATTTCTATGTAATCTTATAGTGTATAAAGTCTCTGTTGTAATTTTAAAGTATATTCTATCCTCCCAAAGTCAGTGTCATTAGGTTAAAAGCTATGCCCTGATTCTAAAAATCTAATACTTATCTGTTGCAAAGTCGGATGATCGCATAGCATTTATATTACCATTCTGCCTACCAGCCAAATCACTACAAAGTATTAGGTGTCTAACATCAGGCTTAAGCTTCTCAGTAAGATCTCAGAATCAGGGCATAGCTTTTTGCCTAATGACACTGACTTTGGGAAGATAGAATGTGCTTTAAAATTACAGCAGAGACTTTATACACTACAAGATTTAATTTTTATTACGATTACATAAAAATAATGAAAAATTGCAAGAAGAATAAACCCATGCATGTGACAAGAATGACTAAAGAAGATTTTCTTTCTTGTTCAAAATTAGAAAACATTATTACAAATAGGAAAATAGCAGTCGATAAATCTAATGAAAAGCCCATACTCAGTGTAAAACTGAAAGACATAAGAAGTATTTTACATATTATTCCAAACGATGTACAGATGTACACAATGTTTATAAGAATTTTACTGGAGATGACAGGATTGTTGATGATGTCGACGGTTTTTCGGGAGTGCCGGACTTCGAGATTGAATTAGATGAACCAGAAGAATAATATCTGAAAGCTTTTTAGACATTCTTCGAGAATGTCTACAAAAGCTTTTAGATATTATTCTTTTAACAAAGCATTTTGAAACATTTGTTAAATTTTTGATTAAAAATAAAGCCATTTGTAATTCGCCGATGCCTCTTTATTATATTGTCTTAATATCATAGCATTGCATCAATGTATAAAACAAAATCAATTGTTTCACAGTACATGGTATATAGGCAATTAAGAAAAAACTGCAAACTAACTTACTGCAAACAGGATCCATTCAATGTTTTTCATGAAAATTCAGACATTTTACTGTTCAATCGCTGTAATAGAATTTTGACCGTGTACTTTTAAGTATTATCTATGATATTTCTTATTAGCTTATTCAATAAACCTTCCTTATATTTAAATATTAGGTCCCAAAGTAAAATGTCAATTTCCCAACATTCTATATTTTGGTGTTGGATCTGGTTTGCATAACTACGTCCAATTATGACTGGAGACGCTATTAGTAAACCATGCTGAAAACATTATATTGTATCTTTTTAAGATTCCTCAATGTTTAGGTAGGTACTATAAATACCTATACGTAATATAAAGTTTCACTACACTTATAACAATAAAGTAGGTACCTATCTATATTTTCTCTACATTGAACTCCTTTTAGCAATTTGGCAATTCATTACATACCATTAGGGTGCGTGTAGTAATTCATTATCACAAAGCTTTTAGTGACTGCGGTACCCACGGTTGATACATATTGCACATTCATATATTTTGATGGCATATGAGTAATTCGAATTTGATTTCTGTTTTAAATGGAGCAATTGAAATGCGTTTATATTCCGTTTATAGTTGAGGCCCGGTGTAGTTCTATTAAGTTGTGTAGATATGGCATATAAAATGTAATTAAAACATGTTCCTTGTACCTTGGTGTAAACGGGGCGAGTGAGGGGAGGGGGCGGTAATTCAGAATTTCATTAATTCATGAACTACGTGTTTTTTAACGTTCCTACTTGACAATTTTCTTTTGTTCTAGTACGACGAATTCAACACAAGACGATGACACGGATTGGCCTCGGAATTCCACCATGGAAGAATATATATCTCAAAACAGTACAGACTCGTATGGTAAGTGTGCTTATATTGTTAGCTCTTCATGTTTTCTGTAGTTTCTTATAATAAAAACATTAACACAGTTCGTTGCTTTGTTACATCCAAGTTTCAGTTACATGTACATATTTATTCCGTATGGCCTTAGCATCACCAAGCTAACAAAACCAGTTTTCTGAAATGTTTCATTTGCCTTTATCTTTTTTTTTACTGAATCTAGGCAGTACAGGCTGCTCGAGTATTAATCGACTATGTGCTTTATTCCTACGTAAGAGCTCATTAATATATGTCATTACGACAGTTTTAGCAACGTTAATTGAGTGGTTTTGCCTCTACCATTTCACACACTAAAGTGCAAGTTTTCTCACAATGTTTCGAATTTTCTATTACTGAAAGAACACGTGAGTCAGATTGGTACCTATACAAATTGTGACGTCCTACGGCAAGGTTACGTGCCCCGTCCACCGCACGTAACTGTACATCGCAACCAGGTATCCTGATGTTCCACCGTAATCACCAGGACAATGAGTATGTCCGGACACACGTCCGTTCACCACAACGTATCGTATCAGAATGCGCAGTGCGCACTGACACATCCCCACACCACCGGCCAGTGGTGGGGGCGACGTATACAACACTATACGTCACACCTCTCCTTTTTTTATGATTTTGATAAATACAAAGAGGTAGTATGACTGCGAGTGAATCTAATAGATATCGACAAAGAATCTATATGCTTATCTCGATAATTTACTTTTCGCTACTTTCCATTCCGAAATATAAATGAAGGTCCAAGAGGTAAGTAGTTTCCAATTTAGATATTTTCCAAATTAACCGAAAACTCCAATTTCATAAACTTTACTATGAAGATGTATCATGTGCGTAATCTTACAATAATTTGAATTAAAGTAGCATATGCCCCACAATCCCCTCTTTTGTTAATATTTGATTTGAAAAACAAATGTTTTTTTTTTTTTTTACCATATCAGTATCCAGTTTGACAACTACATGTATTGTATGCAGCATTATTGCAAATAAAATAATATGAATGAATCACATTTTATTAAATTGGGGTTAAATAAGAATTCTATTCTGTAATACTAAATTTTTTTAGCAGATGTAATCATTTAGATTACAAAAACATTTAGTTTTTTTTTTTTTCCTATTGACTTTAAATCTGGACTAATTCGAATTATTTTCAAATTCGACTCGATTTCAAATTGTTTGATATTTTGCATGGTGACTGGTGGCTTAAATAAACATGTATTTATTTTGAATTTGTATGCCAGATCGTGTAGAATGAACGACTTTATTTTGTTGGTAATAGCTTTGTTCTTGACTTATCAAGATGTCTGACTAAATATATTAATTATTTGTATAAACCGAGAAAGAACTAAAGCATATTGTTCTTAATATAAAATGAACTAATAAAATCTGTTTATGTGTAATCTTTTTCTGCTGGCTCCATAGAATTCTATTATTTAATATTATATTTCCCAGTATAAAAGTACTTGCCATTGTGTATTGTTGTTGAGTAAAACTTAGCATCCAACGCTTCTGACTGCACTACAGAGTTGCAGAAGAAAATATATTGATAGATTTTTTCTGCACGCGTTAACTCAGGTGGCACAAAGATCTTTATTGAAGGATTATTGATACTAGTTTAGAGTTCATTATTTGTATTATATTAAGAATTTCAATAACTATTTTAATATCATAATAGTTATTGCAAATGAAATCTATTTTTTTTTTCATCTTAACCTTGTAATAGAACAAATCTATTTATGTATTCTATTCACCAAAGGTTAGTTTATTTCTAAAATATATCTTTGATCTTAGATGATACAGAGAATGTTATATAATGACAAAACGTCATATTTCTGACTATCTACTTTATTTTTGATTGTTAACTTTTGTTGACTTCCTCGCTAGTAAGGAAGACATAGATGTTAAGTGATATAGATATTCAAATTCTGCAATGCATGTTACAAATGTTACAAACATTAACCTGTTTAGTTGTACTTTATTGTGTATATTGCGGTCAATAAATCATTTTTCGTTTTGTTTTTCATTTCAAAATTGCTAGTATATATACAACCTCCGACATGACATTGTCGGAGCTCCGGCTCCCCATCTAGAGCTATATTCGGTCACGCGATTGATCTCTTGTTAGATTGTTCTTATGAAAAGTACAACTCACTGTCCAGTACCTGAATATCGTGAGAGCAACAGCCAAGTCCGAGAAGACTGATCCGTAATCTCGAGTCATGAATGAATAAGTAAATCTTAATCATCTATTCTGACAGTACGAGTGTATTCTTAAAGAATACGAAGGTGTAGGGGCACATATTGTTAAATTGTTATGATACTTGTTTTATATACTCCGTGGCGACTCACTTCAGTCGGCACCTCGCAGCGATCCATATCGCTTGTACCTATGTAAATAAATCTTTAGCCATGCTGCCATGAATTAGAAGTATTTGTGTTAACTGCATTGTGGCTTCTATTTTAGGGTAAATACCATAAACTTTGTTGGTACTCAATTGACAGTTAAAAATAAACTTTTACCAGTGAACTTGTGTCGGTGTATCCATTTTGCTCGTTCAATTAATTTAGGCTCTCACACCTAACAAACATATACACAGAGTCAGATATATTCTGTAGGAAATAACATTCAGTACATAGTGTTTTCACCGTGGCCTACAAAGGTAACGTAACTTTATGATCCCAATATAATACGTACACATTTAGCGTACTCAGGATATTACTTAGTGAAGTAAGTCAAAATTATAGAATTTATTTATTTGTTTTTCATTTGAACATCAAAGGCAACACACCTCTAATTCATAATGATACTTAACTTTATAAATACCACGAAATTAAACCCAAAGAACTAGTATTGTGGTCGGTCACTGATAATTTAGTACGCAACGGCGTTATTTATAAAACACTGAATTTCCCCTCTTCGTTCTAGCCAGCTGATCCTGACTGAGACTATATTCTTGGAGGCGAAAATTCCTTTTCAAAAATGAG
The DNA here is from genome assembly GCA_018467065.1 of Ephestia elutella. NCBI lineage: Eukaryota > Metazoa > Arthropoda > Insecta > Lepidoptera > Pyralidae > Ephestia > Ephestia elutella. The sequence continues at coordinate 9,490,934 of CM031585.1, forward strand.
CGGGCTAATTAAGTCCTGTTTTGTTTTTCTTTTCTTTCGGGTACTTAGGTATAGCTAAAAAACTATGGCACAGATTCTATCAGGCATTGTGAAAACTGTGTTATTGTGCATTCAACACCGCTTACCATATATTTAGTAACTTAGTATACCACATATTAAGTAATGATGCTTAATTGTCATTTATGTCGGCCTTTACTTTGCCAAGACTAGATAGATTAAAAGTATGTATTAGCTGTATCAGTATTAAATTGCAAGTTGTCGATTGTCAACAAATGATACTATAATATGTACGGTGTCACCGTACAATATCGCTGCGGTCAGCAGTTTACGCAACAATTATTTTTGAATCGGATTAGTACGCCATTATAATTAATTGTGTGTACTCGTTTTATTGTTATCAATTTGTCAATAAACGTTCAATTTCAAAAATGTGTGATTAACAAATGACCATAAATTTAGATTTCGCGAAATCATTTTTGCAGCCCAACAATTCAAACGTGGTATTTGATTCATTTGGGGCCATTTATACAATAGAAACTTGTTAGTACGTGTATCTTTAACAGTTGTTTTTTTTTTTTTATTACCGGTAATTACCGGTTGACCAAACTAAGTCACCCTACTACTTAATCTTAATCAATTGTTGCTTATTAGTACCAGCTGATCACCAAATCAGCCTACTACTTAATTAATCGTGTCTTGTTAATATCAGCTGACCAACACAAGTCTGCCTCATACTTAGATAATTGTTTCTTGTTAGTACCGGCTAACCAAACCAAGTCAGCTTACTACTTATTTGAATCAATTGTTTCTTGTTAGTACCAGCTGATCTAACCATGTCAGCTTACTACTTATTTTAATCTATTGTTTCTTGTTATCACCAGCTGACCCAACCAAGTCAACTTACTACTTATTTTAATCAGTTGTTTCTTATTAGTACCAGCTGATCTAACCAAGTCAGCTTACTACTTATTTTAATCTATTGTTTCTTGTTATCACCAGCTGACCTAACCAAGTCAACTGAATACTTATTTGAATCAATTGTTTCTTGTAAATACCAGCTGACCTAACCAAGTCAGCTTATTATTCATTTTATTCAATTGTTTCTTGTTAGTACCAACTGGAATTTCCAGTTTGCTACTTAATTTGTAAAAGCATGTACCTATTTGAATTAGTACCAACTGGCATTCCAGGTACTACTCAATTTGTAACGAAATTGATTATACTTGCATTTCCAGTTTAATACTCATTATGCAACAACATGTATTATTTTTAGTACCAAAAGGCATTTCCAGTTTATTACTTAATTTGTAACAACATGTATTTATTATCCGTAAGAACTGATATTTCCAGTTTACTACTAAATTTGTACACCATTTATTTTTATTTGTACCAACTGACATTTTCAGTTTACTACTAAATTTGTAACCATTTATTTTTGTTAGTACCAACTGACATTTCAGTTTACTAATAAATTTGTACACCATTTTTTTTTTATTAGTACCAACTGACATTTTCAATTTACTACTAAATTTGTACACCATTTATTTTTATTTGTACCAACTGACATTTTCAGTTTACTACTAAATTTGTAACCATTTATTTTTGTTAGTACCAACTGACATTTCAGTTTACTAATAAATTTGTACACCATTTTTTTTTTATTAGTACCAACTGATATTTACAGTTTACTACTAAATTTGTACACCATTTTTTTATTAGTACCAACTGACATTTCAGTTTACTACTACATTTGTACACTATTTATTTTTATTAGTACCAACTGACATTTTCAGTTTACTACTAAATTTGTACACCATTTATTTTTATTAGTACCAACTGACATTTTCAGTTTACTACTGAATTTGTATACCGTTTTCTTTATTAGTACCATCTCACATTTTCAGTTCACAATTCAATCTATAAAACTTTTATTTCAAATAGTACTAACTTACGTACCAGTTAACTACTTAATATTTACGTACCCTTACTGATAACATCGTAACAACATATTTATATATATATATATATTTTTTTTAGTATATCGTCAACTCCGATAATCTTACCATCATCATTTTCTTTTGTTTAAGTCACAACGACAAAACCCAGGCGATAGTTAAATAAAACTATCATTTGATCATCATTAATTCTGTTACATAAATATTTTATTGGGTTTACAATCTGTTAATTTGTCAACATTGGTCATCTCCAATTGTTATTTCACCTTTTGGACTAATAGACAATAGTCTCTACTCCTCATTTTCTTCTCATTTTGACGTTACCCTGGACGTTACACAGCACCGCCAAATTGTGCTACACGCAAGAACTCTGTACATTCGCTTATTACAACGTCAAACTGTACACAAACTAAACACAAGAACTTTTGGCTCATTCATTCCTTACAGCATTATTTAGGTAGATTTGAACGTATATAACTTGATCGGGAATCGAACCCGTGATTCAGAGGAAATCCCCATTGTTGTGCCCAGAGGCCGTCAATTTATAATGATGTTGATTTGTAAAATCTATGGTTATGAGTCATCCACAACATAAAACGGATATCCAAAATCTACTGACCTGATTTAGCACTTTTATTCATTACAGTCATGTCAACAACATGTGCTATATATACATTGGTTGGTATTTCTCCGCAGTTAACGGAAATTATTTGTCAGACATAATTAGTTTCTGTTGCGCAGCTTAGTGGTGATCTAATTGCAGTTAGAATTTACATGTGTCATTCTTACAATGAACTTTATTTGGGTAAACAATATTTTGTATAAAACTAATCTTTTCAAACAGAATTAATCGTTTCACTGACCGTCTCATCTACTGATTTACATTTTCTTCTACTTTGATACAATAGTTTTTTATCCAACACACAAACACTATGCATATGAAACCATTCATTCTTTGTACTGTAGTATACTGAAATAATTCATCTTTTTTTTTGTCAGCACTGTTGTTTACTAATGCTTATTATGTTTTTTTGGGACATAATTTGACTCAAAACCTTTGTTTGTTATCTGTATTATGTAAATCTTAATTTTAAATGAATGATTGATTGGCTATGACATTTAGCCATGTATTTCATACCAGGGAAGGCTCACTACACTGGTAGATAATTAGTGTTATCATCATAATGCACTTACTTTGATTTATAGATGCAAAATAGTGTGAATGAATTGCATTCTTGTTGATGTTACTTTTTTATTTATCGAAATTAATTTTAATACAAATGAATTTTATATCGTTTGGTTCCACACATAACCTTGTTAAGGTAGGTTTAAACAAAGTCATTTACAATAAATTTTACTTGTCAACTTTTATTTTAATTGTATTCTTTTTCAAAGAATATACCTTGTTTATAAATTTCACCGATTTACATAATTTGGTAAATATGCTTTTTTTCTGTCAAATTAACATGACTTTTCAGAGGTAGACGAAATTAAATTGAAAGTTTCTAATCAAAATAATTTAGATTTGAATATATATTTACTCTGAGCAAAATATCAATCAGTACTATGCATTTGTTTCTGTCTTTGTCGCCGGTCCGGCCCGAACTCGACATTAGTTACATACTTTTCGACATTGGAAAAATAACTCGACTCCAATTTTAATATTATTCGGCAAGTATGTATTCATATTGCAAATTGTGAACTACCTACATTGAAAAATAATTGAATCGGGTAAAACTTTGCATATATTTCTATAAAATATCGAATTGGCATCTGTGTAATATTCATTTACCTCCCTTTTCCTTTCCAGTTTTTTTTTTTTCATGATGTTGAAAATAACGAACGATTTCAAACGATTAGTAATTATAATTTACTCACGGTTTTTTCCTCGTTGCCATTTGTGACGTCCTACGGCAAGGTTACGTGCCCCGTCCACCGCACGTAACTGTACATCGCAACCAGGTATCCTGATGTTCCACCGTAATCACCAGGACAATGAGTATGTCCGGACACACGTCCGTTCACCACAACGTATCGTATCAGAATGCGCAGTGCGCACTGACACATCCCCACACCACCGGCCAGTGGTGGGGGCGACGTATACAACACTATACGTCACACAAATAATGCACGAGTAGAATTAGAAGATTTTTTTTAGATTTACTTTATTATGAGAGATATGATGATATTTATTTATTTATAGAACCTGAGATCTTTCGACCAAAAGACGAAAATCTTAACCACTCGACTATCACCGCTGTTACATCTGCTGAAACTGACATAAATATAAATCAACCAAATATACAAGTATTATGTACAATCAACTGCATGAAAAGCCCTATTTAGATTGCCCTCTCTGGATTTTGGTAGGTCGATGTGCTGTCGACTGTACCTTTTACCATCCTATCAGAAAAGTTCTATCTTGTGACACCGATAGAAATCGGAATGAATTCCTACCAATACAAGGAAACTTAATACATTTTTATAAATATACTCGTAGCATTCTTATAGAATACAACATTTTTCATACCACGACCTCAAGGGAAATCTTAAATCCATACTAATATTATAAATGCGAATGTTTGGATGTGAGTTTGTGAGTTTGTGAATTTGTGAGTTTGTGAATTTGTGAGTTTGTGAGGATGTTTGTTACTCAATCACGCAAAATCTACTGGACGGATTTCGATGAAATTTGGTACAGAGGTAGATAATGACCTGGAATAGCACATAGGCTACTTTTTATCCCGGGAAAAAGCACTGTTCCCGTGGGAAATTCACGCGGGCGAAGCCGCGGGCAAAAGCTAGTATCATAATATATCTATAATTCCCATACTCATCTCTTATCGCTATTCAAATATTCATCCTAAGGATCAAGGTACCGATCTTCCCACGTAAATCGTTCAATATGCGAACGAAAAGATTGCTACATAGAATGGAAAATAGAAAATACGCTACTTACGAAATAAAGCTACATTTCGTCTTTCTCTTTATCCCGGACCATTTCGAACACATGTCTTATAATTTATTTAAACGGGATAATAGTCCATAAGGGTAACATGTTGCAATGTTTGATACCACCTACTTATTTCAAATAAATAAAAGAATCTAAACATACGTACCTACTTTTTATAATTAATTTGTTTTACATATTCTGCTTTTTTAAGACTGATGTAAATTTAAATTAAGGCGTCATGGAACAATTAATCGACAGTAATCACAGAACGGTAATTAGCCGTAAATTAAGATAAAATGATTGAATTAAAAATCTAATTTCCGACATTTGGTCTATAGAATTTAATAATTTTTGTTTTTTAAGTTCATTTGATTCAGAACATAAGTTTAATCAATTTGAAAATTTAAATTCTGTAGCTTAGGTAGGTAATAAAATTATGAAAATCAGCAATATGTATGCAACCCTTCACTCGTATAAATCTTGATTTAGATTAAAACTGGCATCTTTACAACCCCAAAGTGTTCGAATGGCGGAGAGCCAAGAACGATGGAAGTAGTATCCACTTCTATCTTATGCTACGGGCTACTTATTTATTATTAGGAAAAGCTGGTTGGAAAAAACTTTTGTCACTCTTGTGACAATGGATTTATCGGTGTTGGTTAACATTTCGGACAAAACAAACTGGATTTTCTAGACAATAGTCGTTTCGGAACACTGCTCGTAGTTTTAGTGCGCGTCTATTTTGAAGTAGATAATAGACAAACGTGACATAGAAACAAATGTAAGACAGTTTTCTTGTATCATAAAGAAAGACATAAATATAAAAGAAAACACTTTTTTATACTTACATATCATATTTTTATATCTATCAGTACATAATCTTACGGATATCTTAAAAAACAAACAAAATCGGAATGTAAGTCACTTTAACATTGTAAAAAAATGTAATTCACAAAATAAATCCTAATAATATCTCGATGAATAAATCAAATATTTTGTCCAAATATGATAGCTTGAGATATAAGAAAATTTAGGTAAAAAATAAATTTATTGTATTTTATATACAGTACAAATAGTAAAATCTATTCATAGTATAGGTATATGCGGTAGTTATAGTAGCGTATTACGGTAGACATTTTATGCAAAATTATTTATCTCCATGTCACCTGCATATACCAGTGTATTCTCGTGGTCCCAGGATTCCCGTTGACATAGTTTTTCATTAAAAACTTTTGATTAAATTCTTGTGATAATGTAATTAATTTGTTCCAGACACATTATACGACGTACCCACTGGGATGATAGTTCTATTATCGTTCCTGTACGGCTCTATATCAGTGCTGGCGGTGGTCGGCAACTTCCTCGTCATGTGGGTGGTGGCGACTTCGCGGCGGATGCAGAGCGTCACCAACTGTTACATAGCTAATCTAGCCTTAGCCGATATAGTTATAGGATTATTCGCTGTACCATTCCAAGTAAGGCTCTATATTTGTATTATTAAATTAACCCTACTACGAATATTATAAATGTTTGTAATATATTGGGTAAAACTAAACGCAGGCGTTTCCTGTTATCGCCGCCAGGCGTTTTGGGGTTCTCACATTGCTCGGGTAAGATGGCTCGCGGACGGTCGCCATTGTCCTATGCGATATCGGTTTGATTTTTAATACGCGAGAGGTCCCGCGTTCTTTGATGGCTAATTAGCTTGAGTTGTATTTGTGAATTTCCTGTTTGTTAAATAACTATTGAACTTTGTGTTTGTGTACCCGTCATTGTGACTTTCTCCTGTGGGATGTGACGCGTGGCTGCTTGCTCACATCTATCTGTTGCCGAGCCGATTTCGGGAAGAAATCTATTTATTTGTTCTGGGGAATTGAGATCTCATGGGTTAGGTAGGGTGATTAGGAATTCCCCCTTCCCGAAGACACTCAAGTTTGGATCCGAAGAAAAAGAAGATTTAGTTTGGTAAGTGGTTTTCCATTCTAGTTAATTTATAGGTTAGGTTATTATATAGGGCCCTGTAGCTCCCTTCATAAGCTACGGTGGTAGCAGACTGCGTTAAGTTAGTTAGGTTTTAGTCGGGCAAACGTGGTGCCGCGTGGAGATTTTTTCCCGGTACTTATTTTTACCGGTGGTTTTTTCCCGGTGAAGTTCCGGTACAGAATTCTTCCCGCCGCTTCGTTTGTCCGGATTCGCTCTGCGCACATTTTCTGGCAGCAGAGCGTAGTTGCTCTGCACATTTTCTGGTAGCAGAGCGTAGTTTATCTACCCTCTATTTGTTCGTTTGTAAAAAATAATTAATTGTTTGTAAAAATTATTAGATTTTTCTTAGTTTGTTTGTATAAGAATATTTGTAACCTTTTTTGCATTTGTTTGCGGTTTGTACCGTGCGTTCCGGGTTTGTGCCATTCTCATACCTACCGCGGTTTTTCGTGTTGTTGCTTGATCTTGTTCTTTATTTACCTTTTTTATCTTTTTCTTATTTGTTTGTTTGTTTGTGACTTGACGCGATGGCGAAGGCCTCCAATGCTAGGGCGACACTCGCCAACGAATTGAGATGGTTTGTGACGGCCGGTGGACTCCTGTCCCGGAAGGACAGGGAGGCCGCTATACTGGAAAGAGCGGATCAGCTCCGCTCACGATTAAACAACGCGGAAGCGGCCATGGCGGCGCTTACCGAAGCCGACCTTACCCCGGAGGTCTACGCAGGTCACGTGGCGGACCTGGACCAGATCCTGAGTCTGCACGATGACATCGTGGAGGCGGCGGCCGCAATAAGGGCGAGACAGGCTGGCGGACCAGCCCCTCGCACACCTGTTAGACAGGAAGGACCAGCGGTTACTGGTCGGCTCCCCACCCTTCAGCTGTCCCACTTTGGGGGTAGGATGGAGGAGTGGGTGGCATATAAAAATATGTTTGAGTCCCTGGTCGTAGCACGACAGGATTTGTCGAAGGCCCAGAAGATGGCCTACCTCCTCTCCACTCTTGAGGGTGAAGCGCGGTCGCTCATCCAGCACCTCCGGGTGGAGGACGACCAGTACGATACGGCTTGGGAGTTATTGAACTCCCGCTACCAAAATTTACGTTTGTTAGCGGATGCGCACGCCGCACAGTTGATGGCCCTGCCCAAGGTGGCCAACAGGGCACAGTTGCGCCTGCAGTTGCTCACGCCCGTTACAGTGGCCTGTAACGCGCTCCGCACACTGGGGCTGCCGGTGGACCAATGGTCCTTTTTGCTGGTGCACATTGTATTGGGCAAATTACCCAATGACATCCGCTCGCGATTTGAGCGCGAGAATGCGGAACGGGATAGCACCACCCTACCAACATTCACTGACTTGGTGAAGTTTTTGGAGTTTGAGGCACGGGCTGCTGAGAATACCATGACGGACTCAGCGCCATCCAGAGTGCCTGAACGTAGGCCCCAACAGGGACGGCAACCGCCACCGCGTGGAGCTGGTGTGCGGGTTGCACACACGGCAGCAGTCGCGGGGGACGCGGACTGCCTGCAATGTGGCCGGATGGGCCACAGCCTGCTGCAATGCAGGGACTGGCAGAGACTGCCAGTACAAGATCGGCGCCGCATGGCAAGGCGGCATGAACTTTGCTTTTACTGTTTGGGCAGTCACTATGCACGTGACTGTCCCAGAGCCATACCATGCAGTGCATGCCGTGGGCTGCACCACGTGATGCTCTGCATGAACCGGAACGGGGATGGCCCCCGGTTGTTGAGGCAGGGGTCCCCTATGGGCGGGGGCGCTCCTGCGCGAAGCCCTCCACCATCGGACGGAGGACGCGGCTTCGCTCGTCGCACCCCCTCGGGAGGGGTCGCGTACCGGCGCGGGTCTTGGCGGACCGGGACCACGCGCCCCAAGGTCGTGGCCAGTATGTGACTGGCCAGGCCCCGGATAGAGCCCCCATGGGCGGGGGCCCTAGATCGGACGTGAGAGTGGGGACACCCCCCTCCACGCGGGTTACCACTACCCACCACATGCAGCCGCAGCGGTTTTCTCCGCCGCTGCACGAGTACCCACGGCTGGAGTACCACCCGCCGTACCATAGGTATGGCCGGGCCGCGGGTTATGCCCCCTCAGATGGGGATGTGCACTCGCCCGCCATATTATCCGGGTCAGTGGCGCGCCCCTGGTTTGGAGAGAGTGGGGAGCCCGTAACTAGCTTGCTCCCTTGCTGGGACAGAGCCGCGGACGGTTCTGCTCCCTACCGCGGTGGTCCGCGTATGGGGTCGTGGGGGAAGCCATTAATTTGAGAGCTCTGTTGGACTCAGGGGCTCAAAGCAGTTTGGTTACCACTCGAGTGGCACGCCAGTTAGGTTTAGTCGTGGAAGACTCGCCTGTGCCACTTCTTGGAGTTGGTGGCATACAAGTGAAGTGTCTGACGGGCCAGACACTTGTCACCTTTTCTTCGCTGAAGTCCTCCACAATGAGGATCACGACTTCGGCTATGGTAATGGATACCATTGCGGGTTGGCACCCCTCGACAGACATACCGCCGGGTGTGTTGTCTTTGGTTTCGGGTCTGGATTTGGCCGACCCCTTTGTCTTTCATCCCGGCCCAGTGGACTTGCTCCTGGGCTCGGACGTATTGGGTTGGATTTTGTTGGGTACCCAGAAAGCTCTGGGTTCGTCTTCACTGATGGCAGTGTCTACGATTTTTGGTTTTGCCCTGATGGGCCCTGTGTTTGATAATAGCACCGTGGAGGAGCCACCGGTCGTCGCATCTGCGTCCTTGGCCAAGACCATGCAAAGGTTTTGGGAGGTGGAGGAGCCACCTATGAGTTCCAGGATGGATCCGGAACACGCTGAGTGCGAAGCCCTTTTTCGATCGACCACGGAGAGGTTGCCCTCCGGTCGGTTTGTAACTAGGTTACCTTTTGTTGCCTCTCGTCCTAGCCTAGGGCAAAGTAGGGCGCTTGCGGAGAAACGACTGCTGTCCATGGAGCGACGTATGCAGCGTGACCACGTACTTCGCGATAAATATATTGAATTTATGCGCGAGTACGAGGATTTGGGTCACATGTCTCCGGCTCGAGTTGATTGGAGCTCAACTGAGCATTACTTTTTGCCCCACCACGCGGTGGTGAAGGCCTCAACAGGCAAATTGAGGACCGTCTTCGATGGGTCCGCACCCACTTCGAACGGGGTTTCGTTGAATCTGTGTTTGCATTCGGGTCCCAAATTGCATAGGGACATAATTGACATCATCTTGAACTTTAGAAGACATCAAGTGGTTTTTGGCGCGGACATCCGGATGATGTTCCGCCAGACAGTCATACATCCTGAGGACAGGCGATTCCAGTTGATACTCTGGCGTGAGCGCCCTGAGGATCCTGTGACGGTGTATGAACTCAACACAAACACGTATGGTTTGAAATCTAGTCCCTATATCGCCATCAGATCATTGCTTGAATTGGCAGAGCGGGAACGGATCCGCTTTCCCCGTGGGGCTTCCGTGCTGTCACGTGACTTGTATGTCGATGACGTGTGCACCGGAGCCCAAAGTATTGAGGAGGCCCTCCTACTGCGGGATGAATTGATTGAAATATTGAAGACAGGTGGCTACGAGCTACGTAAGTGGTTGTCCAATGAGCCTAAAGTTCTAGAAGGGATCCCGGAGGATCACCAACAGAACCCTCACCTGTTTGAGGATGTGGATGATCCCAACAGGATAGCGGTGCTGGGCATGCAGTACCAGCCGCTAACCGATATTTTCACATTCCAAGTGGACTTGGAAATACCAAAAGTCTGGACTAAGAGAACGGTGTTGTCCGTAATAGCCCGTATGTTTGATCCAAGCGGTTGGATCAGTCCAGTGATATTCTCTGCGAAGTGTCTTCTTCAGAGACTTTGGACTTTGGGCGTCTCGTGGGACGAGCCGCTGTTTGGTCCTCCATTGGATGATTGGCTCGAGTTGTTTTCATCGATTAAGGAAGTCAATCGGATTGCCTTGCCTCGTCGAATATTGCCCCCGGGAAATATCGAGCCAGCCTGCATGGCTTTTGTGACGCGTCGGAGCGAGGCTACGCCGCGTCAGTCTATATGCGGACAGTTGACGCCGATGGCCGGGTCAATGTCTCGCTTTTGTTAGGGAAGAGCAAGGTCGCCCCCATCAGGACTAGGCTGACTATTCCCAAGCTTGAGTTGAGTGGAGCTCACCTCCTCTCTAAATTGTTGCATCACGTTGCATGTGAGCTGGCGGCCACGGTCGAGATACGGGACATCTTCGCCTGGTCGGATAGCCAGGTCGCGCTGGCATGGTTGCGCGCGGCCCCACATACCTTGGAGGTTTTTGTGGGAAATCGGGTTTCCCAAATCCAGAATATCGGAATTGATATAACATGGAGACATGTGCCGGGAGAGCTTAACCCAGCGGACTGTGCCTCCCGAGGTTGTACGGCACCAGAATTGGTGTCACACCCGCTCTGGTGGGGTCCAGAGTGGCTGATGGGATCAGAAACTTCTTGGCCTGTCTGTCAGACAGATGTTACTTCTTTGAGTTTGACTGGGCTCCGTGTACATGCTGTAGTCGCTGAGACGACGTCGGAGCCGGATTGGCTACTTGCTCGGTATAGCAGCTTGGATAAGCTTCTGGGTGTCACCAGTTGGATTAAGCTGTTTCATACATAATTGTAGAAACCCACAGGCAAAGCGGTTGGAGCCGATTGCAGGTGCAGAAGAGCGCCGGAGCGCATTGTTGCATTGGGTCCGTGTCGTGCAGACCGGACGGTTTGAGTCAGAGCTTCATATTTTGCGCGAAGCACGCGCTAAGTTGAAGGGCGCGGTCGCTCGTTTGAACCCGTACATCGACTCGGATGGGCTTCTTCGGGTTGGAGGCAGGCTCCGGAAGGCGGATCTTCCATATGAGACTCGCCATCCTCTGTTGTTGCCCAAGGGCGGACCCTTGGTGCAGCTTTTGGTGTCTGATCGACACATTCGTAACGCCCATGCTGGGTGCAATGCTTTGTTGGCTATTTTGCAACGCGAGTTTTGGATTTTGTCTGCCCGAAGAGCAATCCGTAGTGTCCTGTTTCGATGTATTGCATGTTATAGGTTGAAGGCATCCACGATGCAACCACAGATGGGTGATTTGCCCGCTGATCGAATCCGACCTTCGAGACCGTTTGACGGCGTTGGAACCGATTTTGCCGGTCCCTTTTCGATCAAGGCTTCTCCCTTTCGTAATGCCCGTATTGTGAAGGGCTATTTGTGTGTATTTGTTTGTTTGGCCACCAAGGCTGTCCATTTGGAGGTGGTATCGGCTCTGACTACGGAGGCCTTCGTCGCCGCGTTGGATCGCTTTGTTTCGCGTCGAGGTCTACCTTCCCTTATTAGGTCTGATAATGGCACAAACTATAAGGGAACTGTAAATTATCTTAAGGATGTTTCTGTGTTTATTGATAAAAATTGTACTAGTTTAAGTCAAATTGCTGCCCAAAGGGGAATAACCTGGAAGTTTAGTCCCCCAAGTTGCCCCCATTGGGGAGGGATTTTTGAAGCGGCTGTGAAATCCGCAAAGACCCACCTCCGCCGCATTATCGGAGAAACGGCTCTAACTTTTGAAGAGCTGGCCACAGTGTTTTGTAAAGTTGAGGCGGTCCTCAACTCTCGTCCTCTCTGTCCGCTATCTCCAGATCCAAATGACTTGGAAGCTCTCACCCCTGGTCATTTTTTGGTGGGAGGGCCTTTGAATGCCCTGCCCGAATACCCGTGGAAGGACGAACGCGTATATCGGTTGTCGCGTTTTCAAATGTTGCAGCAAATGAGCCAGGACTTTTGGCGTCGCTGGTCGCTTGAATATTTGCATTTGCTGCAGCAAAGAGTGAAGTGGACAGACAGGACTGAGCCTCCCAGGGAGGGTGATTTAGTATTGTTAAAAGAGGCAAATTTGCCCTCATTGCTTTGGCGACGAGCTCGCATATTACGTTTGATTCTTGGCGGAGATGGCACTCCGCGTGTGGCTGAGGTGTTGGTCGACGGTTCGATTTTAAGGAGAGGTGTGACCTCTCTCGCCCGCCTTCCCGTAGAGTAAGCTAGCGGTCTGCTTCTCAGACCGGGACGGGGGGATGTTTGTAATATATTGGGTAAAACTAAACGCAGGCGTTTCCTGTTATCGCCGCCAGGCGTTTTGGGGTTCTCACATTGCTCGGGTAAGATGGCTCGCGGACGGTCGCCATTGTCCTATGCGATATCGGTTTGATTTTTAATACGCGAGAGGTCCCGCGTTCTTTGATGGCTAATTAGCTTGAGTTGTATTTGTGAATTTCCTGTTTGTTAAATAACTATTGAACTTTGTGTTTGTGTACCCGTCATTGTGACTTTCTCCTGTGGGATGTGACGCGTGGCTGCTTGCTCACATCTATCTGTTGCCGAGCCGATTTCGGGAAGAAATCTATTTATTTGTTCTGGGGAATTGAGATCTCATGGGTTAGGTAGGGTGATTAGGAATTCCCCCTTCCCGAAGACACTCAAGTTTGGATCCGAAGAAAAAGAAGATTTAGTTTGGTAAGTGGTTTTCCATTCTAGTTAATTTATAGGTTAGGTTATTATATAGGGCCCTGTAGCTCCCTTCATAAGCTACGGTGGTAGCAGACTGCGTTAAGTTAGTTAGGTTTTAGTCGGGCAAACGTGGTGCCGCGTGGAGATTTTTTCCCGGTACTTATTTTTACCGGTGGTTTTTTCCCGGTGACGTTCCGGTACAGAATTCTTCCCGCCGCTTCGTTTGTCCGGATTCGCTCTGCGCACATTTTCTGGCAGCAGAGCGTAGTTGCTCTGCACAATAAATGAGAAATTTTGGATGTAAGTTTGTGTTATTCAACTCTCTGCGAGTTTGTGAGGATCACAAACTTACATCCTGTCATCATGTTACTCAAACATGCAAAATCTACTGGGCGGATTTCGAAGAAATTTATTCTACCCGTATACTTTGGTATAAAATACCGGGAAAATAGGGTATTATTAATTAATTTGTTTCTTATCTTAACATACAAACCAATTATTATCTTATCTTAACAATTTAACCCCTTTTATTTTGGTTTTAATATTTTAACCCCTATACCTCTTTTTGTAAAGAATATAAACATTTTTCAAGAATACCAAACTGTTTAATGAACTTCGATGTTCATCGATTAAGGAAGTAAGTATTACTTAATAAACTCAGTCAACCCAAACATTCTTTGAACTTTCAATAAGAACTTTTAAATTAAAATTAGAGAAAGTTTGCATAGTACTATTTAAGTTAAAAATATAATCGTTCAATGACATTCAATCGCAACTGACTTCAAAAATTTACGCATCTACAAAATAGCTTATAAGAAAACAACCAAACAGAACTTTTGGTTTCCTTTCTCAACTCAAAACAATTTGCAACTAAACAGCTACAACCCCCAGTCGTTCATTCCCACACATTAATCATTGTTAAAATGATTAAGCAGTTATTTGTTTACGTTTCGGGTTTCTATTTGACTAACAAACACATTACACCACGACAATAACAAACTTGCTGGCTTACTGATCTCAAACTTATTTTGTCGAATCATTTGTACATCATTTCAAAGTAGGTTTCTTTCTTTTTCAACCGACTTCCCAAAAAAGGAGGAGGTTATATGTTTCGATGTATGTATGTTTTTTTTTTATGTATGTTCGCCGATTTCTCCGCCTATAGTGGGCTGATTTCCGAAATTGTTTTTTTATTCGTAATGGTAAATTCCCAAGTTGGTCCCATTTTAACCACGTCAGAATCTGTTCGGTAATTTTAAAGATACCTAACAAAATATAAAAAAACCAACATTGCATTATAGAGCGAAAGCCCGCGACAGCTTGTCCTTCCTTATTTTATTAAAACTCAAGATTTTCTGTGTATGTTCCCAACATAGAAATAGCGATTAGCAACTATAAAAAATGGATCATGATTACTTAGGCAGATTATTTGTAGCAATAACATTTAAAGTGGTAACAAAATTTTCTCAAAGTAAAGTTTTTTAAAGATTTTATTTTTATATGAAATCACGCCATGCATTACCAGGCAATTGGTGCAGATATAAACCCCTGCTAGACATTATAACTTTACTAAATTATAGTTATATTTGTTTTATTATAAAAGCTGAATTTAATATTACTTTGGGATTCCCCAAGGGTGCTTTTTATACCTTTAAAAATCATCCTAGCTATCCATATTACCCGCATAAGCAATAAGCAACTAAGATCCAAACTTCATACCTAGTCGCTTATATTTTTTATCCGTATACCTATACCACGCAGAGAAACATTCAGCATTTTTAAAATAAGGAAGATTTGGTCGTCGCGGGCTCTCGGTCTATTTATGTGCCAAAAATAATAGACAATTTGACATGTTTTGACATTTCAAATCAAACTGATATAAAAAGTTTCGAATTCTTAATTCTTTATTTTCGGCCAGCAGTGGAAAAAAGTTTTTAGTAAAGAAAATAGGTATAGAAGCACTAAAAATGATAAAATAAAACTTTTTTTCCAAAAAAAATGAACCGACTTCCATCATAAAACTTAAAATCATGAAATAACAATAAAGAAAAATGTATTAGCATGCTACCTACTGAATGAGGTGAAGTCGGTGCCAAATTGAATATTAAATAATCTAAATTAACATTAGAATCATGTATATATTAAACAAAATGCCTAGCTAAACAATTACATAACACCCATACTCCTGCACTTGGCTGGCACCGACTTCACCTCATTCAGTAGGTAGCATGCTAATACATTTTTCTTTATTGTTATTTCATGATTTTAAGTTTTATGATGGAAGTCGGTTCATTTTATTTGGAAAAAAAGTTTTATTCCTATTCGATTTTCTATTTAGTTTACAATTCTGTAGGTACATATAGTTTGTAAAATCCATTCATTCATAATTTTCCTATTATGTACCTAAATAATCTTACCATGTCTTTTTATGACTTTCTCTCTCTCTCTCTCTCTCTCAGCCGAAAGACGTCCACTGCTGGACAAAGGCCTCCCCCAAGGATTTCCACAACGACCGGTCCTGAGCTGCCCGCATCCATGCGCAACCCGCGACCTTCACTAGGTCGTCGGTCCACCGAGTGGGAGGCCTGCCAACACTACGTTTTCCGGTTCGTGGTCGCCACTCGAGAACTTTTCTGCCCCAACGGCTATCTGTTCTGCGAGCTATGTGCCCCGCCCACTGCCACTTAAGTTTGGCGATTCTGCGGGCTATGTCGGTTACTTTAGTTCTCCTACGGATCTCCTCATTTCTGATTCGATCACGCAGGGAAACTCCGAGCATAGCGGACTCCATTGCCCTTTGGGTGACCTTGAGCCTTCTTATGAGGCCCATAGTAAGCGACCACGTCTCTGTTCCGTATGTCATTACTGGCAACACACACTGGTCAAAGACCTTAGTCTTGAGACACTGCGGTATTTTGGACGAGAAGATATCGCGAAGCTTCCCGAACGCTGCCCAGCCGAGTTGGATTCGACGGTTGACCTCTTTCTCGAAGTTGGACTTACCTAACTGAACTGTTTGTCCCAGGTATACATAATTGTCAACAACTTCGAGTGTAGAATCTCCAACCTTTAGAGGAGTGGGTGCGACACGGATATTAGACATGATTTTCGTCTTGTCCATGTTCATTTTTAGACCCACTTGTTGAGAGGTTCTACAGAGGCCATCGAGCATTGTGCCTAGGTCTTCCAAGGTCTCAGCCATGACTACGATATCGTCAGCGAATCGAAGGTGAGTGAGGTACTCGCCGTTGATATTGATGCCGAGTCCGCTCCAGTCCAGAAGCTTGAAAACATCTTCCAGGGCGGCGGTGAACAGTTAGATATAACGTCTCCCTGTCTCATCCCTCGCTTCAACTGGATAGGTTTCGAGCCTTGATCCTGGAGACGGACCGACATGGTGGCGTTTTCGTACAAACACTTCAGCGCTTCGATATATCGATAGTCAATTTGGCACCGTTGGAGAGACTGTAGCACAGCCCAGGTCTCGATCGAATCGAAAGCTTTCTCGTAGTCCACAAACGCCAAGCATAAGGGCTGATTATACTCCTCAGTCTTCTGTATAATCTGCCGCAGCGTATGTATTTTATGACTTTCTCTTCTCTCAGCCGAAAGACGTCCACTGCTGGACTTAGGCCTCCCCCAATGGGGGGTTTTGCCGTAATCGCCACGCTTGGCAGGCGGGTTGGCGATCGCAGTGTGATGGCATAGTACGCGGAAAGATGCTGCTGCCCATCCTCCGGTGTTTTAAATCCCTTAGTCGCCTCTTACGACACCCACGGGAAGTGATGGGTTGGTGCTATTGTAGGGCCACACCACAGGCCGTGATGATTTTATGACTTTACAACAATATAAATTAAAATAGACTTTTTAGGAAATTAGTTTCGTGGTTAATAAATGTTTTACTTTAGAATATTTAGATTTGAACTAATATTTTATTTATTTTCAACAAAATTCAACAAAAAGTACTGTGACGATTATGAATAAATAGAATTTAGATAAGTGTTGACACACTTCCAATGTTTTTAATCGAAATAATTTATACTAGGAATGTAAAAAAAAAAAAAAAAAAAGCCTTTATTCTACCACAAAATAATGCAATAATATAAATAAATTCATTTTAAAATGTCGACTAAGTGCATATATAAATTAATTTTGATTTAAGTGAATTTATACATATTCATATTATTATCTAACATAAGCTCTATTTATTAATTCCATGCATTTATTATTTTATATGTCAATGTGTTAATGTCAATTTGTGATAGTCGCATCTCCGGCGTAGGCCTCCCCCAGCTTCCTCCAACTATCTCTATCCCTGGCTTGTCTCCTCCACCCTGGTCCGCATCTTTCCTTGAATATATCTTCCCATCATTTCCTTCGTCTTCCTCTGTCTCTTTTTCCTTCTCTAGGTAGCCATTCAGTTATTTTCTTAGCCCATCTGTCGTTTGCCATTCTACATATATGTCCTGCCCATTTCCTACTACCTACCCAATTGATACTAGGGATGTAACGATACATAATTTTGCCGATACGATACCGATACAAATTTTTGAAGAAAATAATCGGCGATACCGATACCGATATGGATTGCTTAATAAATAATTAATCAAATAAATTCATG
The DNA here is from genome assembly GCA_018467065.1 of Ephestia elutella. Classification (NCBI taxonomy): domain Eukaryota; kingdom Metazoa; phylum Arthropoda; class Insecta; order Lepidoptera; family Pyralidae; genus Ephestia; species Ephestia elutella. Next base: position 9,508,976 of record CM031585.1, read on the forward strand.
GTCTTGTACCTTTATTATGCGTAAAAGTTATTTAAATTTTAGGTTTAGCTTTAAGAAGTGTGAAGAATAAATAAAATAAATGAATAAAAATGCACAGTCAAAATTCAAAGGAAATATTTATTTTATAACTAGCTTTTGTCCGCGGCTTTGCCCGCGTGAATTTCCCACGGGAACAGTGCTTTTTCCCGAGATGAAAGGTAACCAATGTCCTTCTCAGTACTTCTAACTATGTGTATGCGAAATTTCAGAAAGATTGGTTCAGTAGACAAAGCGTGAAGAGGTAACAAACAAATAAATAAACAAACTCACTTTTGCATTTATAATATTAGGTAGGATAAAAAATAGTTGGTCAACAAATGAATACAATAAAAAGAATGAGAATGAGGTGAAAAGAATATTTAAATATTGATTTAATTTTACAAAAAGTTAAAATAAATTAAAATTCGACCTTTGCAATGCAGTTTTATGCAATACTAGATTTCGCCCGCGGCTTCGCCCGCGTGAATTTCCCACGGGAACAGTGCTTTTTCCCGGGATGAAAGGTACCCTATGTCCTTCTCCGTACTTCTAACTATGTGTATGCAAAATTTCAGGAAGATTGGTTCAGTAGATGAAGCGTGAAGAGGTAACAAACAAACAAACTCACTTTCGCTTTTATAATATTAGTTAGGATTAAAAAAGAAAGTGAAAGTGAAAGTGATGAAAAGTTACACAATGTTAGTAATCAAAGTTTACTTTATGAAGATTTTTGTTGAGAAAACAAAGCATATTCAAACTATGAGCAGATAATCTATTACGCAAATCATTTTGTATGTGGCCTGCAGTTAAAAAGAGACGTTTTGAGGTAACTGAGCTCATTGGATACGACAAGTATTTTTGTACGAGCATTTTCAGTGTTGGGTATTTATCTTCCATACGCATCCGCACGCATCTTCCATACGGATCCTTTCCTTGGATCTTGTTTAATTGGAATATTTGGACATTTATTATAAGATTCCACCTCTTCTTGCTCAGGATGAGAATTCATGTTTGATAAAGGCTCCTTTTCGAACTGCTTAATATCGTTTGTACTATAATCGGCGATGCCGTTATATCGGCCTGCCGATAATATCGGCCGATATATCGGTATCGGAATCGGTATCGTTACATCCCTAATTTATACTCATGCATACACTTTTGAATATTCCAAAAAAGTGTTAATTTTGGGATGTTGGATAGAAGTTTATTTATTTTATTGCATCATAATTACAATTTTCAGTTCCTTCCTTATTAGTCGTATTCCTCATGACTGAGGGTCGTGGTCATTATGTCGAATGAAACACACACAACGACTATCTTGGCAATGTCAATGGAGTGGTTTGCTATTGCCTTCTCCATTTCATACACTATTTAACAAGAGTGCAGGTTTCCTCACGATTTTTTTTCCTTTACCGGAAGCAAGTGGTGATCGATGAAAACTACCATACATGAGTCAGATTGGTCTACAAAGTCATGTAGCACGGGCAGGGTTCGAACCTGAGACCTTTGCAGTCATGTCCCAATGTTCCTTAAAGAAATTTATTGCAGTTTCCCGATTATTTGACGGAGAAATTAATATAAATATGAGCTCGCATTTGCATGACTACTAGCATTCGAGCAACTTATATCTAGTTGCAATTCATATCCACAGAGAACGCCAATTATGCCAAATTGTATTACTCGACTTCAACAGTCGGGTAATAAACTATATTCATTTAGTTAATGACCTATTTGAATATAATTATGTAGCTTTTATTGATTTCTGAATTATTATCTAATTTTATGATGACCCTTCGTTCCTGTATATTTATGACAGTAGTGTTTAAACAAGCTAATTATTAAAAAAATAAAAAAACACGACTGACAACTCTCATAGCCTATGTCACTCGGAGGAATGCAAGGAACCTAACAATACCTCTCACATCAAAATCTGTTCAGCCATTCAGGATTTATGGTGGAATAAAGAAACTTACATACATACTTACATACATGAACCCTGAAAACATAACACTCCTGTTTTGGTCAGTCGTGTAAAAAAGCTAAAAAGATGACGAAAACACACATTAAAAATTTTAAGATTATTTTCTTAAATATCAATATTGTTATTTCTGAATCTTTTCCCGCAAAGTTACAAGCCTATACAAATATTTACTTTCAAACGGGCTATTTTTATAGATCATAAATCATTTTTAACGAATTGATCGTATTCAATATTATTGCTAAACTTTATAAATTATGTAGAACATTGAGTGGATTTCAGTATTCGGAAGTTTTGTATTGTAAGTCTGAAGATTTATGAGTGAATTTCTCTAAAGATATTTTTATCAAAAAAGTGTGAAAGCTATTTTGAATGATAAAGTCAACAGATTACAGCATAAATTTTGTTCAGAAAAATTCTATTCAAATTCAAATCAATCAGAATTGTTTTCTACAAGAGGGTTTTGAATCATTATAATGGAAATATCCTACCACCATAAGGTATACAAATAAAACCAATATTTGCCCTCATAATAGTAGGTACGTATTATATGTATATCACAGACGAGTTTAGAGACGTATTTTTTCGTACGTTTAAATACACAGAATTTTAAATAATATAAGTAAGCTAATTAGAAATGTCATAAACACATATTTTGTCGACACCTGAAAAAAATAAGATGCACGCACACTTACGAATTTTCGTTAGAATCTAATTTTCAATCAACACTTTGAGAGCATCAAATATTTTCATTTATCGAATACCGCGAAATTGCAAATTTTCAATCTTCTTGAATACAGTAGTCGCTAGGTAGGGTAGACCGGGTACAATTGTACCAGGGGACGATTGAACCATTGCAAATATCTTCTAAACTAAGCGTCGTACTGTTGTGTGACTGAATCAAGCACGCCTTCGAACGCGGGCCTCTCAACCGCCAATCTCGCGCGAACGTGGCACGAAGCGGGTGAGTGTCGCGGCGAGAAGAAATTTCTGCACATCAAAAGTAAGTTTTTTGATGTAATATTTTTTAGTTATATCAGAAAATCTAAGCTGTATTTTTTACTTGGTGATAGTTTAAACGCTTAGTATACTTAACGACAATGCATTTTAATAGTTTTTGTGTCATATAGTGCTCGTATTCACAAGTAATTTACCTTTGTTGTCAAAATGACCTTGTGGGGACAATTGTTACAATTTCTTGGGTATGGTTGTACCGGTACAACTGTCCCCGTGGTACAATTGACCCCATAAGACCGTTTAATTATGTAAATCTTCCTATTTATTTATTCGGGTCAAAAATTTTAAAAGGTATGAGATTATAGTTTACTAAATATAATTTGCACCGATTCGTCATATCGCCCGTCTTGTATTCTGTCGGAATATTTATATTTCGATTATAATATTATATAAGGAAAAATATTATCCAGTTTCTGACTATTGTACCAGGGGATAGTTGTACCAAGGGGACAATTGTTACATGTGCCTTTCCACACAATATGATAATTGATTATTTGCGTGTTTATCACAATTATAACAGCCATATAGTAGCTTCTATGACTTAATTAACCATGTTTTAAAGTCCTTTTTATAGAATTTGTTGCTAGAGATGAAAAAAATTATGTTTTATGTTTTTCAAGTTAACGAAAGTTATTTCAGTTAGTTGTGTGAAATTTTTTGTCTTTTAATTTTAGTTACATTAAAGTTTGTACCGCCGAGTTAAGGTCATATTCAGAAATACATTTCTTTGCTTAAAAACAGTGTTTTATTTCCTCAAAACTTTGGTACAATTTACCCCGTAATGGGGTACAATTGTACCAATTTCCTAATTCTATTCAAATAAAAAAATAATATGTTTATACTGTTTCTATAGCCATAAGAATGGTTCTACCCTCTAGCTAACTAACATAGGTATCGTTGAGTATTAACACTATTTAATAAATATTAAAAAACAACTAGCAATTCAGCGCCAAAGGCAAAATGGTACAATTGTCCCCGGTCTACCCTACACATATATTTAGGATTTGAATTACTGTTTATCAACAGGTTTTCATAAATCCTAACATCCTAATATTATAAATGCGAAAGTGAGTTTGTTTGCTGCCTCTTCACGGTATATCTACTGAATCAATCTTGAAATTTCGCATTTACGACTTTCGATTTTCGAAGTACTGAAAAGGACATAGGTACCTTTCATCCGGGGAAAAAAGCACTGCTCCCGTGGGAATTCACGCGGACGAAGACGGACAAAAACTAGTAACATATAAATGTAGTTCTTGAATTAATAATGTATTTCCTCTGTACAGTTCCAAGCGGCACTGCTGCAGAGGTGGTTGCTGCCACACTTCATGTGTCCCTTCTGTCCATTCGTCCAGGCCCTCAGCGTGAATGTCAGTGTCTTCACGCTGACAGCCATCGCCGTGGATAGACATCGAGCGATCATTACCCCCCTCAGGTAATATAGAATAACTATATCTAGAGAATAATTTAATTAAAACTAACGTAAGAAATATATATAAGGATTTTAATACGGATACTCACGTGTATTGTTAGCCGGGACCGCCGACTATTTTCGATTTCCTACCGATGTCTCAGTCTATCTAGATAGTTTAAAGTAACTGGAACGATAGTTACAACTAGTGTAATATAACATCGAAGAGACTTGTTAGAAGATTTATTATAAGAAGGTACTAACCAACTATCAAGTACTAACCCATTTAGGTATTAGGGAAAATAAGGAAGGCTGCTTTTAGTCTTTTGAAGCTTGCTCGTGTGCATGACTTAATTTTTCTTAGAACTCTCAACTTATTTTTTTTATAATTCCAAATTTCTCTTTTGCAGTTTAGGGCCTCCATGACCATGACATCTTTGACAATAATATACTTCATTAGCCTCTGTTGAAAAGCACGAACAAGCTTAAAATTATTCGCGGGGAAGTCGATCAAATAGGTCATGCTCGTACAACAGTTTCTAAAATTATGACCTAGATCATTTACAAACCACTCATTTCAGTATATTAATTTAGTTGCAACATTTCATTATATTTAGCTTATAACCTGGATCGGAGTAATAGCTTGTATTTTTGTTTTCACACTTTAGATTTTCTTTACATTTTCTTCATTCATATTTATAACCATATCAGGAGCAGCTAATAATATAATAAAAGAACATCAAAAAGATCTCGTAGATCGTGTGATAAGAAAATTATGTTATGTACATAATATTACGAAGGTACCTGTGTACCAGATTACAGCTCATTCCGTACAACCGTTGAAGAGTAATTGGTATTCATGGTATGGATGTGAGATTATACGTAGTATCAACATATTTTCGCCATCCTTAGTTCCTTTACTCGTTAAGAGCAGAGAGCCAGTTTTCTTTTTACTCAGTGACTGAGTTTCCCTTTACTGAATTTCCAATGCGCGGTCCTTCTCTTGCGGTGCTTCTCTCGCTGTCGCTATAAGAGCGAGCCTTGGTACCTGGGCAATCTGGGCATCCCAGATATGATAGATGCCAAGGCTCCGGCCAAAATATCGTGTAAAAACTATGCAGAGTGTCAATATAATTATCCTGCTTCCCGGGTTCTAAATAGTAGTGGAAGATCATTTCTACCTGTAGAAAAAAAATCTGTTGAATGATTTAACAGATTTTGACTCAGTTGCAAATCGCAAATCGCTATTCGTTTAACACCATATAATGATCAAAAAAACATCTAATAACATCCTTGAACGATCATGACACGTCCATCTCGTAATTGGACCGAATATATCCTGTTAAGTTGGCAAAACTTCTATGAATAATCTATTTCTGTCACCCACCGTCATTGATAAAATGTTATCGGATAAATTCGAAAATAAAGCTGACCCATTTACATTCAAACGGTATAATTGTACTTGTAACCGGAGTTTTAAGCCTTTTTGGACTGTAACTTTTTAATAGCCTGGAATTTGAGTACTATGCTAAAAATTTGTTTTCCGGCGTAAATTGAAGAGGTCTTGAAAACTCCACAGGGTCTTTCGTATTTCTGACGAATTTGCAAACTACTTTTAATTTAGTTAACATACATTTTGGATTATCTTCTATTTTATATGGGTATAAAAAACGCCTTTTTCCCGTTGGGGCAGGCGGCGATTATGGTATCCTGGATCTTCAACAAAGTAACCCCACATCAACTATCCCAAGATTGGCAGAGTAGGGTAGGCCTCACTTTTTTCACATTACGATTATCTAGCGTACATATATTTTTAACTCACAATTAAAATTGCCCCAATTGCGGAAAAAAACTTAGAAAAACCTTTTTTCTTTTTTACATCGTCTAGTATTTATTGGCCACTTCAATTATCTGTTAAATGATAAAATGCGCCTTTTGGCTTCCAATATTTTACTTTTACCTATAAATTCACAATCTCATTTTATACCTTCTCTGAATAAATTCAAAAAAGCACGACCCACGGTGCAAAAGTTGTTTTGAATAACTTCCCAGAAGTAAATCCCTTTTTAAAATTGGTTTGATTATGTAATTATAAATGTCATAGGACTTTTTGACATCTTCTTCTCTCAGCCGAAAGACGTCCACTGCTGGACAAAGGCCTCCCCCAAGGATTTCCACAACGACCGGTCCTGCGCTGCCCGCATCCATGCGCAACCCGCGACCTTCACCAGGTCGTCGGTCCACCGAGTGGGAGGCCTGCCAACACTACGTTTTCCGGTTCGTGGTCGCCACTCGAGAACTTTTCTGCCCCAACGGCTATCTGTTCTGCGAGCTATGTGCCCCGCCCACTGCCACTTAAGTTTGGCGATTCTGCGGGCTATATCGGTTACTTTAGTTCTCCTACGGATCTCCTCATTTCTGATTCGATCACGCAGGGAAACTCCGAGCATAGCGCGCTCCATCGCCCTTTGGGTGACCTTGAGCCTTCTTATGAGGCCCATAGTAAGCGACCACGTCTCTGTTCCGTATGTCATCACTGGCAACACACACTGGTCAAAGACCTTAGTCTTGAGACACTGCGGTATTTTGGACGAGAAGATATCGCGAAGCTTCCCGAACGCTGCCCAGCCGAGTTGGATTCGACGGTTGACCTCTTTCTCGAAGTTGGACTTACCTTTTTTTTTTTTTTTTTTTGATTTCGCAGGGGGAAATGCATTTACACACTGAGTGTGGGACTCCCGGGCCGCTAGTCGGCCCAGACTACCCACTAAAACCCCCTGCGGCGTTTCCGCACCTGCCGTTGGTGGGGGCGTCATGGGATCGCGAACATTCTACCACGACGCCCCCCGGCTTTGCCTTACGGCACCCTCGCATGGCGAGGTGACGGGCGTATTGTGCCCGCCGCCTGCCTCTACGTCCTCGCCGTCGGGGAGGCGCTTCGGCTCGCGCCTCACGCTCCCTCTCGGCGGCCTCCTTCTGCGACATTACTGTTTCGCAGAAGGAGGAGAAAGCATCCCAGCGATTCTCGCTGCTCAGCATCTTACTAATGATGCTGTGCAGCGAGAGATCGTAAGCTCCCAAAACAACAACCAGGGCCACCCTTTCAGTGGCCCATTTTGCGCAGTCTGCCAGAGTGTGTTGGGCCGTATCGTCCGGCTCCCCACACTCATGGCAGACTGGGCTTTCCTCCTCCCTATTTTGTGCAGGTAATGACCGAAGCACCCGTGTCCGGTCATTACCTGCGTCATCCTGTACGTCAGTTGGCCGTACCCCCTTTCCAACCATTCGTCGAGCGATGGGAGGAGCGCCTCGATGGTACGGAGGCCGTACGGGGCGTTTTCTAGCTCGACTCTCCATCGCTCTTTCAATCTATCGACGGCCAACTGACGGACCGCCCTCATTTCCGCTGGAGCGGGCCTTTCTGCCAAAGCTCGCCTCCTTGCCCGCTCCCAGTACATTTCCGCCTGTACTTTGGCGTCCAAATCCCACGGCGGGGTGCCGGCCAGTGCACATGCTGCCGCCCAAGCCACCGTCACGTAGGCCCGAGCTATGCGATTGGCCACCTCTTTTGGTGGCCTTCGCAGCTGGGCCACATTGGCTCTGGAGAGCCTGTCCCACCAAATTGGCGCCCCGTACAACGCCATACTTCTTGTCACTCCCGCATAGAGCTTGCGGCACGGGGCGCTAGGCCCTCCAACATTGGGCAGCAGCCGGCCCATGGCCGATGCGGCACCGACTATCCGGGGAGCCAGTTGTTTAAAGTGCTCCCGGAAGTCCCAGCGTGGGTCCAGGATGATTCCCAAGTACTTGATGTACGGTTTCACCTGGACCCTTTCCTCGCCGATGGGAATGGACGCTCCATCAGGCGGTTTCCACCCCCTCTTGCCGAAGGCGATGACCTCACATTTATTGAGGGCCACCCTGAGTCCCAGCAGCCTGACGCGGATGACCATCAGGTCTGCTGCGACCGCGGCTGTCCTGAGGGTACTCTCCAATTTCTCCCCCAGATGGCCACCATCGTGTCATCTGCATAGCAGATGACAGTCATCCGGGGAGCAGAACCCCGCGGATGGCCCAGTCGAAACCGATGTTCCACAACAGAGGTCCTAACACAGACCCCTGGGGAACACCGCAGGTCATCGCCCTCACTTTCCTTCCCTCTCTGTCCTCGTAGAGCACTACCCTCTCAGTAAGGTAGTGCCCTACGAGGTTTCTTAGATAGAGGGGCACTCGGTGATATTTGAGTGCCTCCTCGATTACCTCGTATGGGAGGGAACCGAAGGCATTTGCTATATCCAGCGAAACACCAACGGCCCCTCCCTTCCTGTCCGTGGCCTCCTCCGAGAATTCTCGAAGGGCCCCTATCGCGTCTACGGTCGACCGCTCTTTTCTAAAGCCGAATTGGCGGTCCGACACGTTTGGTCCAACATTTTCGAGATGCTGGATGATCCGGTGAGCCACGATTCGTTCTAGCATTTTTCCGGTTTCATCCAGCATCAGTAGGGGCCTCCACCCCGAGGGGGAGTCCTCGGGCCGGCTCTCCTTTCTGAGTAGGCAGAGCCTGCCCTCTTTCCACGGCTTGGGAAACCGCCCTGACGACAAACAGTCGTCGAATAGCTGCCTGAGGCGGCTTCCGAGGTGTTTTAGGGCCACCGGCAGTACAAGACCGGGGATGCCATCTGGGCCTGGGGCCTTTTTGCAGGAAGTTAGGCGCGCCACTCCCCGGTCAAATTCTTCATCCGTCACCGGTGGCACTTGCGCCGTGGTGGGCTCCCGCTCGGGGACCGACATTCTCGGAGGAGTAAATGGTTGGGCCATTGGGAATAGGCCTTCGACGATCCGTTGGAGGAGATCCGGTTCTAGGGAAGCCATGGGGGGGGCGTAACGCATTTTGTTGCGTACAACCCTATATGGCCTCCCCCATGGGTCCCTGTCCAGCGAAGCCAACAATTGCTCGCGGGCGTCGTCTTTGGCCCTGGCGATTGCTATCGACAGGGCCTTTTTTGCCTCTTGGAGGGCGTAATGGAGTCGCTCCTCCTCACCGCTTATGCGATGGCGCCGCCGTCTGCACCGTGTGTACTCCCGGCGGGCGCAGTTACTGGCGCGTCGGAGTGTAGCAATTTCCTCCGACCACCAGTGGACCCGCGTTTTGCCAGACGGCGGGCCGGACCTCCTCATGGATGCGTCACACACCTCAGTGAGTGACGCGCGAAAACCTATTGCCCTTTCCTCCACACCAAGGGATCGGCTTGGTGCGGGTTCGCTCCAATTAATTAGCATGGCAGCCTCTTCAGCCAGGTCCCTGTCGAGGCTTGCCATGTTCCACCTGGGAAATTTATGACGTCCCTCCCCGCCTCGAGTGGGCGGTCGAGATTGGGGCGTGTTGGAGACCGTCATCCGAATGTATAAGTGATCGGAGAGGGTCTCCACGTCCTCCAGGACACGCCAATCCGCAACCCGTGCGGCAATGGCCGAGGTCGCAAACGTCACATCTACAACCGACCCCCGTTCCATCGCACGCACGTGGCGGCGTTGCCCCGGTTTAGGATTTCGAGCCCCATTCCCACCACCCAGTCGTAGAGGGTTTCCCCTCTTGGGTTGGTGACGGGAGAGCCCCACGCCGGATGTTTTGCATTGAGGTCTCCCATCAGCATGATCGGTGCTGGTGCCGCGTTCCCGACCGCTTGACCTACTCCCTCGAGCAGGCGTTCAAAGGCACGCAGCGGCTCGTTAGGAGAAGTAGGCAGCGATTATTGCAATACCTCCCCATTTCACCGCTACGTACCCCTACCATTTTGAATCCTCGAGAGAGGAGGGTAATTACCAACTGTTGGGGTGGTTACAGCCACCAGCCCTTCTGTGTCTCCAACCCAATTGGGGAGGGGGGGGACGTAATAAGGTTCCGAAACTATAGCAGCGCCAATGCCCCACTCCGCCACGTGCTGGACTAGGAGGTCTTGGGCACGGGCGCAGTGGTTGATATTGGCCTGCAACAACTCCAGGCGGTGAGTAAGCCGAACTGACATTAATGCTCCATTTGTTGGGCCTCCGATGCCTCCCTCGTGGTGGAGGCCAGTTTACCCTGGTGCGCGGGGGTTGCACGCCTTTCCCCCCATAACATGTTTTGCCGGGCGTTTCGCGGCATGGCACACGGCGCACCATGGCTCTCTGACCTCGCACACTGCCATGGCGTGGCCTGCTTTTCCACAGCGGTGGCACAACATCGATCTATCCACCAAGGATGAACAGAGGGCCTTGGTGTGGCCTATGCCCATACAGCGGAAGCACCGCATGGGCAGTGTGTCTAGTCCTTTTACTTTAGCGGACGACCATCCTACCGAAAGACGTCCTGCCTCCACCAGTGTATTGGCGGCCGCCACGGGGCAGGTCAGAATAGCTGCCCCGGTCTGGTCTGGTGCCATACGTATGGCGCCAACTTTTACTTGCCCTGGTGGACATTTTCCTGCCGTTGCCGCTGCATCCCGTAGGGACTCTGGTGTCACCGCCTCGTCAAAGCCGGAGATCTTGACTTGCGCCGCCTTATATGGCCTCGTCACCTCCGCCTCATCGCCAATTAGCTCCCGGAGCTTCTCAGCAAGGACGTCAGCTGCAGCCCCGCTGTCCGCTCCGGGGACCTCTATTATGCGGCCTCCCGTTGCGCTTCTGCGCACTGCCACGTGGTCCACCCCAATGGACTGAAGTTTCAGGGTGGTGACCCTGGCCATTACCGACTTATAGTCCATTTGGGACTCCGGCCTTAGGGTCACCACCACCGCCGTCGATTTCGGTGGGATGAATTTTTTCTTCTTTGGTGGCGCTTGCGCAGCCACCTTGGGGGCCTGGACCTGGGTCGGCCTTGTCTCCGCAGGGGGGAGGGATTTCTTCCCCTTACCCTTTCCTTTTCCCTTTTTGACCACTGTGGCCCACCCTTCCTCCTCGGGATTCGACGGTGTCTCGGCGGGCGCCTGGGAAGGGCCTGGACCTGGCGTGGGGTCTCGTGGACGAGCTTTGGCCTTTCGCGCCGGTATTCGTGGCGCGGGTCCGGGTCTTGCAGGGGGCGTTAGAGTCGTTGGCCCCGTGCTAGCCTCCTTGCGGGATTGGCGTTCCGCCTCCTGCCGTTTCTTGTCGGCCGCGAGAGGCGGGCGCATTATCGGCTCAGGAGCCAGTATGCCCCGCTTCTCGGCCTCCTTTAGTCGGTCCGTCACCATTCCCCCCAACCTCAGGAACAGGTCCCTTTCCATGGAGTCCTTTAGGTCGTTCAGGACCTCTTTAAGTTCGGTCATGGTGACCCCTGCTGCCCCTTGGGTAGAGGGTCCGGCCTGCTTTTCGGCGTAGGCCGTTCTAAGGGCCCTCGTTTCCTGCCGCAACTGGGCCAGCTCCTCCCGCATCCTTTTATTATCCGCGGTGAGGACACGGACCGCCTCAGATTCCACCTGCTGGGCCTGTATTTTCCCAGCGGCGTCTAGAATTTGGTGGCAGGCCTCTTTCATGGCCCGCCATACCGTCCCTTTCAAATTTCCGGACTTCCCGGCTTGGTCCAGCACCTTTGGGCGGACGCCCGGACCACCTCCACATATTCGTCCACCACCGTGGCGGACTTACGGCCAGTAGAACTCGCGCAGTTGCGCCGCGCAGAAAAGCGGCCCCTAGCGGCAGAGCTCAGCTTGGGGCCTCGATTCTCGGCCTCAGGCACCTCCAGTGCTTTGCGCTTTAGAGCACTACCTCTGCCATCTATGCCAGCCTCTGACATAATAACCTCTGGGAGGCCATCACTGTCCCCGTCAGATAAATCCGACAGGGCCATTAGCTCCTCTCTACTAGTCGATCGCGTCGACAAATTGGAGGGACTTGCGTCCCTCTGGCGGTTCTTGCCCCCCCCAGATACGGTGGGGCAGCCCACACCCGAAGGTGTGGGGAGGGATTCTCCGGCCAGGCCGGTACCCTCCTGGGGTATTGTAGTTTTAGAAGACGCCATTTTCATTGAGTTCCTTTTTTTACAAGGGTGAGGTCCCTGATCTCCCACTCATAACACAGTGGGCGCTCGGGACGGGGTTCCCCCCCCGCCATTCATCCCATCGGCGCGCCCGACCTTAGGATTGGGGTTATTTTTGGTGAGGTTTTCTTCCTCTCGACACCGGCCGCAGTGGCACAGCATCCCCAGCCCCAGTTTGGGGTACCGGGTTGCCCGACGCTGGCCGAAGCCAAGACCGCCGCACGAAGAAACGTGAGCCACTTCCTTTCACCACGTCTGTAAGCAGACGGGGAGGAGTGGCTCCCAACCAACAGTAGCAGGATATTCGCCATCAACCAATAAGACCCCGCATACCAGAGAGTTATTGGCTGCCACCCAGGGTGCACCGTCCTGGAACCCTTGTCAGCCCGCCGCTCGCACCGGATCCGAAAGATCAAGTGTGAGAAGCTAAAGCCTTCAAGGGACCAGGCACACGAGGAGGTTTCCCGCACTTAGCACCCCAAGTTGGACTTACCTAACTGAACTGTTTGTCCCAGGTATACGTAATTGTCAACAACTTCGAGTGTAGAGTCTCCAACCTTTAGAGGAGTGGGTGCGACACGGATATTAGACATGATTTTCGTCTTATCCATGTTCATTTTTAGACCCACTTGTTGAGAGGCTCTACAGAGGCCATCGAGCATTGTGCCTAGGTCTTCCAAGGTCTCAGCCATGACTACGATATCGTCAGCGAATCGAAGGTGAGTGAGGTACTCGCCGTTGATATTGATACCGAGTCCGCTCCAGTCCAGAAGCTTGAAGACATCTTCCAGGGCGGCGGTGAACAGTTTCGGAGATATAACGTCTCCCTGTCTCACCCCTCGCTTCAACTGGATAGGTTTCGAGCCTTGATCCTGGAGACGGACCGACATGGTGGCGTTTTCGTACAAACACTTCAGCGCTTCGATATATCGATAGTCAATTTGGCACCGTTGGAGAGACTGTAGTACAGCCCAGGTCTCGATCGAATCGAAGGCTTTCTCGTAGTCCACAAACGCCAAGCATAAGGGCTGATTATACTCCTCAGTCTTCTGTATAATCTGCCGCAGCGTATGTAAGTGGTCTACGGTACTAAAGCCTTTTCGGAAACCGGCTTGTTCGGGAGGCTGGAAGTCGTCGAACCTGCGAGCGAGACGATTCGTAATGACTCTCGAAAACAGTTTGTAGACATGGCTCAGAAGTGAGATAGGCCTATAATTCTTCAATAAGGTTTTGTCGCCTTTTTTGAAGAAAAGTACCACCACACTTCTGTGCCATGCCGTAGGCGTTTGTCCCTCGAGTATGACGGAATCGAATAGCTTCTGAAGAGCTTTTAATACCGGTGTTCCACCTGCTTTCAGAAGCTCAGCCGTGATTCCATCATCACCCGGTGCCTTATTGTTTTTTAACTGTTTGAGAGCCATTCTAATCTCGTATAAGCTGACGTCCGGGATATCTTCGGTGTAGTGTCGGGTCAATCTGGCTCTTGGATCTTTGGCCAGATTACTGACAGGTGCGCGTACGCTGGTGTATAATTGTCCGTAGAACTTCTCAACCTCTTCCAACAGCTCTGGCTTCGACGAAATGATTCTGCCATCCTCAGTCTTCAGCTTGGTCAATCACTTTTTGACATAATCCTATTTATCTAATGCAAGTATAAATATGAAATTGTGTTTCTTTCATTTTAATTTACTTTGCTTTCATGACTTAATATTTTTACCGACGCAAGCGTAACCTGTGGGATAAGTTAATAAGTTATATTAATGCAATACCCCGCTGCTAGCGAGCGTGAATATAAATTTACTCGCATAAAGCAGTCACTAGCACTATAAGTTCCAAAGAATACAAAAGAATATCGACAATAGAGTGCTCTTTAAAGCCCGATTCAAATATAAAAAACAGTTTTCCACTCTATATACCAGGGACAATACGAGCGTCAATATCTGCCAATTTTTCCAGATAAAACTCGCATACCGGACAACTATTTGGTCCCAATGCTAATAAAAATCCTAGATTGTTGGCATACTGAAACTATGTGTACATTCGGTTTGTTGCATAATTTCCCGCGAAATTTGGTTGTTATTTGCTTGTTGGTTTTTTATAGGGCTCTTGGCAAATATTTTGTTTGCGATGTTGCCAGACACATTTGTTTTTACAAACTTTTTTTGTGAAATGCTAAAAATCTCGCAAAAAAGAAAGATGACCCCACGACCTGTCGTGGGTTCGAGTCCCGTGAAAAACATAAACTACATTAACACTCGTACAGGCTTAATTTACAGTCTCGGGTACAGATTTTTAAACAAAAACTACAATTATCCTTAAAGACTATACGAAAAATAGGAATACGAAAGCAAGTACCTACTTATATTCGATTCGAGACAGCTCTAAGAAAATACTACCGTTCAATCAAGATAATCCAAGACCTGATTTCTACTGGATTTTATTAGGAGATTTCATTTCAGGATGTTCACATTGATTTATGAGGTTCGATTTGCAGATCTTATTTTCTGGATACCTAGTGGAGAAACAGCTTGAGTGATGACATTGACCCGCAACCTTGTTGGTTATTCTTTTTGATTTGAAAAATTACGTATAGTATAGTCGCGAGGGCAGATAAACCTGACCCCCTTAAATAAATAAAATCCTAAATAAAAAATAAGATTGTGCATGAGATGAATTGCGAATAACGACTAAAACTTTTATACCACTTGCATTTCAATAACATCCATCTACATCGTAACCGAACTATTTAAAAGTTCGTAAACCTCAAGCGATAAAACTCTGCAAGCTCCGCCTGTTCAAACATTCATAAAGTTTATTTGTTTCAGCGCTCACACGTCCAAGCGAGTTGCTAAGGTTATCATAGTTTTTATTTGGCTGCTAGCCTTGTCGTTGGCAGCCCCAATGGCCATGTCATGGGAAGTCATCATGGAAGATGAAATTGATCCTGGTAACTATTTTATGTTTACATTTAGCTATTATAATAATAAAAAAGAATATGTCATCTATCTATATATATATAAAAACATACGTACAGCCAATACCACAAGACCTAGAAACATGAAATTTTGCACAAAGTTCCCTCAACAACGTAATCGTATTTATAGAATTAAATTATGATAGAGATACGGAGTGCTCAAAATCAGATTAAATGATTTCGACGAAATGTAGTATTTATTATTAAGGCAACTTTCAGAGGCGAAACATCAATCTGGCTATTAATTTTTTTTCTGGGAAAACGAGTTTTCAGGAGTTCTCGTATATCATTATCATATCGATTACTTAATGCCCTAAGCGTCGGTTTTTTTATTTTATCTTCTGGATTAACGTGGGTTTGATACACACATAATAATAGACTTGGATGTTATTTGCACAACAAATTGCGTAGGCGCCTTAGGTCAACAAAACAGATTGTGTATCATTTGTGGCTTAATAGTCGATAACAGCAGCTCTTAGGGTGCCTAGGTGATTAATGTAGGGAATCTTAAGGCAAAGTTATACCAAGGCCTCCATATTGAATTAATTACTCTCTGTTAAGCTACGCCCGTGGTTTCTTTTCCGTTAGAAATATGGGACGATTTCATTCATTCAAATGTTGTCCTTATATTTACCAACGCAATAAAACAGAATTAGCCAAAAACAGGCGCAACCATTATTGAATTTATTTTTATTAGTATATAATCCTCGTTGATCCAGAAAAACATATAGCTTAACGCAACTTATTTAAGTAAGTCATATATAATTTGAAAATTGTCTAAGAAATCTTATGCCAATAACATTCACGAAAAGATACACAAAATAGGTATAATAAAAATTGTGGAATAATTTTAATTGTAATTTTAAGTCGTAAGTTAATAACGTAATATTTTTACAATATAAGTACCCATTAAAACCTATGAAAATTTTCTTTATTATATATTATTATATTGTTTCAGTTACAAATCAAAATTATAAGAAGCCATTTTGTGCTCCCAGCGAGTTTGGGTCACATTCTCTAGCTATCTACAGGTTGCTTTTGTATATATTTCAGGTAAGTAGGTATATATGTCTGGTATTTACGTTTTTATTTTATTTTTAAGTTATTTGTCCAAATCGAGGCATTTTTATTCAATCAATATATTATGGTTCAATTTATTTAAGTGACTATATGAAAAAAGTTCAACAAAAGATAAGTTTTCTAGACTTGCTGATCTGCTCACACGCTGCAAGTCGCCACGATGTCGCAGCGACTTTTGATACGAGAATTACCATTTTGCATAACATATGAAGGCTAAATCCATAGTAGATTTTCTTTATTTTTTGACTAAATAAATGTATTTTTGCAGTATGTGATACCGTTGTGCGTGATAACATTTGCGTACGCGCACATGGCAATGAAGTTGTGGGGTGCGCGAGCGCCGGGCAACGCGCTCGAAGCGAGAGATGCGAATCATATGAAAAATAAGAAAAAGGTAATTGACTCAAGACAAGGAAGAAGAAGGAGGAAGGTAGTTTCCAAAGACAGATGAAGCAAGGGCTACATTGATAAATTAATAAACTGAACTATATTCTATAGCTACAGATTCTATAGCAACGTTCTTTACATACTTATTATAATGGCCTTTATATGCGTACCTACATGTGACAACAATTTAAGTGGTACATTCAATACGATTCAGCCCAACCCGATACGATCTGCCTATATAATATTGTTAATCAATCTTAACAACTCCAGAAATGCATGATGTGTACCCTACATTATCTTAGGACTTATACCTATTAAAATAGCACTCTATACTTCCTTAAAAAAAAGTGTACGAGAAATACTGACAAAGTAAAACATACTTAACTACTTCAAAACTGTATAAAATCTCAAGTCAAGTGCTCTTAGGAAAAACGTCAGTTTGTAGTAAACTGTGGAATTTTCCATTGCGATGTTTACTTTCTAAAGAAATAGGAATAAAGCTTTTCTGGGTAAATAAAACGTAAATATTTACACTTGAAATTCGACTGATTTCATGAATGATTTTAGTTCAGTTACCGCAATCGAAGCAAAGAAGAAAATGTAGTGATCGTAAATTACATCGTTTTGTAAATATTTTGTTCAATCTAACTACTAACTAGGTCATAGAGTGTCGTGTTTTTAGTTAGGCACGCGAAAGATAACTAATTGAAACATACATAAAACCCTGAAAACATAACACACGTTTTAGGCAGTCGTGTCAAAATGTACATGTTCATAAATTGAATATATTCATAAATTGCCATAGAGACGCCTCGCGTAATTACTGAACGCGCTTTTAGGCTATCTTCATTTACCAACGCGAAAAACCATTAAGTAGCAATAACTTCATCAAGGAAATGGCAAATGAAATATGTTCCTGAACGCACCCATTTAGCGTCTTGCGCTAATGAATTTTTTTAAATGCAGGTAATAAAGATGCTGGTACTGGTCGTAGCCCTCTTCGCACTTTGCTGGTTACCTCTTCAGAGCTACATGCTGCTTCAATCATTTTTTCCATCCATAAATGAGTGAGTAATTTTAATTTTATAAAAATACTTATTCACTATAAGAGAAATAATCATTTTATAAAAGGCGCAAAGTAGAATTAGATGTCAGGTATACTTGACATTGACGTACAATTATTAACAATAAAAATTATATAACCCCAACTTATATGTGCCTCAAGAGTAATCATATTGTAAAGAGCGAAAAGTAGAGTTCGGTTTTTAGACATTAATAACATAAAGAGATAGATACATATTAATAATATAAAACGGAAAATTATACCTGATTCTTCGTGATCTCAATCAAGATAAAGTAAATCAAAATAAAACTCCTTTCGCAATGAATTTTATTTACCTAATTTACACAATAATTATTACTTGTAAATTTTTCTCGAGAAAAATATTTTTGTTTATTTGGCAGCAGAGCGCTCTTAATAATGAATAAACGATTTTCACCCCTGTTTACTTGCCACGATGTTCTTCAATTTAATGTTCAATCAATTCAATTGCGTCATCGAAGAGTAAAATGTTTACCAAATACCAATTTAATTTCGGGAATTAGGTAATTCGATAGTAGACCGGTATTCTTATCCAAAAGTCAATTGTATTTGTATATAGGTAATATACATGATGTTTTATGGAACCAATTATTACTGTACACTTTTGTATTTATTTTTCTATATAAATAACTCGATTTGATTTGATTTGGCTATTTAATTAAATTTGTATTTCATTTACCACGTGAAAATTTTGTCGCACTTTATACGACTTCACAATATTTATCTAATTGTGTGTTGATAAGAGAATCTGAGTCATGTTAGTTTTTTTAACCTAAATAATAAAACTAATACAACGAAAGATCTTGCAGACTGATAAAGAAAATTATCATATTTAACGAATAATTTAAATTAAAATGTTGACTTGTAAGGAGTAAACACAAGGAGTAAATTAATCGATCATCACTATGGATGCGTAAAATGATCTAGGAAGAGGTTTTCACAATTTGAGTGTATACTGGTTTGAGATAAAAAAAAAAATATTGAACAATAATCCCATTAGAAAGGCGCTCAGCAGGGTGCAAACCCAAGTAAAAGACCAAGAAAGTATTGTGGGTTTTTCTCCCCAAACTATGAAATATTTCCTGTCCTCGGGTAATTAACATCTGCAACAGGGATGACCTGATTTGGTACATAATTAAATGGTACCTACATTATTGATATAAATATAGAAACTTAATCAGAAATTTTCCATAAATAGGACCCAAAACAGCAGAAATCATCATATGTATAAATTTATGGAATATCGTTTTATGAATTTAATTATTGTTGCAGGTATCGATATATCAACGTGTTGTTTTTCTGCTTCGATTGGCTCGCGATGAGCAATTCCTGCTATAATCCCTTCATTTACGCTATATACAATGTAAGTAAAAATTATACAACTATATTTAAATATTCATAGAAGTAGTCATAAGTCAAGAAAATACAAAAATGCGCCACTTATTCTTAGTCTGTTCCGCTCAACTTGACAAAGTGGACGTGGGGACGCGATTATGGAGCACTTGGATGTATGGTCATCTTTCAGAACATTGGGTTTGAAGATTTTCTAGAATATTGCTGGATAGCACATGGAGTTCCATTTAGTTGGCGTTTGTTTTGAAATCTAGCCAGCATCTAACGTTCCTAATGTATACAAATTCCGGAGTATATTTATTTAGGATTAGGATTCAATTAGTGAAATTGTGAAAGCCTTTGTTTGGATTGATTCGCAATTACTTAAATGTAATCATGAAGTTGTTTAATGTCGGATTTGTCCAACTAAACGTTTAGTTTAAAGAAACATCAAATTGTATAATACATTTTTATAACTTCCACCAAAACCAGAAATATAACACTTTTTGGAATATGAGAGCTTGCTCTATTTTTTACATTTAGATATGCTTTTAGCGGGTTATTTTTCGTGCTTTTGGTGCCAAACATCACTGGCCTAAATAAGCGTAAAATTTAGGAGTTCATACATTTTAACATACGTCTGTATTATTTACTTATCTGTAAAATTATAAAAATAATCAGGTCCTCAATTGTCCTGAGAAAAAGTTATGAGGGTTGTGAATGACGCCCGAAAAGGTTTCTGTAAATATACACAGCAATGACGCTTGTTGGCTATTTCTGCGAAAGAAAAATATGAACGAAGGAAAAAATATGAATAACATTCTAAACAGAGTTATTTTTTCAACCCATTTCTTCACATATTATTATAAAAAATCTTTCGATACAAAATCAACAAACAAAGTTCAATATATTATTTGAATTAAAATAATAAAATCGTCTACCAAATTAGCAGTATTTATCAAATTTCCGAGAAAATCAACACATAAATAAATACATACATACATTTACAATGCATCAGTTAAAGACGACTTTGATCGAAATTCTACCAAATTATCAAAATTAGGCAATAATATCCTGTACATTAAGCACAATTTGGCTTTAAATTGATTGCTGGTATCTTCTGACCCTTATTACTATGAAATATGACCACATTATGAGACCCTCGTAGCACCGCCCGAGACCATAAGCGTTTCCGAGTGAATTCTTTCGATTTGTTTACCGATAGGACGAGAAAGTGACCTCGACGCCTGATCATAGGAGATACACACACATTAAACCGAATCACCCGCATGATATAGAACAGATTGCTACCATTAAGTATTTCAGTCACGAACGTTGTTCGTTGAAATAGTCAGCTAGTTGATTCCGGATATTGTGTCAGAGAAATCTATTGAAATAGTCCAAATTTCAATTAGCACCGACATTTAATTCATACAAGCTTATTATAGAAGTAAATGTAATTTTTTGTTATCGTAAAATCTGTACGAATGGAACGATAGAGTTTATACGTATATAAATCGATAAAGTAATTTGAATGTTTATGACGAATTAAATTGAATCTGTTTAGACTTTGAAACATCTACGACATAGCAGAAGTTAAGTGTATTGGCGAATGTACACACTCGACGAGGGAGCGCGAGCCATGGCGAGGATAAGAATGTACAGGATACATTCGCCTATTCTCGCCTTCCCTCGCCTCGCCTCGCGCGCCCTCGTCCTCGTGTCGGCTTTTTGTCGCGAGTCAAAGGGCCTCGCCTTCCCTCGCGAGGGGAGACGAGTGCATCCCTGTACACTCGCGCTTCGTTCATTCTACCTCAAAACGTCATGGCGTTAAGTCGTGCGTAAAGTCTACATATAACCCCCCGTAAAGCCAATTCATGTCAATATGTGGAACCAAGAACCCACCTTGTTTGTGTCGGGTATGGTAGGATATTATGAGCTACGCCTGAGAAGGGAGCTTAGTATGGTGGCATATATATTTAAATTAATTCGCGGTTACAATATGGAAATGCTTAAAATAATGCAATTCTGCGTTCCGAATAGATACGTGGAGCGTCGAAGGCAGCCACGCCTTTTGAAGGTACCTCTCGGACGGACCAACTTGATGAACAAGTCTCCGCTGGCACGCGCAATACGCACCCTGAATTTGATCGCGGATAGGATATCTCCCAGTGTACTCAGTGTGAATTTACAAAGGTTGCCATTAATCTAATAAGTTATGTTGTAAATAACTGATATACCTAAATAGGCTTTTCTATTGTATTGGGTAAACTTCTGTAAAAATACAATAAAAATATAAATAGAATAAGTTTGGAGAAATAAATAAATAAATAAATAAAAGGAAAAGAGTTGAATTTTCTCGAAGTTTACCAAAGCGAGCCCATTTTATGGGAGCCATCCACCATTTCCGTTTAAGTATGCCATTTCTATTTAATCTTTTTCGTGTGATAAATGTGCACATAATTATAATAATAGCTCATAGCGCTACAGCTGCCTTAACTAGGAGCGCGTCCATCTCCTCGCCGCCGCTCGTCGTAACTGAATTAATCAAGAATGTACAGGGTCGCATTCGTGTAGCGCTCCTCGTGCGAGAGGTTCGTGCGAGGGATAGCGAGGACCCTCGCGCAAGAGTGAACAGCCGCCATATAATGTTACCTACCTGATGGTAGTTAAAACCACAATTGTACTCGTATTTGCACAGCATCAAATGGTAAATTGGCATGTTGGTTCTATGTTTGTGTCAATGTTGTATCAATTAACACGTAATTTTTAATAAATATATCTTTGTATAATCTATTTTATATAAATATACATTTATCATAGTTGAAAGTTGTCTATTTTTATAAAATCAACCAATACCTACCTGTTGAGCTAATTGCCAAATTAAGTTATAAATACAAGCGAAAAAAATACAATAACAAGGGGTCTATCTGAAATAGGGGAAAGCAAGTGTCCTTTAGGAGCTGAACTATTATGTTCTTGTCGAAGTTATTATGAACACACACAAGGACTTTCTTAGCGATGACCTAAGGAAGAAAAAGTTTGAGGCCCTCTGGATATAGCCTTCCCTCAACCCAATTACTCCTAAACTGAATAATAACATTTGCCAACTAAGCTTGGAAATGACTTTATTGATTTTTGCTATTATTCTTAGTAACTTTGAGCAAAACTTACTCAGTACTTTAAAGTTTAAATAACATCTTAAATAAATATCGTTAACCGTTACCGAAATTATTTCCGGCCAGGCTTATAGCCTCTGATCACAAGACAAGGAAAGCGTTTAAGATCCGGAAACAAGCTTCCGGGTTTAAATTTATAGGCACCTACTTCGAAACCTACTTTTAATATACCTAAAATAAGGCCTTCAGTTGATTTTTTAAATACAAAAAGCTTTTAAAAAAATATATTTTTTATTGTTTCAGGAAAAATTCAAGAAGGAATTCAAGCAGCGATTCACTTTTGGAAAGAAACCCAGTAGATATGCTAATGATAGCTATGAGGTGAGCTTTTCTAAGCTTACATGTTTTGAAGACTTTCGTTGCTTAATTCTATACAGGGTGATTTGTAAAATACCAAAAACATTTATATTGTTGAAAGTACTCATGAATATGAGCAACTTTTTGTATTAGACTCTGAAATCTCAAGAAATAAAATCAGCTATTCCATACATTTCACAATACCTACTCTCCCAAAATGCAACGCAGTTATAACTAATAACGAATTTATATTTCAAATATTTATAATATTATTTATTGCAGGACGGACTCTCATATAGAACCAGGATATTATCGTTTCGGTCAACGAACGACAGAGGAATTTATTCTACAAGGAAATCCATAAATATAACGCCGGTTGATACTCTGAAGCCCGCGGGCAGAAACTCTTGTCATTGTTTGAGGAATCAAAGCAATGCTCAGGGCGGCAACGGTTTCAGCCTGATGAAGCCGGAGGAACTGAGGGAACAGAACAATAGCTTTAGGAGGAACAATGATGGCAAAAATAAAAGAAAGTCCGCCAAAAAACTATCTGATGACATGCCGATTGGAGACGAAAGGGTTAGTGAACTGTATATATTCCCCAATAGTAATATAGTGGAGTTTACAGACATATCGTACGATGACAAAGTGTAAATAAAGAATTAAAGACAAATTATATTATGTTGTGATCTTCTAGTTAGGTAAGATGTTAACATTATAAAGGTATAGTAGATTCATAGTTACGAATAAATAAATTATTTATGGCTCTAACTACTTCTTTCATTGAATACTTCCCCAATAGAAGGTACCATATCCAATATATTGGAAATCACATGTTGTTTAGGAAAACCTTTTACTCAGTATCACGAAGTCATTAAAAGTAACAGATTAGGTAATAGAAGATTGCAAAAATGTTTCGGAATTAATGATTTGCTATAGATAAAGTATTGCAGTCTTCCTATGGTACTTTATTTACTCGTAAAATGCTCTTTCTACATCATAGCGTAGTCAGACTACATACCGTACATGCAATCAACGATTATGTACTTTAAAACCACCTTCGTTATTTTCAGAGGTGGTTTTGGGTGAATTACACCCACAGTACCCGTTGTCAAGCTGTCGACAACAATAGCTTTTTCCGGGGAAAACTACGACCATTGCACTTTTTAACGAAACAACAGCGACATAATTCCTACACAGCTGTTGTGTACCATTTCGGACCTTTTCGAAAAGATATCGTGAAAAATGACCCCACAAATTTAGTCTCTATATATTTCTGGAGCTTATTTTTTGAACTTTACGGAGCAGGTTTAATGCAATTTCGAATTGAGTTTGTTTTTTGTACCGACACCTCAAAATAGTAAGAAGTCCCTGACGATCTCCGTGTACCAAAAATAATCTCTTCAGCTTAGCTCCGTCAGATGTATAGTAATAGTTTCAGGTGTTTAATTCTGAGAGTCTTGCTTTAAAGACGTTGATGTAACAAGACGAGGATCTAATATCGTAGGTCCACTGACATTGATGGACGGACAGAGCAAGTTAAACCTGTGTTACTGTGTTCTCTAAATACGTGCGCATTTTTAATTCAACTTATATGCTTTTTTTTATTCAAGATGGGTTTGCTCTTGACCACAATCTTGCCCGAGGACAGAGATGCTACGCTAACATTTACTCCTTTTAAAAAAATGGGTAATCAGATTCATATTTACAATTCTTAGATAGGTATATATTTAGAGCCCATTATCAGAGAGTAAATAAATAAATACATACGGACAAATCACACAGGGATACTAACTCAACGATATCATATTTTATAACATAATATATATATACAAGATCCAGGTCAATCTGAAAAAGATCATTTTCCGTCTTGACCCGACCGGGGATCGAACCCGGGACCTCCGGTGTGGCAGTCCAGCGTGGTGACTATTAGGCCAACGAAGTCGCCGGTCGTTAATAAATATTAGGTCCTATGAGTGTGCTCATGTGAAAACTTAATTTTCTTTTGAACTTGAACTGACCCATGATTAAAACATGAACGAAGAGTTTTGTAATATCGCAGAAGATTGTTTGACACAGATGGCACTTCACAAATATTGTCCAACTCTATTAAAATGATCCTTGAAATGAACGACTGTAAAAAGTTGTATATAGTAGCCCGTTGTACAAAACTTTTTAATAACCGTGTTGCCAAAAAAAAGTTTTATTATCATAGCATCGATTTGAGCAAAATTGATGAAACAGTAACATCGGGAACATGACGTGATATTTTGCGGTAATTCTCCAAGTTTGTTTATTTGGCAGTCGATAGCTGAGATGTTCCGCATTTATCCAATCTATACAAATTTCATAAAAGCCGGAGATATTGTTTAATAATATTAACATTTGTAACCGTCGGATTAGAAAAAATAAAACAGAAAAACCAAGCAATGGATTTAGTAGACTAGAGAGGTATTCTGCTTCTAAAACAATATTATCTTTATGACTGACAGTCACGCGAATTATCTAAATATACAATACACAACCATTTGAATCAGAATGCACTTTTATTTTTTGCCAGAATTGTAAAAAATGTGAATATACCAGTTGGAATAACATAGAATTTAATTATTTTTTTTTTATTAAAAGATCATTGTTTGCTAAATCTTCTTGCTTGCTGCAGTCTTAACTTCCTTCTTGAAATTCGCTTGATGATATCTTAACTTTCTTCATAGATTTAACTCATGGAAAAATGAAATATGAGCTATGAGTTAAATAAAAGCAGCAATCTAATTTTGCTTCCAGGACAAGTCATGAATCTTAATTTTCTGCAAGCTAATAACATGCAATAAGTTACCATGTTTAATGAACCTCACAACCACAAACACGTTCGTGCTAAATCACTTGCGAAATTTCTATTCAAACCTTCGAGTTAGAAAAGTTTCTGAACCCTGGCATTTTATAAAATGTTGCACTGTTCATAACTTAAGTGAGGCAAGAAAAGACGGATAGCAGGATTTTTCGCTATAAAAATGCATTTGCCGGCACACTGCTAATAATTTAAGATGCGAATATTCACGCTCGTAAAGCACGCTCAGGCAGGCAGTTCAGGCTCATAAACTTGGACAAAGATTATTTTATCTTACTAAGGTTTATAAAAAAGGTATATGAACTTTATTTATTTTTTACTTTTAGGTAGGTATATAATATACAGAGCTAGCTTTTCCCCTTAGCGGAAATTAGCTTAGCTGTATTATATGGTCGGAGTCGCTATACTCATAATATATAAACCTGTATCGCTTTTCATTTCTAGCTCCTGATTTTACTGTATTGCTAAAGTGTCTATTACGCAACGATTTTGCATCGACTCTACATCCTCAGGTTTGATCTCAGCAGTTTAAATATTTTTTTCGTATACAACAAATGCATTTGCATAGGTACTTCTAAATAAATTAGGTTCAATAATAGGTTTAGTTCCATTCTTGTTATATATTTTTTAATAATAATCCCATTATATACCATTAAATAATAATTATCTTGCTTGTAATTGCAGCGTTGCCAGGGCTTTTAAGAATTTACATCTTTGCTTTGTAACATTCTTAAAATTAAAGTACCTTATCCTTACGAGAACGACATTATTGTAGTTTCTATTTCTACAATGAAACTAAGAACATAATTTCTCCACCAGTTTAATAACCAATAATTTTCCACAAATACATAAACAAGACAATAGTCGCACAGAAACAAGCATTGAGCAGAATAAACACTCTATATAAATTGTTCGATTTACAAAACGACAACATTTACAGAGGTTGGGTTACCACCAACCATCGTATCTTGAGCTTTGTGTTTAACAGAAATTATTCATCGAATATACAAGTTCTAAGTATGATAGATATGACTCTGTAGGGATCAGCGTTGGCGGCCGGCCGCCGGTCTTCTAGGTATCCTTTCTTGTCTTCGGAGACCTGCCTCGGGATCCTGACGCAGCAGCTCCTATTTGCGACACCTGCACACAACCATTATGCTTTTCGTAAGTGTTTAATGATATCCAATAAATAAATCAGATTAAAGGTCTTCCTTTACTGACTAATTGAGTGAGAGACAACGCACAGCCAAAAGTACTGGGCGTAGGAAGCTGAAATTTGGCATGTTGGTTCCTTAGGGAGTGTAGGGCCTAAGGGAGAATTTCCCGAAATTCCCTCAGGAACTAAAATAAAAGTATTTTTTTTTCTGGGGCTTGTCTTTCACAAGGGGCAGACTGGCAAAAAAAAACAATTACAAAATTAAAAACTTTACTCATTTTCTTTCTGTTTAGGAGGAAATGGACGTTCAAACCATGTTCAACCCTAATGCATTTTATTCATATATATCAACAACAATCAAAACAAATCGAGAGAAATGACTTTAAACTGGAGATTCCTCCACTCATAGGCGATGGGCTAGCAACCTGTCACTATACCTGAATCTCCATTCCATCAGAGAGCCCACTATTGAGCTAAGCGTGGCCTTCGAGGCTCACGACTCTTGGCTCTGTCTACCCCGTAAGGGATAAAGACGTGATTGTATGTATGTATGTATCAACAACAAATGTTGAATTGTTAGTGGCCCATCTAGTAATAATCTGCTTCAGGCAACGTAGTAAGCCAAGTCGAACTATTATCACATGAATAGTAAGTAAATATAGGTATATTCTTTTAGCTTATATCGTCTATTATCCATAATGTAACACACATGGTAATAAGAGCCCTACAAACCCTCATATTTTGATAACAGCAATTCAGCGTATAATATCGCTATCAAATACAAATTTAGTGGCGCAGAACCGCAGTTCGGTCTCATCATTGATATTACGTACAAGCACTAAAACCTTTATAGCTAATGTAGGTATTATGTATTATTAATTAATCGATGAACCAACGGGTTCTATGTAATTTAACCAATTAAAAGAAAGTTATATTTTCTGGTGATAAAAACAAATCGGTCACAATTCATAGAGGCTTGACCTATGTAAAAGGTGGCATTCAACGTCAATTTCAATAAATAGGGGAAAGGGTGGCAAGACGGGGTAGCGGGTAAGACGGGGTACCCGGCGAAATTCACAATTCAAATGGACCAATCACGCTCGTTCCTTCATCGTTCGAGGCGCCGCCATGACACCTGTCATTCACCCTGTGTTTAATGGTTCACAAGTGCACAGTGTCGAAAAAAATTATAAAAAAGTGATTTTGCGCATATTGTTTATCATATGTTTGCCTGGTTTGACACGTGACTGTGGTTTCTTAAATAACGTTAGCTGGTGTGGTGTTGCTGTGATTGATGCTTGAACTTACCTAAAATAAGGTAGGCTTTGCGTTTTCTTAAGATTGTTAGCTGTTTTATTTTTATTGCATGTTTTTTTAATAATTGGTACTGCAGGCAAGATGGGGTAAGGGGTACCCCATCTTACCCCCAATGATAATAATGCTGTTCTTATTGGTTATTCGTAAAAATGAGTTTGTTTTGTGTGTGCTTATTATAGTTGCCTTTTTAGGATGGTTCGCGACTACAAACGCACGACTGACAGAGGGTCGTGGTCTGAAGAATCTATGCGGGAAGCAGTCCAAGCGGTTTTGGATTCAAAAATGGGTTATTATAAGGCATCTAAACAATTTGCTGTGCCACAGACCACATTAGAGAGAAAAGTTAAAGCTGCTCGTCAAGTATTAAACGAAACATGTGATAAAAACTTACCCATACCAATTAAAGTATCATTGGGTCCTAAGATGCCTGTTTTTTCTGAGTCTGAAGAGAATGAGCTTTGTGCCTATTTAATAGAAATGGAAGAAAGGTTATATGGACTTACGATTAAAGATCTAAAGGCATTAGTATACCAGTTAGCAATAAAAAATAATAAGCCTAATCCATTTAACGCTGAGAAAAAAGAAGCTGGTAGAGAGTGGATAAATGGTTTCCTAAAACGACATCCAGAACTTTCAGTTAGAAAGCCTGAAAATACTTCTGCTGCTAGAGCGTCTGGTTTCAACAAAGTTGCAGTTGAAAAATTCTTTAATTTCCTCGGCAACGTGTACGATGAGCACCAACTGACTCCTGATCGTATATATAACTGTGACGAAACAGGGGTTTCTGTTGTGCCAAAAACAACTTCAAAAATAATCGCGAGAAGAGGACGGAAACAGGTGGGGTCCATAGTTGCCTCAGATCGAGGGCAGACAGTAACGATCGAGATATGTTTCAGTGCAGCTGGAAACTACATGCCACCTATGCTTATCTTTCCAAGAAAAAGGATGAATCCAGAGCTGATGGCAAATTCACAAGCTGGTGCTTGGGGCACATGTAGTGATTCAGGCTGGATTACTTCCGAGCTGTTCCTAGAATGGTTTAAGAGATTTGTGATTTTCAGTGGAGCATCTAAACAGAGACCTGTTCTTCTTTTACTAGATGGGCACAGCACCCACACTCAGAATATTGACCTGATCAATGAAGCCAGAGCTCATGGTGTTATAATTTTGTGTTTTCCTCCACACACGACACATCGTTTACAAGTGGCGGATGTTGCGTTCATGCGACCATTGAGCATTTATTATGAACAAGCCGTTAAAGCCTGGCAGCGTTCTAACTCTGGACTATCCGTTACTATTCGCCAAGTTGCTGAAGTATTTGGAAATGCTTTTGTTCAAGCAGCTACTATGTCTACAGCTGTGAATGGATTTCGTAAATGTGGAATTTGGCCCTATAATCCAAATGTGTTTTCTGAATCAGATTTTGCCCCTTCTTTGACAACTGAGATCCCGTTAAATGACGGGCAAACTTCCACAAACCAAGAAGAATTTCAAGATAAAAGCAATGATACTACTGCCCAAGCTTCAGACACAGTAGCTGCACAAACAGCTGATAATACTGCGACTTCTAGCAGAGAAGTTGTTGATGACTCTTTGCCAGGGTGTTCTCACTGGAGTCTCAGGCTTGTTACTCAGGATTCAACATCGCATCAAACTGAAGTCCAACTGGAAACAACACAAGCAGAACATAATCAATCCAACCAGCAGACGTACTCACTAGATCCAGCTGAAGACCCTGTTTGCCAGGAACCAGAGACATCACAACCAGCTAATGTGCCTATATGCGATAAAAGCGACAGTAGCTTTGCTTTGACTTCTCCAAAACAACTTTTTCCACTTCCACTTACTAAAAAATCCTCTCGTGTTTCTAAAAAGCGTGGAAAAACAGCAATCATCACGTCGTCTCCATACAAACAAGAATTAGAAGTCACCGCCCAGAAAAAGAAAGACGCTGCACAGACAAAATTAGAAAAAAAAGAAGCTAAAAAGAGAAAAGATGAAATGAAGAAACAAAAGAAGAGTACTATAAAATGTCAAAATAAAAAGTCTAAGAAGAATAGCCAATCAGCAAAAACAGGAAAACGACAAAGAGTCTCATCATCTGAAGATGAAAATGAAGAAGGAGAGGATACACCATGTATGTATTGTGAGGAAGTATATTCCATATCCATTGAAGGATGGATATCATGCTTGTTATGTGGAAGATGGGCTCATAATAGCTGCGCAGGTATAGATGATGATGAAGTCAGGTATAGATGATGATCGTCCGGTCGCACTCGTCGCGCCGTGCGGTCGCGTTTAGCTATTCACATATTGTTTAGATTCTGTACCTTGCTCGCAAAACCGGATTTATTCAAGAAAACCAACATGGACACATATACTTGTGGGAAGTGTGGAGATCCAATGTCGGAGGGTGTTCGTTGCACGTCCTGCAACCTCGAACTTCATTTCCAATGTGCGGGAGTTACTGAAGCTGGCTTCCGTAAGCTGGGTGACAGAAAGCTTACGTGGCGTTGTTCTAAGTGCAAGCTGGCTGGGTCTAGCGGGCCCCCATCACCCCATATTGAGAGCGAGTCCCAAATCCTCAAGGAATTAAAGTCAATGTCAGGAAAACTCACAGCCTTGGATGAGATCAAGTGCGACGTGACAGCGCTTAGGTCGGAAATTTCGGAAATGAAGGCTTCGTGCGCAGACACCAATAAAGTAATTAGGGAGCTTAGTTCACGGATCGAACTAATTGAAGATCAACAAGAAAAAACTGTAAGTCAAGTTGAGTCATTACACAAGGACCTGGAGGTGGTTCAGAATGATTTATTTGACCGAGACCAGTGGTTGCGTATGAGCAATGCCGAAATCAAAGGAGTCCCTCAGACGGCCAATGAGAATTTGTTCGATATCGTGATGTTGATCGGTTCAAAAATATGCTGTAACATCTTAAAACAGCAGATAGACTTCGTCACAAGAGTACCTACCAAAGATAGTGCGCAACCTAAGCCCATTATTGTTTCGTTCGTAAACAGATATACAAAGGAGGACTATGTTGCAGCTTTTAGGATGGCCAATAAATCCCAGCTCTTAACTGCGGCCGCCCTCGGATTATCGGGCAACAACAAAGTATTTGTTAATGACCATCTGACACCTCAGAATAAGGAGCTTCTCACGAAGGCCAAGCGGTTAGCTAAAGAGAAGAATTTTGCCTACACCTGGGTGAAGCATTCCAAAATTTACCTTCGAAAAAACGACACTTCACCGGTCATACCTATCAGTGAAGACTACCAAGGACTTGACAAAAATAATTTAGTCTCCTTAATCAATATCTCCTATTCTTAGGTACTTAGGTACATTATATTATTTAATATTTCTTTACGTTATTTTTTCAATTTTTCATACAGCTAAGCTTATTTACTACCGTTTGCTTTATCGTCGGGTATCTACGGATGCGTGCATCTACGGTCATGTTCACGTTCAAGGTTATGGATGCGTAATTCTTACATTGCAGTACATTAATATATTGCACCATATGATTAGATCACTATGGCTCAATTTACGTTATCGGTGTCCGCTCATTATAATCTTGTGCAACGATCTATTACTACTGCTACCTGATAACAATTATGAGGCGTCGATCCTTTTGTTAATGTTCTGCACTGGTCGTTGTATGCTAATGACATGCCTATTATTCTTTTACTTTGTTTATATCCACCTATTCTGCGTATACTACGTCTTACATATTACTACGTCGCCTATTTTGCTAATTAGCCTCCACTATGCTACAACTAGGTTCTTTTTTATACAGGTTTTAACTATATTTAAATATATCAATATGCTACTTAGATATTGTCATGCTTTAAAGTGTTTAAGTTAAAATTATACTACCAAAATGTACGTGGACTACGTACAAAAACTTGTGTATTTAACAGAAGCGTTTGTAGAAGTGACTTCGATCTAATCGGCATTACTGAATCGTGGTTACTTGAAAGCATAAGTAGTAGTGAGCTATTTGATGCTAGGTATATGGTATGGCGGCGGGATCGTGATTACTCGCGAACACAGCAGACCAGAGGTGGTGGGGTTATGATAGCGGTGAAACGTTCATTTACTGCTTATGAGCGGCCGGAGTGGAGTAGCTCCGCGGAAGACATATGGTTGACATTGGTTATTGATAGGGAAAAAACCTCTTCTTTCTTATAAAATCCATGTATGTGTAGTCTACCTTATAAGGGAGCAGTGTGGTAATTCTTACAAAACACAATTAGTTAACTTTACAAATAAATTGTGTGAACTTATGATGGCTAATCCTATGGACAGATTTATTGTTATGGGTGACTTTAATTTTCAGAATGATGTTACTTGGGTCAAATCTAACGACGAATACTTGACACCATGCTATTCTGCAAATTATTTATTAGATTTTTTTGATACCATAGACACATGTAGTTTGCAACAATACAACTGTGAAAACAATATTAATAATCGTACGCTAGACTTAATTTTTTCAAATGACTGTGTAATAGTAAAACCATGTGATGAACCTCTCGTACCTGAAGATCCACAGCATAAAAGTGTAACTATAGAAGCCAACTTTTCTGATGTTGAGCTGTTGAAGGATAAACCGAGATATAAATTTTTATACAATAAAGCAAACTATCATGCTATCTGTACTGAGCTTAACCAAGTCGATTGGGAATTACAACTAGCCATGGGTTCTGTGGATGAGGCGGTTGAATTATTCTATAGTAAATTGTACAAACTCCGTGACTCTTATATTCCTAAGAAACCTGTCAAATCTGCGTCCTATCCACCTTGGTACTCACCACCATTATTAAAGTTACTCAAAGAAAAGGATAAATTTCATCGTAAATTTAAAACCTATGGTAATGTATCTGATTATGAGACTTTTTGTATATTGCGCTCTAGGGCAAATAAGCTGGAAAAAAGCATGTTACGACAAATACATTTCTCACGTCGAAGCAGCTATTACTACAAACCCAAAATTTTTTGGACATATGTTAAGAGCAAACGTGGTACAAATAATTATCCTAATATAATGTACTATAAAGACACGAAAACAAATAATGGTAATGATATTTCTAACTTATTTAGTTCATTTTTCCAATCTACATTTCTGAGTGCTTGCGACAATGGAGATGGGCAAAGTAACATACCAGATATGGTTGGTATCAGTAATTTAATTGGCATTTCCTCTATTGATTTGGATCCAGCTAAAATCTTGTTGCAACTTAAGTCTTTAGACCCAACTAAGTCAGCTGGACCAGATGATATACCACCTATTTATATTATAAATTGCGCCGAGAGTTTAGTTAAACCACTTTATTTATTATTTGAGCGTTCTCTTACGGAAGGCATTGTGCCCAGTATTTGGAAATCTGCATATGTTACACCGGTGTTTAAGAAAGGCGATAAATCAAACATTGAAAACTACAGACCGATTTCCAAACTTTGTATATTTGCTAAAATACTTGAAAAAAATGTTCATAATGTTAGACGGAAGATAGAAGACTGCCCATCCCTATAAACGCGGCACGTCACTGGTGGTGCGCTGTGATTGGTGCAGCGATTGGACGAGCTGTCATGGCCTCGCCGGCTATTTTTCATGATCTTACATGTTTGTTTAGAGAATGTCTTATGTATCTTTTGTTTTGTTGTGTTAATGTTTAAAGTAGAATATTAAATGATAAATGTAAACAAGTGTCATCCTAGGCTTTTAATTTCAGCGTATCTAATATCTCAGAAGTGAGATCCAAGGACCTACCGACCTACTAACCACTATACTTGTATGTTTTAGCTGGAAAATTGGGAATAACATTATGTAAACAAAAATAAAAAGGTATTTTTCGGATTATACCAAATTATCACGCAAGTTTAGTTGCCTTCAAGCCAAAATGTACGTATAAGTAACATAATATAAATCAAGGAAATCCATTTTGGAGAAAATGTACGTAATGGCGGATATTTGGTAAGTTTAATTAAATATTATCAAGGACGGGTATAACTAAATGCTGGTATTATCCACGAATAGTAACATAAAAATCACGTATGGATTAATTTAGGTACCACACAAAGTAATGTTACGAAACGAATAAACAATAAACTTACTTGTTTTATTACAAACACGCGAGGCTTTTCTTATTAAAATGTATGTATGATCTATTTCGTCCTTGAAAGAGGTCAAATCAAATGTTCGTAAACAAAACGAAAGAAATACCTATGTGTGAGCACGACAAAAGTGCCTAACCAAGTTAGTATTTGTATCCTATGATAAGTAAGTTTTGGTTAGTCACTACAGTGGAGTACATTGGGTGACAATGATGAAGCTGTAGTGGTCGAGTGATTGAAACAGTCACTTGTGTTGAGGGATCCCAGGTTTGAACCTTGCTTGTGTCAAATGAGGTTGTGTACCATTCTGACTCTGGGAGGACCTACCACTTCTAGTGATCTATAACTATAACATATTTAATAATAGGAAAGAATTGATTATGATATTATGATTAAGAGAGAATTATTAATAATATGCAGAAATATTAAAATGGTCAAGTTGTTTGAGAATTGACTAAACCTAGGTACACCAAAATACCATTTTCTTTCATATTATGAATTCCAATAAGAATTAATTTAGAGATACACTATGTTGACTATTTAGTTTTACTATGTGTCAAACTTGTGTTAATCAAGATGTCAAATATTAAATTAACCTTAGACCAAGTACCTATCTCTATACTTGACATACAATGCATACAATCAATAATACCATGAAAGAATCTCAGAAAGATTGACCCACTTGAATGAGAACTTAAAATCTATCTTATTTTCAAAAGTTGACATACTGTTTTAATTTGGTTGGAAGTGATGTTATGTTTATAACCCACAATATTTGCACAATGAGCTGTCAAGTTTGAAGTGCATTACTCTCGCTTCATGACAGTTTCACCAGTTTCAGAACATAAATTGTCTATATTTAAAATATGGGGACTATGTTGGATAATTTTGGAAATATGCTATAATATGCAAGAACATACTAGCAGGAGTACTTAGCATTTTATTGTATTTTAAATAAAGAATAGTAATTTCTAAAACTAAGTAAGACATTTAATAAATCAACAAGATTGCTAAGTTATGTTGTCAATACTCAATATTTAATTGCATCCATAAAGTTGACATGGTGGCATATAAATGAAAGTACATTTATGGACCCTGTCGGGCACAGCAACTTGGGTAGAAAGGAGGAGGCCGCATCATCTCATTTTATTTTAAAATATAGGTAAATCTTAATTTCATGTAAGTAAATGGTACAGAAATGATTCTTAGTTCAGGTCTTTCCTATTACCAAATTACAGAATAAGTCATACTTCAAATATGATTGATGTTTGATGTTCTTAAAGAAATTAGAAAGAGCCAAGTAATAATAATGAATAATAAATAATTTCACATGACAAAATAATGGCTCTCTTGTCTATTTGCTAATGGCTCTCTGGTCTTTTGGTGTTATGGCTAAACAAAATAAATTTAAAATGCAGATAACTTGAATGAGAACTTGAACAGAACTTAAAGTTAGATCTTAAGTTAAATGGGTACTATTATGAGAGCTGTAAACTCACAAGTTTATTAAGATTTCATGAAAATATTTTGACAAGTTCATTTGTGACCATGCTGGTTGGTTTTAAATAGTGGTAATTCCCAACTGTTGGTTATTTTCATTATGACAAATTAAATTACCTAAATGTATATGTGGTAAGGCATAATTAAGGTGTCTATGCTAAAGGATTAAATAAAATAAAGGTTCTTATAAGAATAGTATCCCTGAAATGTGGTGAAAGAAAATCATGATGTACAGAACTATTTATCATATGTCATTGTGGAACTTGATAATACTTTAATGTGTTGTGTTCTATCTGTTAACATAGTCTATTGCAGAAATTCATAGGTGGACAATGATGTATTTGGATTCATGAGGAAAATATTATGATGATTGCTCTGTTTGCCTATGGAATATTCACTGGAATGGAAAAGCTGTTGATTAATTATAAATTAATCCCTTGCGCATGAATGGCTATAACTAGGTGGTATGCTGATAGACATAATTTTCTAGTAAGCCTATACAACAACCATGGTAAGATCTTTTCTTTATTAAAAAAAAAAAAATATATGAAAAGGTTATCTAAGAGAAATAGTAAGAAACTGACTAATGGTAGTCTAATTCGTAATTTAATGAAGAATAACAGATTTCTGTGATTATCAGTGTTAAAATCAATTAAAGTACATTGCTTTGGGAAAAGAGTTACGATTTTCATCATAAGTTAAATATTTGGAATAATGTATTTGCCTTTCTCAAATGATAGCTGAGAAGAGGTTGGTTTGTAATAACAACAGGATTATCTCTTACTAGATTGATTATGAAGCCTGGTTAGAGCTACTAGTTTCTAGCCTGTTTAACATGTAATTTCATAAACAGTACCTAAAGTATTATTTTCTAATTTTAACAGTGTTTGTTGCACCAAGTGCAAATGTGCAAGGAATTGGCAGCTACAAATCATGCATTTGTTGGGTATGCCAATACATGTTTCTCATAAAGCATGCATAAATTAAAATTTTATGGCGTATTTGGCATGAAGCTGGAAGGTCAAAGGCCCAGGGCGAAAGACTCAAGGGGCATCTCAAGGCGACTCGTTATACATTTGTCTAATTCAGTTTTACAGACTAAATGAATATATATTGCCTTGTATTTTTCATTACAGTATTTCAGATTACCATAATTTTGATCATGATGGAAAATAAATAGTACTTGATTCTGTACTATTATGATATAAAATCATTCTGGTAAATCTTCTGAATAAGTCACGCATCATAGTTAGCACACCTTGAATAAAACTATAATTAAATAAAGTGGCCATGAATTCTACATGCCCGGAGCAATCAACTATTTTATAAACCACTATAAAAGTGTCACAGAGTTACTTTGGATTGAGATGGTTATTGATCTGGTGATGGCATCGAGGTGATGGATTTATAAATGTGAGTACCACAATAGAACGTCATAAGTTCTATATGTGAGCAGGACATGTTACGCGTATGGGCACTTAACGTTGGACTCGACGAGTATCAGAAGAACGAGAGAAAACAAATATATTCAATACAAATAATAGAGTGGAGACCCAGAGAGACCACGAGGAGAAGACGTCGTTCAGCAGAGTGACCAGTGGACGTTATCAGGAAGAATATCGGTCACATTTGGATGAGAAAGACTAAAGACAATACAACACATAATACTTTATTAAGACAGGGAGTAATAGAAGATAATGGAAGACGCCTGTATTCAGAGGCGGAGGAAACAAAGGCTGTAATGATGATGATGAATATTCTACAGAGGAGTTATTTTATTTGGATTCCCACAGATATTTCCAAATGAATTGAAAATAATGACAATGAAGAAACTATAGACAAAGTTAATAAATGGAAGCCTTAGTGTATGACAAATAATTTATATGATATGTTTTGTACCCATATACGCAGATGAAGAATTTGATTGATTGATTAAAAAAAAAAAATGTACTAAGAACTATTTATGCCTGCTTCCGAGTCTAGAGTTTGAATTAGTAATTTTACGAACGTATACCAAACCATAAATATCACCAGTATTTAGTGCAGAACAGAACTTCATTGGAGATGCTTATTGTGGAAGATCTTTGAGACGCCTCAGAGGGCACCGTAATTGAGAAATACCTGGCATTAAGGGGTTACAAGTTTTGCAAAACCCAGAGTGATAGAATAAAAATATAAGTTGCGCCACTGTGAGAGTAAATGTATATGATTACCCAGTATGGGATGGCGATGATTAACAAATGTATTCGAGTAAGGCAATTGTGAAAGACATATATTATGCCAAAGGGAGACAACTAGTAAAGCAATAATAATATTTTGGCAGTAAGAAAAAAGGTAATGCTTGCCGTAAGGGGCTGTGCATAATGAAATGCTTGACGTAAAGAACCGAGCATAAGGTAATACTTGCCGTAAGGGGCTGTGCATAATGAAATGCTTGACGTAAAGAATCGAGCATAAGGTAATACTTGCCGTAAGGGGCTGTGCATAATGAAATGCTTGACGTAAATAACCGAGCAAAAGGTAATGCTTGCCGTAAGGGGCTGTTCATAAGGAAATGCTGGTCGTAAAGAACCGAGCATAAGGAAATGCTTGCCGTAAGGGGCTGTGCATAAGAAAATGCTTGCCTTAAATGGCTTATGCATTGTGGTATCGATACTATCGATGATATGCTGCCGTAAGGGGCCTTGCATAAGAAAATGCTTGCCTTAAATGGCTTATGCATTGTGGTATGAGTACTCTTGCCTGCGGGGCTGTATGATGGATATCCTTGCCTGCGGGGCTGTATGGTGGATATCCTTGCCTGCGGGGCTATATGATGGATATCCTTGCCTGCGGGGCTTTGAACAATAAAATAAATAAAAATAATAAATAAATAAAACAAAACAAAAATAATACAAAAAAAAAAAAAAGAAAGATGAATCACCTGCTTATCGGAGCCTCGGTGAAAACTAACTGACTAACTAACGAACTAAAGTGAAAACAATCTTACTATACTTTTATGGCAAAGACTTCCACAAAAGGACTAAAAGGTTTGATGGAAATGTTCTGGTTGTGGTTGCTAGCATATTGAGGTTTGCTTTGGTTTGGTTCTCCAGGTTATTTAGTTGATTTATTATTGAGTCGGATGTTTCTTACGTTTAGTTGGTTTTCGCAAATTTTGAATATGCTTAGATTGGGCTATTGGGTACGTTTCTTTCGCACTCCATTTCTGTGTTGTGAAATTAGTTGTGGAACTCGACAGGGCGTTCTTTGTATGTCTTAGTTGAAAATCTGACTTCATCTTTGAGAAGGCTTATTATAGGTCGTTTGATGTTGTCTAAATGTTCATAGAATCACTCGCTAAATTTTGGTGAAGACAATATGATTTTGTGGTAGTCTTGTTTGCTATGCTTACTACGTGTTTCTCTACTTAAAGACTAGACTAAGTGTTTAATGACTTATGACGAGACTATAAAACTAAATCAATGTCTGCTTTCGGAGCCTTGACATTGAGAACAATTTGCTCCCATTTCGGGCAAAACAAGAAAGAAGAATGAAGGGTCTTCTTCACCAAGATCTCTCGGGCGCCGGGCGTTCGGGTACTTCGGGGACCGAAGTATCTGCAGGATGGCCGAGCTGTTAGACGGAAGATAGAAGACTGCCCATCCCTATAAACGCGGCACGTCACTGGTGGTGCGCTGTGATTGGTGCAGCGATTGGACGAGCTGTCATGGCCTCGCCGGCTATTTTTCATGATCTTACATGTTTGTTTAGAG
Source organism: Ephestia elutella (assembly GCA_018467065.1). Classification (NCBI taxonomy): domain Eukaryota; kingdom Metazoa; phylum Arthropoda; class Insecta; order Lepidoptera; family Pyralidae; genus Ephestia; species Ephestia elutella. The sequence continues at coordinate 9,548,437 of CM031585.1, forward strand.
AATGTCTTATGTATCTTTTGTTTTGTTGTGTTAATGTTTAAAGTAGAATATTAAATGATAAATGTAAACAAGTGTCATCCTAGGCTTTTAATTTCAGCGTATCTAATAATAATAGCTTATATTCTGCTGTCAGGACTCACATCGGTGATGAGCAGCATGGTTTTGTAAGGAATAGATCTACTACTTCTAACCTTATCTTGGCAAATGAATTTATAACAACGGGTATGGAACAGGGTAGCCAAGTCGACGTAATTTATACCGACTACCGAAAATGCTTCGACCGCATAGACCACGCTGTGCTATTGTCAAAACTTCTGGCTGCTGGTGTTCATGGCGATCTGTATCGTTGGTTTGTCTCATACATTAATAATCGTAGTCAAGCGGTGGTTCTGGGAGGTTACAAATCTGACTGGACTTCGATCCCATCAGGTGTGCCACAAGGCTCAATACTAGGTCCGCTTCTATTTTTAATATTTATTTCAGATATAAAAACATGCTTTTTGAATTCTAAGATTATCTTATTTGCGGACGATATGAAAATATTAAAGAAAATTAATGATATAACTGATGCGTTGGAGCTACAGGAGGACTTGCTTCGATTTGCAACATACTGTCATTCGAATAAGCTGGATCTTAATGTCACGAAATGCTATTGTATTACTTTCAGTCGTAAATTTACTAATATTTTGTACAATTATACACTATATAATACTATTATTGCGAGAGTGGATAGTATACGTGACTTGGGTGTTATACACGATAGTAAACTGTTGTTTGATCAGCATGTGGATCAAATTGTTAGCAAGGCTTCCAAAGCACTGGGATTCATATTCAGGATGTCTACCGACTTCAGGGCAATAAAATCCATAAAAATATTATATTGTGCATATGTAAGAAGTCATCTTGAGTATGCATCCCAGGTGTGGAACCCGCAATACCAAGTATATATACAAAGGATCGAAAACATCCAAAAAAGATTTTTAAGATTTTTAGACTACAGGACCCGACAGCGCTCTGCAAACTACGACCAACGTTGCAGATTGTATCATTTTCTGCCGCTTCACCTTCGCCGAGAAATATCAGATACTTGCTTCGTGTCTGCCATAGCTAACGGTTTGATCGACTGTCCAGAGTTGCTAGGTAATATATCTCTTGCAATTAACACCCCACGTTTGAGGCGACACCCTTTACCTTTATTATATGTGCCTATAGTTTCAACTAATTGTGTGCGTTACCCTGGCAGGAAAGTGTGTCCTGGAGTTAAGTGAATGGAACCAAAACGTTGTGCATAGTCTAGTGTACATGTGCCGCGAATAAAACTTTTGTGCGTCTTGTAGTTTAGGAAAAAAACGGAAATCTAGGATTCTGCTAGGGTAACGTCGTTCTAGCAGGAAAGTTCTAAACGAATGATCGGAGAGAGAAATATTCTGAGGGGGCAGAGAGCTTAGAGCTGTGCATTGACCTGGGCCGAAAAGATCAATTGTGCGTCTTCAGGTTTTCGGGATATTGCATTTCCTGCTGGAGTAACGTTTTGCAAAATCGTGGATCTCCTAGATCCATCGTATGTGCGCCTGTAAGATAAATATACATGAGTAGCTATTCATTTGTGCCCATCTGTGCCATAATTAGATTTAAGAAAATATTTATAATTTTTAAGTAATCGCGTTGTCTTTGAAATCACGAAAAAAATCATAGCGCCTAAATGAAAAGACGTGTAAGCTCGCTGAAAACTGTATTCGATTCTTCTATACACCTAGGTATAATAACCACAAAAAGTTTCTGAAGTGCACATGTATTCATTATTGAATAATATTACTAAAAGACAAAATTAGGTGACTTAACTTTGACGTCAACATACAAGAAACCGGCTCAACCCAATAAGTGTGCGTGTGAACCAAAGATTAGTGTGTTTAGTCATATATTATCGTGGAAATTTTCAGTTCAAAATGTTAAGGATATAAGTAAATAAACACAAATCCAAAAACATATGAACAACGGCAGATTATCCGGCCAAATTAGAATGACTACAAAAAAGCGACGGTTTCATACATATCGATGACCTTCTCTATTGAACGTATTATACCTAAGCTGTTGGCCGTACAGTCGCTATCAAACGTCTGTCGGCAATTCCCAACTGGGAATTCCCGACAAAATTTGAGGAAATAATTAAAAAATCCTAACTATCCTATCCTAACTAATATTAATAATGCGAAAGTGAGTTTTTTTGTTTATTTACTTGTTTGTTTATTACCTCTTCATGCTTAATCTACTGAACCATTCTTCCTGATATTTCGCATACACATTGTTATAAGTACTGAGAAGAACATAAGATACCTGGAAAAAAGCACTGTTCCCGTGGGAAATTCACACGGGCGAAGCCGCGGGCAAAAGCTAGTATGGATATAAAATGCACAGGACATGCACGCACATAGTGGCCATATAAAATAAAAAAGAGGTTTTTGATTTGGAAATTATTATTTTTATTCTCTTACTAGCTTTTGCCCGCGGCTTCGCCCGCGTGAATTTCCCACGGGAACAGTGCTTTTTCCCGGGATAAAAAGTAGCCTATGTGCTATTCCAGGTCATTATCTACCTCTGTACCAAATTTCATCGAAATCCGTCCAGTAGATTTTGCGTGATTGAGTAACAAACATCCTCACAAACTCACAAACTCACATCCAAACATTCGCATTTATAATATTAGTATGGATACATAGGTAATTTTAATAGTAAATATTATGGCATCAAATCACAGATCAAACTACTACTGTGGACACTGGGAACAGTGCTTTTTCCCGGGATGAAAGGTACCTTATGTCCTTCTCCAGTACTTCTAACTATGTGTATGCGAAATTTCAGGAAGACTATTTCAGTAGATAAAGCATGAAGAGGTAACAAACAAACGGATTTGACACCGTAGTTGCCTCGGTGGTCCAGTAGTCAAAGCATAAAATATGTCTCATGATCTGGCTGGGTACTTTATATATCTACCAAGCATATTTTGCGGAAAGGATTTCCAGTCTTATTGGGATATTGCATTTTTAAATCAACTGCTTACCCTAATAGCATTTTTGGTAGGCATTTGGTAGGGCCACATATATGTCTTTGGTTGGACAACGGTTAGATTTGGCCGCATGTTTTGCTGAAGGGCCTACAACTTAGGGCCTATGTGAAAACTCCTACAGAGGGCCACATATCGTTTTTCTCCGTAGGGCCTTTGCATGGGAATCATACAACCAAGCAACGTCATTGGGGTGGTGGTTTAGTACTTCCCCAGTAGCGGATTTAGGGGAGGGGGGGCAAGGGGTCACGCGCCCCCCCCCCTGCTTTTTAGTGTGCCTACTGTGGAGGGAGATTCCATGACAGTGCTTATCAAACTAAGAAATAACAGAAATGTGCCCCCCCAGGCCTGTTTTTTGTGTACCTACTTTTGAGAGAAAATTCACAGTGCATATTAAATAAAGAAATAACAGATTTTTCTAGCCCTCTGGTCCTTCTGCGGTGGCGTAGGCCGCCACAATCCTTGTGCCTCCCCAGAAAAAAATCCTGGATCCGCTGATGTACTTCCCTGTAGGATTATATGCTTATATAATACTCTCACTGTATTCAATCATAATCACATGCAATAGGTAACAGTTAGCTTCATAGATTAAATACTATCGCATTTTTACATTAAAAAAAATAATAAATGTACATACAGTGACAGAATTATAATTAAAAAATAAAAACATTGTTTAAGTCGCATAATCAACATTTATTAAATTAAAATTGAGCTACTGATCAACATCTTAGTCCTCAAATGGAATGCACACTAGATCAGTATCACAAATATTAGATAATAAAAAACATTTTTTATTCAATTGTAGACGAACAGACAGTGACTTCCTTAGAAGAACTTATATTTACTTTATATATACCTAAACTACTGCTGTCGATAGGTATTTTGTAAAAATCAGTTATATCAAAAACAATCGCAATTTAATGAGAAATAATTACTATTATCTATCTGTTTTATAGTTTTTACTTTTAAAATATCTCCATTTTTGGTATTAAAACAGGAATTAATATTAACAATGCAACCGTTATCTAAAACAATTTTAGTTATAGTATTTTTCTTCTTTATTATTCTAGGGGTTGGCGAACTTATTGGTAAATATTTAAACTCTCCCATTCTTTTGGCCACTTGTAGTAGTGGATGGTTATGGGAACAAACCATTTTTTATTTTTGTCATAATTTTCTAAAGGAAAAGCAGAAAAATTATGTAGTTTTCCAAAATTTTCAACATCTGCTCATAATCAACATTTATTAAATTTAAAATCAGGTACTAATCAACATCTTAGTCTAATATTCAATGGCACAAGTTTTGGTCCACAAATGGAATGCACACTAGATCGGTATCACAAAAATTTGATAATAAAAAACATTTTTTATTCAATGTAGACGAACAGACAGTGACTTCCTTAGAAGAACTTATATTTACTTTATATAAAAATTAATCTCCATCTTTGGTATTAAAACAGGAATTAATATTAACAATGCAACCGTTATCTAAAACAATTTTAGTTATAGTATTTTTCTTCTTTATTATTCTAGAGGTTGGCAAACTTTTTGGTAAATATTTAAACTCTCCCATTCTTTTGGCCACTTGTTGTAGTGGATGGTTATGGGAACGAACCATTTTTTTTATTTTGGTCATATAATTTTCAAAAGGAAAAGCAGAAAAATTATGTAGCTTTCCAAAATTTTCAACATCTGCTGTTAAATGCAAAAGGTTATGAAAATTGTACACAAGAAGTTCTTTTCCATACAACACTTTAATGTTACGCACAAAGCAATGTAATAATTTATTAGCATACACTCTCCATTTATTATCAACACTAAGTTCACCACTTAATATATAAATAGCGCAATGCAGAGTTAAAAAATGCTCATAAATATTTTTGAAACAATACCATGTAAAACTACAGGGCTGAGATATAAAAGAAAAGCTCTAAATTCTGTTGCTTTCCAATATTTAAATAATTGAATAGATCTTGGGCGCCTAGAAAACTCTAACGGATAATTATTTTTGGCAATATGAAGCAATCTTTCTGATATTTGCATTATTTTAACAGTATTTAATTTACATTTCTTTGGACCACTTTCGACCCAAACTCTGATCATTTTCTTTACCACTCCTAAGCAAACTAAATGCATGTAATCCAGGGGAACTTGTGTAACTAACCCAATATGAATCTCTGTAAGAATAGCTTTACATAATTGGTGATCCTCATATTGTAAGTTGTGAAAATAATCATCAGTTCTAAGATTTAAATTTGAAGTATATTGCCATGTTGTTCTACCTATATAAATTCCTTCTTGTGTACATTTCTCGCAGCCATATAGAGAGTTGTGCGATTTTATACATTTAAGAAAAGCTCTTGCTGGCGCATCAGCAACAATACAACTCACTCGAAAGGCATACTTTTTGCCTTCAAATACAATACCATTTTTTTCCAACTCAATGCATTCGTCCACAAAAGGACGTAGGTAATTATTAGCACTATGTGGTTTCGAATTTCCATAATACAATCCAACAATAAACGGTTTTCTATCAATACTTTGATCTAATATACACAGAATTGGCCAGAACGAATTAGTGGTACTGGAATGGACTGGGAGCCCGTCCACATTAAGAGTAATGTATAATAACTAGAGTAATGTAAAATAACAATAATATATTTTCATTTTCACGCATTTTTGTGTCAATTATAGGGTAGCGGCTTTGAGTAGCCAATCCAGATGAGGCACTTTCAAAAATATTAACCAGAAGTCCAAAATATATATATGATCCACCATCGCAATCAACAACATTAACGTGCTTTGGTGTTTTTAATAGCGTCCGTGAGTCTGTCGGCAAGAAAGGATGAAGAGGATTTAATAGTTTCAACAAACCATCCAAAGCAGAGTGAGAAATATTGTGCTGTTGTGACCAGTTAACAAGAGATGAAGTTAAATCAATATGTTTAGATTGAGATTTACCCTTTTCCAAATTAACATTTACATTGTTACTGGTAGAAGCAGAATTTTCATCAACCACTGTGGTTAAAAGTTCCAATCATTAACTGTTACACCACTAGATATCAAATCAGGTGTTAAATTATTTTGAGAGATGACATGATCATCATCTGCAATACTTAACTTGCATATTATTTTGGTTTTTGTTTTATTTTTATGTCTTCTCTTCGTCCTAGCTGATGTACCAGAATACTCTAGTCTAGATTTATTGACTAATTCTTGTCCGTCTGTTTTCTCGTCCTCCATCTCGGTCTCGAGCAAACCTGAACCAGCTTGTTATAAAAGTTGTTACATCAGAATCTGTTACCTTTTCAGCCAACTTATTTTTGCGAACTGCATCTGTAATAAAATAATTATATCATTAGAGTGCGTTATAGATAACACTGGTGTCAGATTTTTATAGTCGCCTAAAGGCATCCGACGTGACTTTCACGACTACTGCCGCCGTCTAACGGCAATTGCGGTATACGCACCAGAAAAGTAGCACTTCTCTAATGTACAGGTTTCCTTACGCTGTATTTCCTTTATCGGAAGCAAGTGGTGTAGATGAAAATAAGCTTACATGAGTCAGATTGGTATACAAAGTCATGAAACATGAGTGGGGCTTGAACCTGCATCGATTTGAACACAGGCAAACATCTTAACCACTCGGCCACCACCGCTTCACCGCTTATTCTGAGGTAAAAGTATATTACCTATATAGGGATATAGGTAAGACTACTTACTTATAATAACTGGTATCAATTGCAAATTTTTCAAGCTGGTTTTATTATTTTTGCCAGTCCAATTGCACTTTAGAGCCAGTTCTGAAGAAAAAATTCTTTGTAGTATTCTCCTTGTAATTGTTGCAACATTGTTCCCGCCAATAAAGCTTAAATTATTAACCTGAAAATAAAAAGTAGAATATTAAAATAAAATGTTTATAACCATTAATACATGAGTTTGTATACCAATTTGACTCCTAGTTTGCCTATGTTAGTTTTTATCGAACACCACTTGCTTTCGGTGAAGGAAAAAATCATGAGGAAACCTGCATTCTGGTTATTGGTTATCAGCTAGTGTGTGAAATGGAGAAGGCAATAGCAAACCACTCCATTAACATTGCCAAGATAGTTGTGTGTATTTCACTCTATATAATGACCATGACCCTTAGTCATGAGGAATATGCTGGTTCTATCACTGGTTGACTGGAAGAGATCCCTTCATGGTATAAGTCGGCCTTTGTATATTTACCTTTTTATTTTATAGTACAATAAAGATACTACAAACAACAAATAATATGACATAAGGGAGGATAACCATTACTCTTTTTACCATTGGACCATGTTCTACGGTCCTGGTTTTAAGAATCAAATCAATAATTTCAAAAATGCTTGTCAATTTTGAGTTGCTATTGCTACTATAAACTCTTACTTAACACATACCAAATTTTCTTTATTGGCGTCGTTTTCTAGCCAGACTTCGATATTGACCAGATCTTCAATCGATTTCATAGGCAGGGTTATCTCATCAGGTAAAGTGATCTTAGTCAATGCTGCAGATGATGATGACAATTTCAATAAAATTTCATTTTGTGTAGCCTTTAACTCTTTTATATCACTCTGGATTCCGGCTATGTATGTGGCAATCGATTCTAAAATAATAATACATATTAGAGGGACAACACATGAATATTATAATATGTCCTATTAAACTTGATAACAGAAGTTAATAAGATACCTACCCATAGAGTCATTAATTTTATTGAATGCTGATGGTTTCAGTCCTGTAGGAGTCGTACATAGGCTTCGGGAGACAATGGAGAATCTACAAAAAAAAATTAGCAAGAATCATTACAAACTAGAAGAAAAAATTTCACTTCTACTTAGCTTCCATGTTCCATTACAATTTTAAATTTTCCATACATTATAGAACTTTAAACATTTCTTGCCAGGCATATAAAGGGGTACTGATTAAGTACATAATACTACATCCACCAACCTGCATTAGGCAAGCATGATGGATTACTGCATATTTTAGATTTACTAGGCAATACAATAACCCCTAGAGGTCAATTCAATAGACAAAATTTAAGTCCCAGATATTTAATTTATTTCAAAAATAATCATCAATTGGGAATGCAACTTTTAAGGATTACTTGTAACAATATCAAAGAAAAAATTATACAATACCAAATAAATGTCTTAATTTTTCGTTCTTTTATTTAACATAATTAAAATAATTAAATTTGAATTAATTTTTACCTGTTAGAATGACCAATGTGATGTGAACTAACCCGTTTTCATGTTCTGGGCCAGAACACTTTATTTTACTTTATTTACTTGACATGCACCTCAGGAAAATATGAGGCCTCTCAACAGTGGGTCTGGATATCGGATTTCCAAAACTTCAAACTTCTATATGAACTTGCAATTTTTTAGGAGGCATTTCCACTGAGGCGGAGTGTATTTTCATACATTTTTATATACTGATCAGAGCCAAGATGGTGTCAATTATATACAAAGAAACCACTCCGCCTTGCCTAACTCTGCTTCAGTGGCAATGCTCCCTTATACCTATACATACTTGCACCTTTTAGTACGTGTGAAAAGATTTATGCAATAACAATCTAAAATACAGATTGTAACTTACCAATATTCAAGTTTTGCAGCATAAGTCTTGCCTTGGAGGTATGGGCATAACTTGGTGAATAATCATTTGATTCTTTTCTGGAATCATCAGTCCTAAATTGAGTTTTGCTTTCTGGTACAAACAGCTTTTCAGCTAAAATTAATAAAATTATATACATTATAGGTATTTCCTCACAGTAAAAAAAATATATATTTTGCAATGGAACTGTTTTTCTATTTTATTTATATAAATAAATAGGACAATTGATCCATCTGAATTATGTATGTACCTACTACAAAATATTATAACAAAATTACTAATAATATACCTAGGTATAAAAACAATTAAAAATATATAAGTACCTACCTAAATATTATTAAGTACTAACCATTTGTAGCATGTGATGGTGATGTCATGCCCCATGGAGAATCGTTATGTGGTTCCACATTCACTTCTGAAATTTAAATTATTCAAACGGTAACTATCCAACTATGGCAATGATCATTATGGCCTTTACAACTAAAATCTGGATTATTATATTAATTATAACCTTACCAGGTAGCAATGTTCTCTTGGACTTAAAAGTCGAAAGGTCATCTGGCCTAGGTGGATATTTAAAGTTAATATAATTTTCATCGTCTTCCTCCTCAGTGTCGCTTTGAAATAAACTATTAGGCTTTCTTTTCCTTTTTTTATTAGACTGCTCGGAAGTATCCGAGAGTAGGTCCGACTCACTCTCAGCCTTTTTGCACTTTTCTCTAGCTTTTTGTAAATTATCTGAAAATGGATGTTTTAAACTGTTAGTATTAATCCTACTATCTTACTAATTCCTATTATAAATTCGAAAGTTTGGATGTGAGTTTGTGAGGATGTTTCTCAATCACGCATAATCTATTGGACGGATTTTGATGAAATTTGGTATACGTGTAGACAAATACCGGGAATAGCACATTGGGTACTTTTTATCCGGAAATTCCCACGAAAGCGAAGCCCCGGGGCGTAGCTAGTATTTGACTTAAAACCGAAAGTGCAAATTGGCGTTTACGGAGAAACTTCTATACAAAAGGAAGTTAAAGTGTAATTGTAAAGTTCGTAAGAAAAGTAGGTACCTAGGTAGGTAGAAATTGCTGTCAGCGATAAGGCCGCCTTTTGCGCATCTTCCTTTCTTTTTTTTTAGTTGTAAGTTACTTTATGTAGTATCTTAAAATGTAATTTCTTGTGTGTGAATAAAGAATTGTTGTATTGTATTGTATTGTAGGTATGGTTTTAAATATCAATCTTTCAAATCTAATTAGGTTAGGAAGTGCCGATTAATTTAAAAATTATCAAAGCTGACTTACCAGTTTCATACAGAATTCGCTTAACAGAATGAATCGGCCAATTTTCGTTTGGGAGCTCTTGGGACAGCAAACACTTGTTAAATTTACTGGCTATTTTATGTGGTGGCCACAGGCACTCTTTTTTGCGTGGCGTCAGCCAGCTTTCTCTCACAACGCCTAAGGCACTGTCTTCAAACTCTATCACGTTATACATTACAATGGTATGTACATATATAACGTAACATAAAATAAAACACAAATTTTCACTGTTCTTTCACAACACCACAGAATTAATACGACACAAACAAACGAAACGAAATGAATGAATGATGCAACAAAATGGCGGATGGCGGCCGTCCAATTTGGATTGCTTGCGCGTCGAATCCCCGCTACTCGCTACACACGTTATGACACGTTACCCCCCCCCCCCTTCGAAACCCCCCCCCCCTCAATATAGTTGGTTTATGGTTGGTAATCAGTGTGCACAATAACCGATGTTTGATCTTCATTGGGCCAGTACAAATTCCATGTTAAGTGATTTAACTAACCATACCTCAACAATGTACCTACAGTTGGCCAGTTGTCATTTATTTTTGTTGGGCCAACTTTTATTCACTGCCGTTAAACCAGCTTTGTTCAGCCAACGGTAGCAAAAAAGTATTTTGGCCCACTGTTGGTAATAAGTTCGGCATAACAACGTTTTTACTCTTCGTAGGGCCAATACAAATTCACTGTTGGCAATTTAACTAACCATATCCCATCAATGTGCCTACCGTTGGCCAATCGTGGCCGATCAAAAATGCTATTAGGGTAGCCTAAAACAAAAATGACTCAATGACTTTGGACTGCACTTTTAGCTGTGGGTCTCGAACAATAAAATAATATTTACTTACTGCTAAAGAAAACCAAATGCCTTCCTTTCTAACCATTGGTAACTTAAATATTTACTTACCATTGCAGATTATTCCATTCCAACTTCATAAACTTTTAACCAACATCTAATTAGTAAACAAACGCAACTGCGCAACAGGATCTCCATAGCGTCATAACATACAACATGCACGCGTGATACACGCAACGCACCAAACTGTTTACCAAGAGAAAAGAAAAGATGACTCACTTCTAGTAAAAAGCAAAATACATCGCATTATTGAAAATATATTATTATTATTGAGATAGCCGTTGGGGCAGAAAAGTTCTCGAGTGGCGACCACGAACCGGAAAACGTAGTGTTGGCAGGCCTCCCACTCGGTGGACCGACGACCTGGTGAAGGTCGCGGGATGCGCATGGATGCGGGCAGCGCAGGACCGGTCGTTATGGAAATCCTTAGGGGAGGCCTTTGTCCAGCAGTGGACGTCTTTCGGCTGAGAGATTGAAAATAGAATGACGATTATATATCTATCTCTGTCCCTCTTATACTATTTTGCTTACTAGTTATCTTACTTTCTTCACGCTAGCTAGACAAAGCGACTCCCTCCCTATTGTTTTTGTTATCCGTAGACAGAAAACTAATCCAACGTCATCGGGTGCCGCGCGGAGGAAGGAAACATCGGTCGGTGTGCAGAATTGTACGACTCGACATGGAAGAAGAAACAGTAGCCATAGCCATGTAGCTAGTTCATAATAGTGGTACCTAAATAAACTTATTTAAGTATTTTTATAGAAGGTACCTAATCTACCTATTTCGACAAATAAGGAACACGACCTTAACTTTTATACAAATCCCTATTTAACAACAATACATATTTTTTAATTACTCCCACTATTTCCCACAAATAAAGTTACAGGTTGGCATTTGCTAATAAACGTTTAAATGCGACTGTACGAACAGCTTAGGTATAATACGTTCAATAGAGAAGGTTATCGATATGTATGAAACCGTCGCTTTTTTGTAGTCATTCTAATTTGGCCGGATAATCTGCCGTTGTTCATATGTTTTTGGATTTGTGTTTATTTACTTATATCCTTAACATTTTGAACTGAAAATTTCCACGATAATATATGACTAAACACACTAATCTTTGGTTCACACGCACACTTATTGGGTTGAGCCGGTTTCTTGTATGTTGACGTCAAAGTTAAGTCACCTAATTTTGTCTTTTAGTAATATTATTCAATAATGAATACATGTGCACTTCAGAAACTTTTTGTGGTTATTATAGGTGTATAGAAGAATCGAATACAGTTTTCAGCGAGCTTACACGTCTTTTCATTTAGGCGCTATGATTTTTTTTCGTGATTTCAAAGACAACGCGATTACTTAAAAATTATAAATATTTTCTTAAATCTAATTATGGCACAGATGGGCACAAATGAATAGCTACTCATGTATATTTATCTTACAGGCGCACATACGATGGATCTAGGAGATCCACGATTTTGCAAAACGTTACTCCAGCAGGAAATGCAATATCCCGAAAACCTGAAGACGCACAATTGATCTTTTCGGCCCAGGTCAATGCACAGCTCTAAGCTCTCTGCCCCCTCAGAATATTTCTCTCTCCGATCATTCGTTTAGAACTTTCCTGCTAGAACGACGTTACCCTAGCAGAATCCTAGATTTCCGTTTTTTTCCTAAACTACAAGACGCACAAAAGTTTTATTCGCGGCACATGTACACTAGACTACGCACAACGTTTTGGATCCATTCACTTAACTCCAGGACACACTTTCCTGCCAGGGTAACGCACACCAACTAATTACAGACGAAATGCGTTTTTAATAAGAGGTTGTTCCACCTTTAATCAATTTGACAGTGAACATGACCTTGACTTATTTTGTACCAGTATACCTCGGATAAAGCGAATGGTGGCTTGTAAATTTTTTGAGCATTAAAATAATTACTTACACATTGCAATGCAAATGTACCTATATCGCTGAGTTAATCATTTAGTATTTAATAATATTTAATTTTCATATCTACTCCCCGTTTTGTATATGTGTTTAAATAATTTCCTTTTGTGAGCACTCATACAGTGTTTAAAATTTCAATCTATTTGTGAAGATTTGTAATTGGCATTTTCCTAACTATATTATTACTATTGTTTAATGTAAGCTGTAAATCTTCCATAAATAAATAAATAAATAAATAAATAAATAAATAAATAAATAAATAAATAAATAAATAAATAAATGACGAAGCTACTCATGTCTGCGAGTTCTGCCAGCACAATTAATCGTCTTTCTCGTGATTATTCTTATTACCCCATCTTACCTCAGGGGGGTACCCCATCTTACCAGCACCACGGGGCAAGACGGGGCAAAACACCTTTTTTTTATTTTTTATTTTTTTCTCGAAAATTTGTTACCAAAAGTTCCTAATGACACCATATATAAGTATAATAATGATTAGTTGTTAATTAAAAAATAAATATGATTGTTTAACTGCGCATTTTTTGATGTTATTGGCTTTTAAAGCTTAAATACCCCATCTTGCCACCCTTTCCCCTACATTTGTAGGAAAGTTTCATGTTTGAGTACCTAACGCCCACCTGAAATTTGGGTGTTGTTTCATCGATAAGTACTAAATTCAAATGGCAAATTTGGAGAGGGACAGTCAAAAAATCGAACTTAAATATACGCACATTCAGATGGCTTCAAAGCATTTACAAAAAACCATGGAACATACCAAAGTAACAAAAATTGGGTCGAAGACAGTGTCGTATTTATGCACGGATCCGTGGCCTAACTTTTATGTCCCTCCCAGATGTTAGAATTGAAAACAAAGATGGCCAACCAATTCCTGAAACAATTTTACTGAATAAGTGACCAGCTAAGGATTAGTTACCTGCAGTGAAGTCTCTGATATGAGGCATGCCATTCTTGCCGGTGAGCCGCCTCGCGTTGTCCGCACCGTTGTTGGCATCGTATTCGTTGATGTGTGCGCCGTGCCGACGGGCCAGCTTGTCTATTGCTCGTTCAATCACCCTGTTAATATAAATTTATAGTTATCTCACGCCAATTTCCCACATGAATGGGCAGAGATTATGCTATGCTTCTACTTATTTAGATCTCCCTAGCTTCTTCTCACACAAGATAGTCTGCGCGTATCAAAGGATTTGTAATATCTTGTGGTACAAAAAATCTTCTTTGATATTTATTCATTATTTATTTATGTTTAAAGATATTTATTCATTTAGAACCTAGAAATATACAACCCTAAAACAAATAACTGCGCAATTTCCATACTGTAGAGGATCCCTTGAAGATGTGCTTATTTGTTTACAGTTATATTATCATCGCAATATTAAAGTAATATGTCGTTTCTTGAAATTCTTAAACTAACATACACAAATAATGTCAGTAAAAAATCATAAGTAGATACCTAATATTATGTACCGTGATATTCAATTGTTACACAATAGTTATTTTCCAATAGTAATGATAAATTGTTGTTTCATGACAAGAGGTTCTTTCAATGCGAAGCTTTTTTGATCTAGGTATAAGTTCTATCTACGTGATAGCAAGTTCGACTAGAGACTTTTGGCAAGCGAATCATTAATCTAAAGGCCCCGTCAGGAGATCATAGAAACAAAGGATATTGGTACGTAACATTTGGGTCAAAGCAAATATATTATTTCTGTGATATTTTTTTATGGTTTACTACTTGGTGAATAGTTTTTAGGTATATTTTTATTTGAATAAAAAACATTTGATTATATTATGGTACCTAATTAAAAAACAAAAAATAATCAAACTAATATTTATTTTGAATGACAAATAATATGAGCCAATCAGAAATGAAATTCATATAATGTAGAACAGTTGTTACAATCAAACAATAAAATATTAAAGACAAGTGAATACCACTATTTATATTTATTTTAGAATGAAAAACAGCCACCTTTTTTATAATCATATAACAAAATATTATAGCATGAAATGAGAAATAGGCTTTTGTTTATTTTTTAATAAATGAAAATAATAATTGATGGATGACCGATCTGTTTCCAAATGGCGCACTACATTCGGCTTTTAACGCTGACGTATAATCCGACCAATTGAAATTGCTCGTTGGTTTCATATCACTCGCCCTTTAATTGAAGTATATTGCACTTGGTCGGTTTAAAATTTTTGGCATGTACATCCTACGTACTTTTCTATCCTTTCCTGGCGGTGCCTTTATGCAGGGCATGAATGACCTTTTTGTATATAAACTTGACTCTTTTTTGCGTCGTTTCAAATAAAATAGTTTCAGGATCTTCAACTCTTTTCATAGAAGTGAATAAATAATTAATAATGGTCTACCCATTATCAATTAGGTACTTACGTAAATAGATGTTCATACGAGTATCTAGAGTACTGTTGAATATTCGATCCACATTCGCAAATGCGGAATATTCGCACCAATTTATAATTTGCATTCACATGATAATGGCGAACTTTGATACGCATTCATGTAGGTACATTTTATGTAGAGAAAATGGACGGTGCGCTGCAAATTTGTTACTTTTTCACTAACCATTCGAAACTATTTTATTTGACATTCACCGAATTTAACAGCTTTGCATTTAGGTATTGGATATTTGTGGTGCGAGAGTTATTTTTCAAAAGAAATATGAAATACTAATAACATAATTAAATTATATTAAGTGAAGGTATTTTAAAGAAATACGACGATAAATGGAACTAAGATCTCAATTGAATAAATTATTATACTTATCTAAAACAAAGATGTTACTTATCATAACTTAGCTTTCAGAAACGTAAATAAATATCCCTTAATACAATATTTTCTTTGAAGCTATATTCATTAGGTATATCTTGGTGCCAGATACTCGAATTTATCAGACTTTGAAAGCTTACTTAAGACTACAAAGATGAGGTAGAATATACAATTTTATTTTTCTTCCAATATAAAAAAAAATCGTTTTTAAGAGTAAATTCGATGTAAGTTAATCTATACGGATGAATCGCGAAATTGTGTGATTTGATTCGCGAAATTGCGGATTGTGTTACCATTGCGGGCCACTTGCTCGAGACTTCCTGTTTTATTAAAACTTAAAACTACCTCTATTCTATATCCATTCTATTTTTCTACTAAACGGTCTTGGACTTCAGCCAGAATTTAAAGTAAAGTTATATATCCAATATTATTGCGCTCATAAGAGCCTACTTGACATTTTCCACATTTACGATTTCCAATTTTGCTATTCTCCGTGTGAATTAAACTCTTTCTTAGACATTATTTATGTAGTAGGAACATTACTACCCAGTATGGGAAAACCCACCTATTACATAGTACACAATGATAAGAGTATGTATAATGTTTAAAATTTGTAGAAGAGTTCAAACTTTTAAACTTGGTTAAAACACCATCGTTTTCTTTTATGTTTTTGAAGAAGCAAAAAGTAACATTGACGGACTAGTCGGGCACTGGCTGAAGATTGAAAAGAGTGAAGCTCAGCTAATTAAAAATAAAGGAAACTTATACCGTCGTCTTCTCTCATGCCCTTGGAGAAGTAGCAGAAAGTAGCTTTGCCGGGCCAGTCAGGCACGGGCTGGGGGTCGAAGTGAGTGAAGCTCAGCCAATTAAAAATGAATGAATGAATGAATCGTTTATTTGTAAAACATAGGTAAGTACATGCACTTGGTAGTAGGTAAATAAATCTTGGAAAAAGGAAACTTACAAAATACCGTCGTCTTCTCTCATATCCTTGAAGAAGAAGTAGCAGAACGTAGCGTTGCCGGGCCAGTCATGCACGGGCTGGGGATCGAAATGTGTGAAGCTCGGCCAATTAAAAATAAAGGAAACTTATAATATACCGTCGTCTTCTCTCATGTCCTTGGAGGAGAAGTAGCAGAAAGTAGCGTTGCCGGGCTAGTCAGGCACTGGTTGGGGGCCGAAGTGAGTGAAGCTCAGCCAATTAAAAATAAAGGAAACTTACAAAATACCGTCGTCTTCTCTCATATCCTTGGAGGAGAAGTAGCAGAAAGTAGCGTTGCCGGGCTAGTCAGGCACTGGTTGGGGGCCGAAGTGAGTAAAGCTCAGCCAATTTAAAAATAAAGGAAACTTACAAATTACCGTCGTCTTCTCTCATATCCTTGGAGGAGAAGTAGCTGAACGTAGAATTGCCGGGCCAATCGGGCACGGGCTGGGGATCAAAGCAAAAAAAATAAAGGAAACTTACAAAATACCGTCGTCTTCTCTCATGTCCTTAGAGGAGAAGTAGCAGAACGTAGCGTTGCCGGGCCAGTCGGGCACGGGTTGGGGGTCGAAGTTAGCCACTGTTCCGTACTCCTCCGCCAGCCGCGCCAGTATGTAGCGCGCCATCCACAAGTCGTCCGCAGCGCGGATGCCTGGATTTGGTCCCACCTAGTGTGTTGCAGTGTGTTAGAACCTTTTGGACTTTTTTATTATTAAACTTTAACGATATACAACCAACGACATAACCTACATAAAAACAGATAATCTACTCACAAACGGCCGAAGAGACTTTCTAAAATAATATCTAAGGAATAGTCCTATGGTAAAAGTATATCTGTCGAACCATTTCGACAGATATACTACAGATATACTTTTGATGATACATGTAATGTATAACTTATTATAGTCAAGATATTATAACAACAATAAGTAAGTCAAAGACTTGTTATGACCTTTAAAACAATAGGTATATTTAAGGCATCAAAATACAACTAGTGCGTACATAATATCTCGATGATTTAAGATATTTCATCATAAACAACTCAACGGAGTTAAATAGCGTAATTGTAGACTGTAAAAACATTTGTAGAGAATGAAACGAGTTTCCGTAGCAGGAAACTATTCATTTTCTATTTACGATTCCATTTGTCTGCATTTTTCATTTCAACGTATGCAACTGAATTTGACTTTGTTTATAAATTTACAGCAATACGGATTGCGATCGTATGATTTACGATAGACTTTCATGAGGTTTTTTCTTTTCGATTCAGTCCAGTTTCTTTTCTTAGTGTTAGGCAAATGTAAAAGCAATGGTCTTCTTGTGGCTGAGATAATTTTATTATGAAAAAAATAAAACTAACACACCTGGAAATTCCATTGAGAGGGCGTCGTTCCTGGATTTATTCCATTCAAACCAATTCCGGCAAACAGGCAACACCTATTTGAAAATAATAACATATGAGTTCAGATTCATTTTCACTCCTCTCCTTTCCATTCCTTCTAATCAGCTGAAATTTTTATTTTCCTTACCAAAATCCTGCTATGTGGAGCACTATAATTAAAATATAATATATCCTTTCCGATATTTGTGACAGCAATCACAAATTCAAATATACACAAAATACATCTTTACTTTGGTAAAAGAAACTGCGTAGTTACTCTTAATAATCGTAAATAAGTTCAAAATTTAATTTAGAAAATTATATTTTATACTAAGCCCCTTGTGAATCTATTGCTGTTAACTGCTTACGTGACAAGAAACTTAAAACGACGATTGTTTTCAATATAATTTTTTTAAACACTTTTACTTTGTTGCTCTAATTTTAAACTTTGCTAAGAGCGACACGGCCTGTATAATAAACATAAGAAACCAAATAGAGGTAACAACGTGCATTTACTTATTTAACCATTGGATTTGACCCTTTTTACAGTAGTGGTTATAAAAGAAAAAGTAAGACTCCGAACACCCAAATGCATTTAAATTACCTGTAAAAGGCTTCCATCAGATCCCTGGCTACTATTTTATTGGCACCGATTGCACAGTAGTAGGGGCCCGGGGGAGCGGGGAACCCCCCGGCGGGCCAGCCTAGCGGACGTCCATCCGTGGTGGTCAAGAAGAATTCCTGGTTGAATCCGAACCAAGGCTCTTCAACATCCGCCTTTTCGGTAAGCATCACGCAATTCTTGCGATAATTTGAAGCTAAAATTAAAAAGTTTCACCGTTATTTAACGTCGATAACAAGCTGCCTGGTTCACAGAAAAAAAAATGCTATTAGTACCAATTACTTATGCAAAAAAAACAATTTCGCAAAAATTGCCAACCCGCTGGGAAGTAGCAAATATTTATTCAGCTAAGTCGCGCCGCGTTTAAATAAACCTTTACAAGAAAATTTTCCATTTCCAAATAAAAGGCCGTTGTCAAGATTAATGTTATTAAAGATAAAGATGTTATTTTTAAAGCACTTCTTTTACCTTATAATAATACCTAATAATAGAAACATTTTAGTATTTAAATAACATCAAGGATTTAGTAATAATCTATAAGAAACTAAGTAGCAGCCAGGCATTTAGTTCCGTGGGAATTTTGGAAATCCTCTCTTAGTGCTCCCATACACTCTCTAAGGTCTGTCAGTCAGTAGTAAGTAACGGAAAATTTTATATGGATTCGTTAACTATTTAATTTAAGTTTCTCTAGTGTTGGGTGCCACGTCTACAACCTGTGCCTGGAATTAGGTTGGCCAAAATTTGATTAATTAAATATTATGTTCTGAGACCCTGATTGTATATTAATTAATAACAAGTAACTAACGAGTCGGTTGGTAATTGTGTGCGTAGGTGTCAGCCAAGACCATGATGTGGCTGCCTCGACGGAATGGGTCGTTGTAAATCTTCTCCGGGAAAATATACGTGTCGGAATTATCCGCATTGGCTTGCCCAGTGCTGCTGCCGTCAAAGTACCAAATTGGTAGATCTGAAACAGACGTATAACTAATTAAGATACCTATAAAATTTGCTTTTGGTATTTTCTATTGCAAACACAATGTACAATTTATACATATGTATATTTTATATTAGCAGGTACCTACGTATAAATTGTACAGTAACTTCGTTGTCGTTTGCGATGTTTTAGTTATGATATT
Source organism: Ephestia elutella (assembly GCA_018467065.1). Classification (NCBI taxonomy): domain Eukaryota; kingdom Metazoa; phylum Arthropoda; class Insecta; order Lepidoptera; family Pyralidae; genus Ephestia; species Ephestia elutella. The sequence continues at coordinate 9,568,211 of CM031585.1, forward strand.
TCTTTAAGACACCTGCCTTTATCCTACTAATCCTAGGTAATACGAGTATCCTACTAATATTATAAAAGCGAAAGTTTGGATGTGAGTTTGTGAGGATGTTTGTTACTCAATCACGCAAAATCTACTGAACGGATTTCGATGAAATTTAGTATACGGGTAGCAAAATACCAGAAATAGCACATAGGGTACTTTTTATCTCAAAATTCCTACGGGAGCGAAGCACCGGGATGCGGCTAGATGCTTATCTTCTATACATATAATAAAACAGTAAAAATATTTTGTCTGTACATTTAGTTTTTTTGACTGAAATGGATAGAGGGAGACCTAAAAAGAATATTAGAAAGCAAAAATATTTTTTTTTAATTTCTTGTCTGTCTGTCTGTCTTTCTGTCTGTCTGTCTGTCCGTATGTATGTACGCGTTTCACGCAAAAACTACTGGACGGATTTGAATGAAACTTTTTTTGTTGTATAGCTATTAAGCCTGGGCAACATATAGGCTATAATTGATTTTGAAAACTGGAACACCTGATGAAGAACCTTAACAGAACAGCTAAACTATAAGAAATATCGAAATAGTACCTTTGCAAAAGTTTATCAATCTGACGAGCATTTTCTGTTGACGTATTAAAATCGAATTTGGAGTTCTTCATCAGGATCATCTGATGAAGAATTCCAAGAGACCAGCTACACTATTACATATATGGAAATGGCGCCTTAGCAAAAGTCGTTCAACGTGATGAGCATGTTCTACTGACATATAAATAATAAAGATCTGGAACATCTGTTCCCGTTCATCAACATATATTCCCACGGGACATGGGATAACCAAATGGCTGAAATTTTGAGTACTGGAGTTGGTTACTACAGTTTGAAACAAAAAGATTTTTCATCTAAGCGGAACTCACGCGGGCGAAGCCGCGGGCAACAGCTAGTATAAGTATAAAAGCTTTATTACTAGGCCTCTCTCTAGTTCCATTTTCACTAAGGACCATTTCGACTTACCTTTGCAATGAAACAACGTTATTCCATTAAATTTGGTCTCATTTGCTACGTCTTGACAAGGAGTCAGTGTACACATAAATGTTTCCCATCAAGAAAATAATATTTTTAGTACCTATGTCGGAGAGCTCAAATTGTGCTCAGATAAACTTTGTTACAATGAAAAATAAATCATTTTTCATATGGTGTCATTCACTGTCGTTTTCACCGAAAATGAAATACGAAACTGGTTCTATCTGACGTTGATGTAAAATTTTATATCTGTATCTGACTATTTTCCTCTTTATCTACACAACATAATCTGTTTCAATGATTTAAAGGAAGCTTTAGATACATTCGGCAATGATAGAATTTCGGTAAAATTCGGACAATAGTCAAAGATAAAAATAATAGAAAATGAGTAGGTAGGTAATGGAAAAAAAACGAACGACTAAGGTAAAACCTCATACATCACATTTCAAGTCAAACTTTCTTTGGAGACCTACTGCTCATATTAATATACCTACTGCTCATATTAAATCAGATAGATAAATATATTATATACTTACAATTAATGACATTTGATCGATAAAGGGAAAAATTAAAAAATAAAAACGTTGCTACAAGTTCAGTAGTATTTTGATTAAATTATGTAATCCAGTATTATTAGATCATTTAATCAAAATTCCCTTTTCCTTGACTGCGTTGTCTTTGTGTTCGCCAGGTTTTCATAAATTATATTTAACGGTCATATTACGCTGATTAATGAATTAATTTATCGCGAGACTCGGAAAATTTTGCAAAAATCTGGTTATGAGTCCACTAATTTCAGCTATCTAGGTCGAATTTGCACTTTATTAACACTAGCCGAGCCCAGGGGCTTCGCTCCCGTGAGAATTTTAAGGTTACAGGAGCTGGCGTAATGTGTTGTACTAACTACTAACTCATACAAATTGCGTGTTGAAATTAGTATGGCTGGTCGGGAGTTCGCCCCCCGTTCCGGACCTCCCACACCCTTCCCGATTGCTCCACGTAGAGGTGTTCTATGAACCATATAGGTAGGCTGTGGTGGTACCTTTATGTGTCTTTGGAACAAAATCGAAGGTCCTGTCCTTTGACCGTAGGTTTATCCCCGTGCCATCCACCCACACGTAGCTGGCGAGGACGGCCTCGCACGGGACCTCTAGGTCCTCGTACTTCCTCATGGCCGCCTTATTCAGAGCAATCGGAGTCGAATTCATTGTCACAACTGTCACGCCTAAAACAATGTCAAATTGTGCTGATTAACATAGAAAATACACACTTAATTATAAAAATGCAAAGGTTTGTGTGTTTTTAACTCAGTCACGCAAAATCTTCTGGACGGATTTTGATGAAATTTGGTACACGGGTGTGGTACACCCGAGAATAGTATTTTTATCCTAAACGGGACGCAACTAGTTAATAATATTTCATACATTGACTGAACGTTTTCGGTATTCTAAGCATTTCTTAGGTGTTGTATGGACAAACTAAACGTACGTAGGAGGGACTATACGTACATCAAATTGAAACCCTTTTGTGAAGGTCTGGTGAAGTTTAATAAAATTCACGATGACAATATAAGTACTAAAAATATTACCCTCAGGTTTGTAGTTGGTGTATGGAATATCAGACATAATTTGTACTATGTACAATTTTGCAATGTGTACTGAAAAAGGAGAAGGAACACTTGCATTATGTCAATTTCGATTTACGCTAGTTATTTTCGAAATTGCAGGCAAAGCGATGGCGACAATGAGCCAAGAAATCGTCGCTTCAGTGCTTGTTTGTCCTATTTGGATTGAAATTTAAATCTTAACAACACTGCATTCAAAGTTCATTTTCGACAGACATATCTAGGTCGATAGGATAAAATATAATCAATGTGGCAAGAAATGTTATTTCTTTCCAGACAAGGCTAAAAAATACATCTGTTCTGCAGGTATCGTATTCATGAATTGGGCTAAAACGTGTTATGGGCTAAAACAATACCCAAGTACTGTAAATGTGCCTGTAACCACGACTACAAGTATATTATTACAGATACATGAAATCGACAACTATGGTCCTCAGGTTCTCATTTACTTGCGTAGGTATGGAAACTAATAGTAAAGATCAGTTTGTTTTACAATATGCAATTTAAAACCTGACGCGCAGGCATATGGCAACAAAAGAGCCGATATATACCTTTTTTTTTTATTTCGCAGGGGGAAATGCATTTAGGCACTAAAGTGTGGGACTCCTGGGCCGCTAGTCGGCCCAGACTACCCACTAAAACCCCCTGTGGCGTTTCCGCGCCTGCCGTTGCTGGGGGAAAATCTATACAGATAGTTAAGCAAAGCAATGGTAATATGGCCAATCAAAGTCGGAGATAAACTACGCCTATACCAACGAAATATAATGTCTAGATGGGCTACATGCGACGTTAGAGGAATAGTCGTTCCAAAATGAGTAGGTACTAGGTAGGTACCTATAAATGTGGGGTATCGAGCCCGTTAATAAAATAATACTTGTGTAAAAATATACCTTCAATTTGCTGTTAATATCTCTGTAACAAAAATTTTGTAAGGATCGAAAAATATGTACTTTAGCAAATGGCAAAATCAAGTGTCAAATAAAATAATCAAGTGTCAATAAGAATACAAAATAGTTTTTATTGCATTTTCACGCTGTCGGACAAGCAACACGGACTCCGCGCGCGGAAGTCCTTGTTGCTCGAAGGACAAAGCGGCGCCGGCGATAGGTTAGGTAGGTCCATAGCCCTCTCTCTCTCTCTCTCTCTCAGCCGAAAGACGTCCACTGCTGGACAAAGGCCTCCCCCAAGGATTTCCACAACGACCGGTCCTGCGCTGCCCGCATCCATGCGCAACCCGCGACCTTCACCAGGTCGTCGGTCCACCGAGTGGGAGGCCTGCCAACACTACGTTTTCCGGTTCGTGGTCGCCACTCGAGAACTTTTCTGCCCCAACGGCTATCTGTTCTGCGAGCTATGTGCCCCGCCCACTGCCACTTAAGTTTGGCAATTCTACGGGCTATGTCGACCGGGGAAAAAAAGGGTACAAGTTTAGCTAGAGATTGTCGAAATTCCAAAGGCTCAATTGTTTCCAATTAAAAACAAAGACGTTGCTTGTTTTATGACGCTCTCAGTGGTATAAATAACACGTGTAGACTCCTTATCGTTTCGGAGAACTTTTTGTTTATGTTACCCGAGTCTCAAGTGGCCGCCGCCCGCGCGGACCCCCCGCAGTTGACGTCATCGTGATTTATAGCGCTACGCAGTTCAAGGGTGGTGCGCTTATTCTTGTCAACCAGAGGCAGAAAAAAACTCACCTAACAGTTTGACAGTTGCACAAATCACAATATTGATACTTTTTAGATGTTTTTTTTTACTAAGTTTTATTTTTTTTTTCAAATGCCAATCCCGTGAATTTTTGCTTTTTGTATGGAACTTTTTCTCTCGCCTTTGCTTAAGCGCCATCTATGAAGTCATCTGGAACATTTTTTTTTTTATTTGGGTCTCGGAAAATCCCTCATTGGCTGATGAACCTCTATGCACAGAAAAAAAAGAAGACTCCGTCTTCTATGGGAAGCCAGCTATAGATAATCATAGAGGACACAAACGTGACGTCGATTTTGGCGGGAAACGAGCTGCCGCGGTGTCAATCGCGCATGCGCGATTGCCAGCGATTGGATATGTTTTTGATTCTATTGCGAATATTGCGATGCATTTGGTGTGCATTGTTAATGAATCTTGTTCGGATAAACGTTCACGCTATATTTATGTAATAATTCTTAAAGTGTTTGGTTTTTCCAATAAGTTTTAATGTTATCAGTTAAATATACAATATCTGTGGTCAGGTCACAGAAATATTTTTTTTTATCTTATGTCATAGTCATTAAAAAAAAATATTTCTGTGGGTATTGTATAGCGGATTTTTGTCTATTTATAGTTTTTATATGCTCACTATTGTCCACTGTTCAATGACATTGATTGCTAAAATTTCAATCAAAAAGTGTAATTATGTAGCTTTTGCTTTATTTATTTTACTTATTATTTTTTTTCTAATCTTTTTCGATGAAAAATCGCGCATGCGCGATTGCCAGCGATTGGATATGTTTTTGATTCTATTGCGAATATTGCGATGCATTTGGTGTGCATTGTTAATGAATCTTGTTCGGATAAACGTTCACGCTATATTTATGTAATAAAAGTGTTTGGTTTTTCCAATAAGTTTTAATGTTACCAGTTAAATATACAATATCTGTGGTCAGGTCACAGAAATATTTTTTTTTATCTTATGTCATAGTCATTAAAAAAAAATATTTCTGTGGGTATTGTATAGCGGATTTTTGTCTATTTATAGTTTTTATATGCTCACTATTGTCCACTGTTCAATGACATTGATTGCTAAAATTTCAATCAAAAAGTGTAATTATGTAGCTTTTGCTTTATTTATTTTACTTATTATTTTTTTCTAATCTTTTTCGATGAAAAAATTAAAAAATGTTACTATTCTATACAATAGCTGAAATATATATAATAACAATAATTAACTTTTCGGTAAATTGTTTACCAAGTGCAACATTCGATAACAACTACAGACGATACGGACGAGGAATTTTTGGGCCAGAACCGAAATCGCTTGAAAATCAACCCTTAATTCAAAAGAATACAACTGAATATACAGACAAACCAACAAACACAACTGGAATTTTTACCGTAAAGAGAAAGAAAAAGTGGCAAGTAGGAAGGGTTAGCCGAAAACAGTACGAAATAGTCAATATGATATGGAGAAAAACTAAAGTATTTCTTGATACAGAGGCTGCTACTACTACTTTCACAACTATTCGTCATTCGTCAACTATTACTCCCACTACTAGTAACAACGATTTCAAACCATATTTGACTAAACGGTCAATCAAAAAAAACTCTAAAAAATTCAACCGAAACAAACCGACGGAAAGTTATATAGAATTTTATTATTTAGATGAAATTGACAGTCCTAGAATAGACGAAAACAATGATTCTTCAATATTAGACGATGAATACCTAAGCAATCGCCCACAAATATCCGAAAGAAGATCAAAAAGAAAAAAATCGTTCAAAACGAATTCTCCGTTTTTAGTATTTCACGTAAATATCTCACCACAAATGAAGCCTTCCGTGGCATCGACCACAGCCCCTTATAGGATATCAAGCTCTTTTAGAGATCATATTAAAAGACTAACCTTTCCTTTTCTTTATCATAACAAACAACATACATCAGGAAATACATTAAATAGTACTTCAATAAAACGTCGTCGGTCAAAAAGTAGAGTAATTTTAGAAGATTACAAAGGCGAAACTTGTCCACTCACAACACAGTCTATAACAGAAAGTGCGACAATTACAAATATTCCCATTAATGGCACTGTAAGTGATTCAAATGAGCTAGCTACCACATTTTACGATAGAATAAAGTTTTTTGAAATATATGACCGGCAAACTGAAAATGGCTTGGATTTATTTAGTGATACGTATCAAAACAATCTTAGTGCAATAAATAATAATAGTAATAATGACAGTCTCCAGGATAATAAGACTGTCGACAAAATTTTACTGGAACATGTAGATGTTAATAGTGGTCGTGATGATGGAATTCATATGTATAAGGCTAAAAAACATGTGAATAAAAATGAATACACAAGTAAAGAGGAGGAAAACAAAAACGATAAAACAAGTATCAAAAGTTCCCCGCCAAGTGTCCACGTCTACTCTGCACGGGTAAAATTAAATGCTACTACAAAACGAACTGAATCAATAGAAAGTAAAACAGATGTTGAAAAGAGCAAAGTTGCTTCTTGGTCTCAATACCCTTTTGCGGCAGTTTACGTTTATGAACCGTCTCAGGTTAGTAGGTATACAACACTTGTTTTATTTTTCTAAATTAATAACATAACTTATTTTTACGGAAAATGACGGAATTTGTACAATATAAAAGACGAACTCTTTCATATTGTTCAAAATATACAAAAGACATTACAAGAGAGCCAAAGACTTGCATCAAAGCTATTTCAAATATTTTTTTTCAGTGAACATGTGCTAAAGATGCCATATAAAAAATAAAAGCATTTTCGTTTTGTATCACGCAAGATATGACGAAACGAAAATACATTTTTTTCACATTTTGCTTTTATTGTTTCAATTTTAACTTATCATCTTTTGTCAATTTCAGATACTATGTGACGCAGCGGCAATAAGTCAGCATTGGTTTATTACTGCTGGGTCTTGCTTATCACGGCAGCATCGTTTCGAACCATCAACGGAGGGTCGCTCGGCATTCGTCTCATATTGCGGCGGCACGTGGAGGCACCCAGAACGAATAGCTTACGTCAAGTACACTCTGGTGCATCCTAAATTCAATCATCATGAAACAAGTCGACGGTTTCTTTATAATATTGGTACGGTATAAGAATGTTATGTCACACGCTTGATTTATTTTCTTAGGGATACGGAAAATCACACTGCACTTAATCTTTTATAATCCAGGTGTTATTCAAGTAGTGTGCAATCTGATGAATGCGTGCCCTGGTTGGGCACCTATAACATTGATGGGTCATCACTTTACTACACATCCAGAAGGAGATATGGCTGCAGCAATTGGTTGGGGTTTAGACAGGTAAGTTACCTATTCAAACATGTATACAGATTATATAATTTGGATGAACTTTTGATCCATTTTCATTATGATGTATTTTTAAATTATAGATATGCTGCAAAATACCCTGAAACAGATACACCAACACATCCTTTGATGGAATATCACGCATTAGTTTACTCCAACAATTGTCCTGGAAATATTGGATACAAGTAAGCTCAGAAATGGCTACAAGTTTTCTTGTTCACAAAACTTTTACTTATTTTTTATTTATTTTTGTTTACGGGTTGAACATTTTCAAATTAAATATCTTCCATAAGCTTATTGAAACACAATCTTGGTTACAGTGAAGCGAAGCTAGTTGAGCCGCTGCATGTTATAAAAAATGTGTACTGCCTTTCATTGCCTCCGTACAATGATGAAGAATCGGATCCAGTACACGGTAGCCTTCTTTTGATTGGAGGAAAACTACTAGGGCTTTATTTACAGGTACATACATTACTAAAACATGTTAAATAAATACTTAAAGAATTTTCAGTTTATTTGTCAATTTATTCTGTGGTTATCCTGGGTATTTGATATGGATTTCAACTTGATACCTATAAGCGTTTCTGAGAAAAGAAATGCTTGATAGACAGACATTGCCTTTTGATGTACGAAATCCTAAAAGTAACTTTTAATCTGAAAAAGGAATAAGGAAAAATTTTCTTATATGTTACTAGCATTTGTCCGCAGCTTTACCTGCGAGAATTTCCTACGGGAAGTGTTTTTTCCGGGATGAAAGGTACCCTATGTCCTTCTCAATACTTCCAACTAGGTGTGCGAAATTTCAGGAAGATTGGTTCAGTAGATAAAGCGTAAAGAGGTAAAAAACAAACAAACTCACTTTCGCATTTATAATATTAGTTAGGATTCGTTGCGTTTCAAAGAGTTTTTTTATAGAAATGTCCCCGCAGGAGGAGCGTCGTGGCTGGGGCGAACAGTCGGCGCAGTACACCGGGGTCTGGCGCCTCGGTCCCTGGATCCAGGAAGTGGCCAGGGAACCCGAAGACATCGACAGCTTCCCAACTGACATTTAAAACTCCGATCTCGACATCCTAATTACTTTTTCGTTGTTTGCATTAGACTGTTTTTTTACTGTTTGTGTTCGTTTTTATTTATATTATTGTTTTGCATTAAAATTTGTTATGCAAAAAAACGTGCTGTCGTTTTATTCTATTGTTCATTTAAATCCTAATCCTAACTAATTTATAAATGCGAAAGTGAGTTTGTTTGTTACCTATTCATGCTTTATCTACGGAACCAATCTTCCTGAAATTTTGCATACACATAGCTGGAAGTACGGAGAAGGACATAGGGTACCTTTCATCCCGGGAAAAAGCACCGTGGGAAATTCACGCGGGCGTAGCCGCGGGCGAAAGCTAGTTGGAAATAAAGCACAAGAAATTCTTTTAAAATTCTTTTGGAAATTAAAAAATACTAATTTGAATATCGAGCACATTTATGTTCCGTCCTATTGAAAAAAAAAATGAAAAAATTGAGTCAGTAGTACATGGGAGTAGGGTAGGTACATATATCTAAATAAAATACTTTGATAGTATGTACTTTTATTTAGAGAGACTTTATATAAAATTAAAGTATTAAATATCATTAAATACACGAAAAATTAAAAATATCAATTATATAAGTAGGTACTTACAAATCTTATAAAAAATTGTGCGTGTTTTAAACTATCGGATAAATATTTGGATTGACAAAAAAAATCGTATCAAAAACAAAAAAAGAAATATTTTTCCGTGCACGGTGCAAATATTAATTTAGTATCATAATATGATACAAATCTCATCAATATAAACAATGCAAATAAATTTAAGTAAATTTAAAACGGGCTACATTATTTTCTTACAATAAATTGTTAATAAAAGTTCATACCAGTGTGAAATATTTTAGGCATTCTACAACACTTAAAAAAGGACTACTCCATGGAACTAATAGGTAGTATACCAGGTGTTACATTATTAGTTCCATGACCTAACGATATCGTTTCACTGAACTGTTAGTAGGTAATTGGAACTGTTCTTTCTAAAATAATGTTCTTTCACTTGAAAAACAAAGCCCTTCCGTTCTTTCTTTGAAACCATCTTTATCTTCGCCATGCTTTTGCGCGCCAAAAGAATAATATTGGAAATGATTGATAAAGCCAACTTGGAATGGGGATGCTATCGTTGTCATGTTTTCGGTGTTGTAAAAAAAAATATTTTTGAATACCTAGTAAGATATACGTATAAACACAGGACGTACCTTACCTAGCTCTATGGTAACCAAATATTCCTATCGAACTTTTATATTTATAAAAAGTCATTGCCAGACTTTTTTCTTAGGGCATTCGCATATTTTCCTTAGCCTTGGGTAACTTTTCTTTCGGTAACAAACATAAATTTGGAACTTGTAAGTGTCGGCAGAACAAAAATTTGGTAGAAAAATTTTCCTATATAAATTCTCACTGACTGTTGACACCGTAATGCGTACTTACTTAACGGTTTTAGCGACTCCATTTTCGAATATATATGATTATAAGCACATGGCCAACTTAATATCAAGATCCGGCTAAGTATATATTGCTTTTAAATTACTTGGACTGCTAAATATAGGCCATCAAGACCTACAGTCCTGCAATGCAAAATCTTTAACATGTTTTATATTTATATATTACAGAAAAAAAAATCAAAATTCTTATTCATCAGTGAAGCGACCATCGGTTGACGTCATAGCTCAACTTCCGTTAGGGATGTCAACCTTCTGCAAAATATCTGACGGGTGGTAAATAACATGTCAATCAAAGTAGCGATCGTTTATGACCCGCTTGATCCAGGGTACGTATCCTGCAGTCCTGGTATATATCCCGTATTTCCCCCTCTTCCCGCACCCGTCGCCAAAGCTCGTTATCCCCTGCGGACAAAAACTCTAATTAAAATTGTCGATAGATTTTTATTTCACTGAAAGGGCAATCAATTTCAATTCACTGCAGCATTTTTAGCTAAATAGTTTAGATGTAATTTGTTACAGAACGATCGGGTTGTTTTATTTGGAAAATTGAGAAAACAAATATATATTCGTTACGCAATTCGTTTAAGTTAAAAATAGAAAATAAGTGATAAGGAAAAAGGTTCGGAGTTCCTTTCTGGGATGTTTAATGTTAGTAATTTTGCCATTCGAGTCGTAAAATGTAGACAGTGATGGCTTGAGAAATAAAACACTATTATACCTACATACAATAGACTGTTTAATGGGTTTCTTTCGGCATTTCTTCTCAGCAGTGGTCGTTCCGAAATACTAGTAGTTTGTAGATTTGAGATTCATAATACGATATGATTACCTATGTAATTAGTTGTCGACGTGATAAAGTAAATTCTTTGAAGGCCATGTTTCAATAAAATAATTTGACTTTGACTTTGAAATACCTGTAAATAAAACCGCATGTCTCTATCGCGACACAGCAGCGGCCCTCCCGAGTCCCCTGCGCAGGAGTCCCTCCTGCCGCGACCTGCGCACACCATGTTGTCAGTGATGGCGTACTGCCAGTACGACCGGCGACACACACCTTGTTGAATCGTTGATACCTGCAGACATAGGGATAAGCGTGGCCTTCGAGTCTATGGCGTCGACTCGACGTGGAGTCGACTCTTGGCTCTGTCTACCCCGTAAAGGATAAAGACTATGTATGATTATACGTATATGTATGAGTATACAATCATACATAGTATATGACAAATTCTAGGTATGATTGTATAAGGATAAAAGCTATATTTTAAAACAGATTTCAATTAGTTAATTAGGATTTTAGTAATATTTTAAATGCCCCGCAACAATTGTAGGATACTAAATAGACTATCGTATAGCCTTGTTATTAGTATATTCTACATCTATGAGCCACCATACACTAAAATATTATTTTAAATATAACTGGTAGTTCCAGAGAATAACTAGCTCTTTCAAATAAATAAACTAACAAAAATAAACTGTCTAGCTTTAACATATTCCATCAATGAGAAGCAAAATAGTATGGATGGATGAATGTTTGTAACACCTATATGAAAACTTCTGAATAGTTTAAATCCACAAAACTAAAACATTAATTCATTTATTCGGTACAAAACAAATTTGTGTTGAAATATACAATATGCTAATTATCAAAAATAAAAAACACGACTGACAAGTTTTTACTCAAAAAGTATACATACAAACATATAAGTACATTTTTGTAATCGCCTTTTAAAGCCCTTCAATTTGATACCCCACTCGATAAGATTGATCAAATTTTATTTTTTTGGTCTTCTATTTATCGCATAAATAATCCGCCATTTTGTTTTTATGATGACGTCATGTAGCCTATGTCACTCGGAGGAATGCAAGGAATCTAAAAATACCTCTCACATCAAAATCTGTTAAGCCGTTCAAGACTTATGGTGGAATAAAGAAACTTACATACATACATACCTACTTACATACATACATGAACCCTGAAAACATAACACTCCTTTTTTGGTCAGTCGTGTAATAATGAAATAATTAAAATTAGAAATTATTTAATAGAGTACGCAATAAAATTATAAAATAGCAAATATAAATAAATAAGAATTAAATTAGTCCAATGTCAAATGAGATTCAAATTAAATTTAGTCCAAGTAGTAATTCTATGTCATGTCACCTATAGATAAAAATTCCTCTATTGAATAATAACACTTGTCCAGAAGAAAATCTTTGAGTTTATCTTTAAATTCTGCCTTATATAATAATGATTTAAGATCAATAAGTAAGTTATTAAAAAAATTCATGGATTTAAAAAATGGACTCTGTTTCACTATGTTCAAACACATTTCAAATAAACATCACGTAAGTATTACCGTTTTTCAAAGACTGAAACAGAAACATAATAAATAAAAAACAAATCCCACGGGATGTTTATCATGTAGGTAATCAAAGGTACTTGTGTTAATTTACTGTACAAGGCTTTACTGTGGTTAACATCAGCTATTATTTAACTCATTATATCAAAAGATTAGCCTTTTGTACTACACAGCTGAATAAACGCGCCAATCTGGAGACAAGAGACAAATGGTGGATATCGTTTCAATGGTGGACTGTTTTCATGTCGGTTTTTACGTATTTTAAGGTTGTTTCCCTTATTACACCTACAAATGCGCAAATGTATTTGTCAGAACCTAAAACTATTATCCGCGGATAAAGGTTCCAAGCCCGTTTTCAATTTGAAAAAGATTCGATTTATAAAGAAAGAAGGCCGCATTCTACATAATGTGTCTGATTTAAAAATAGGTACTTCCTTCCTATTTTTCAAGCAAAAATACATAACAATATAAAGGGCAAAAATTATAATGGGCATATCGTATATAACGACGACAGAATATCTTGGATAATTACAGTTTATAGAGTATTATAATATCAGCCAGGCACAAATCTCAAAAGTGATTTGATAAAGCTTACTTATTCATGCCATAATTAACTACGAGTATAAACCCTATGAATAAACGCAAGCCGCTTATTTTGTTTTTCTTAACTTCCCTGCTTTTAATCACTAGCTTTTCAATTTACATCTCTGATGAAACACATAATTTTGTATACAGGACTGATTATTTTAAGTATTTCTTGCGGCTATGATGTTTCAATAAAGTTACGTTCATCGTAACAGCGTTCAGAGTAAAATACCTTAAATATTATTTACTAAATGAACGTTTACTTTAAAAATCTCGTTACTATTCATAATTGTTATTTAAGATGCTAAATTGGTTTTTACTATACAGACAAGTCACACAGATTGAGTTAACCCCAAACCGTACCTATGTTCGAGGCTTGTGTTATGGGACACTAACTCAACGATACCATATTTTATAACAAACTAGCTTTTGCCCGCGGCTTCGCCCGCGTGAATTTCCCACGGGAACAGTGCTTTTTCCCGGGATAAAAAGTAGCCTATGTGCTATTCCAGGTCATTATCTACCTCTGTACCAAATTTCATCGAAATCCGTCCAGTAGATTTTGCATGATTGAGTAACAAACATCCTCACAAACTCACAAACTCACAAACTCACATCCAAACTTTCGCATTTATAATATTAGTATGGTAACAATTATAGATAAACATCCAAGACCCAGGTCAATCAGAAAAATATCATTTTTCATCTTGACCCGACCGGGAAGCGAACCGGGGACCTCCGGTGAGGCGTGGCAGTCTTTTACCTGAGCCTCGTGCAGAACTCTAGTGCCGTGCAAATCTGTCGGCCTTCTTTTTCCCCACCCAAGGATAATGCAGGTAGTGTGCGGTGCTAGAGCCTTCTCAGAGTCAGGAAGACAAGCGATCCCGTGTCCTAGTTCAGGGCGGGCTGCTGATGGTAACCTACAAATCACCATGATGTCAGACACATGTTTTTCAGGGAGGAAAATTTCCTTAAAAATATGTGATTTGAGTCCTATGGCCCCCATGTGGGGCAGAGGGCGTCGACAGTGTTTCGCCAGTTTCCTCGATCTTGGGCTACGCGCTTCACTTCGGACCAGGTCAGCCCGATTGTCTTGAGCTCCGCTGCAATAGTGCGTCGCCAGGTCTGCTTGGGACGGCCAACTTTGCGCTTGCCCTGGGGGGCTAAAAATATGTGCTACATAATATTAATCAAAATCCCATCCAGAAGATTTTGCGTGATGAACAACATATCCTCACACATAAATTGTGTTGGGAACTACGCTATATGTTTGTGAAAACTGGCCAATGGACTTGGGAAATGAACAAATCTCTGAAAACCAGCAATCATTGACAAAATGGATGAAAGAATCCTGAAGAACCGACGATTAATGGCGGTCTGGGACGAATAAAGGAAAAGATATCGTACGCAAAAAACATGGTGAGAAATAAATCCGGCTGTCTATATATAGATTCGATTGTACTCATTTTATTTACACAATCGTGTAGGTAAATGTCCCTGTTAAATATAGTCATTTGATCAATTTATACTTATGCAGGTACTTTTTGATCAGTACGTCATTTGTTTTAATAAGAAATTTTAATGAAGGTGTTTACACAAACCTCAGCAAAGCGACATCGTTGACGACCGTGTCGGGGTCATACTGCGGGTGTATGACAGCCTCGGTGACCTTCATCTCCAACTCACCACGACCTCTGGTCAAGAGGTCATACTCCCCTAGCCTTATGTAGAGCCTCTTCCTCACGCAGTGTGCTGCTGTTACGACCCATCGCAGAGATATCAAGGTGCCCCCGCAGAATGCTTCCTGAAGAACAAATTAATAATACATGCATAATATTACCTCTCATATTTTTAAGAATAGAAAACCGGAAATAGCTCATAGGGAACTTTATATCCCGAAACTCGGAAACACGGGAGCGAAGCCCCCTGAGCGCAGCTAGTAGTAGTACATATATGTTGTGTCTATTGTGTTTGCAATGACATTTTTTTCAATTAAATAAGAAGATGTAGAGAGGCTATTAAAATCAGAGTAGTTAAATATCTAACTTAAGAATTAAAGAATCCTTTTACAGGTTCTCGCACAAATAGAATAAAATAATAAATGAAATTTGTTTATTATCAAAATATGCTATAACATTAGTATTAAACGTTGGTTCCCAAACTAGGAAATTCCTGTATCTTGGGAACCTGGAGCACCGTTATACTGTACATTTTTGCACATTTAATATCCTTATTATAATACAGTTATTTCCATAAGGAAGAAGGAATAAACTCACAAAGTAGTTGGCGATTTGTCATAGCGTTTAAAAGGGTGAATTTCCAGTGAATGAACATTCTGTGAGAGGCTTGTGCAAAATCATCTGAATAAACTCAGTAGAGCGCAATATGTTTTTCACGCGTACGTGGATGCTAAAGTAGCAATGTACTTCTGTGACTTCAGCTTACGTCGTTATATACGAATAAAGAAAAACGTTCAAGATGCTGGATTATATGATCGAAAAATTATAAAAATCTATTATAAATTAAATATATCTATTACAAATAATAATTATCATATTTTCGTTACAACTACGTGCTGTATTATTATCCAAGATAATAATATCGTAAAGGTGGTTTTCGAATAGCTATTTGTGGCAGAATATTGAATACGTCGATAAGTTGCTAACAGCTGCAGAATAATAAATGAAAATTTCGAGGCCTATTCTTGCGTTATATGGACACAAATTCGCGAATTGTTGATGGTTCCATACAAAACATGATAGGGCGTTCGTGCTTCGCTTAGATGTTTATTTTGGGGATGACACTTACCTAGGTCACCCTAGATCTAAATACCAGGAGGATCAGTCTAAATACAAAAAATCATCAAAATCGGTAGAGCCTGTTTGAGGAACCAACTATACCTATTACCTATACAAAAGAATATTGTTCTTACCGAACAATATTCTCAAGCAGTAAATATTCCTTCATGACTGCCATCAAAGAAACTCAAGTCATAATTAAGACTTCTTTTGCCATCAACAGAAGTCTTAATTATCATAGGACCTACATATGAAGTCAGCAAAACTCACCGCTACAATTTGTATTCATGGACAAAGTTACGTTCAGGCAAAAATAAATAAGGAATATTATAATTAAGGAACATGAAAACCGCAACCACATCTGATACAGGTATGATGAATTAAAAAAATATTTAAATATGAATGAGAAGAGAAATGTACTTTGATGTTCTTTACTGTTGACGAAAATTTTGAGATAAGGATCTCGGTTATATTCTACTTAATACAAGTACACAATTTTATCAAAATCCGTCCGGTAGACTTTGTGTACCAAACGTCCACACACATAGGTAGGTACCTATGTATGCAAACTTTAGCTCATTTTTATATAAGAAAATAAAATAAGGAAAGAAAATCTAGATTTTACTTTTTATTTATTTTTCGCTTTTCTTATTTTATTTTTTTCCTCTTTAGATGTCTATACCCTATACGAATTTTCACATCTATACAGGACCCAAAGATCTTGAATGTAAAAGGTGATCATAATGTTGGGACTTGTTTGAGCTCTGTATCATTTCTAATGTTGAGTGAGCAAACACAACGAGCTATACAGCCGCACCCAAACGGAACTACTTTCAGTGGACTGCAAACATTGTTCTGACGCGAGAATTAGAGCATCCAAATGGGATATATTAATTTCGGCCCACCGTTACCTAGTTATTTAATTTCAGTGCTTTTCATAAGATCTTCAGTAGGTAGATAAGTTTGATAACAATTGATACTTTTGTGTGGTTGTGATGAAAATTTGTTGAAAGGATATAACATTGATTGAACATATTTACTTTGAAGTATTTCGTCTACAGCAATTTCTCAATTGGTTGCCTGGAAGAAATTGCTTTCAGCGATTAGTCCGCCTTTTGTGCATATTCCTTCTTTTTTTTTAGTTTTAAGTTACTTTATGTATCTATAAATGTAATTTTTTGTGTGCTAATAAAGTATTCTTGATATTATTGTTATGTCTCTTCAATTTTTATTTCTTGAAATAAAAACACCACCTATTGCATACGTAATAGCAAGTAGAAGGTGATAGTAAGAGTACCATAACACCTTGCGCAATCAAGCCAGCTCATTTATTTGTGTTTCATCAAACATTTATGTCATACCACATATACTACATACGTAGCCTAAACCTACAATACACTTCACACAAATAAATTTACACTTATCAAAATTTTCAAAAGACAAGATTGTCTCTGTATTAAATGAATGTACACCCTTGTTAGAGAAAAATAAACGATATATATTATGATATATTATTGTTACAAATCCATGCGGAAGGCTCACTCCTTAACATTAATTAAATAGCACATATACCAATAAAACCTCTTAACCTCTTTTCTTTCTTACAAAGTTACTATTTCTCAAACCACTTTTATAAAGCAATTAAGTCTAAAATCAGAATTCTAATTAAAGAAGCAATATTTAACAAACCGCTGCGAAAATTAGTTTACCAACTTTTAATATCCTGTGGGAGAAGACGAAACGACCTGCTACTTATTAGTTAAGTTATTTGTAATATTTATTCCGTCTATATTACTCGTATTTTAATTCACTATCAGTTATACGTGTTCTGCAAATAAATATATCTTTATCTTAAAATTTTATTGTAGAATGAAAAAAAATATAAAAGGAATCAATCTAATAATATTAATTTATAATCTCTTGATGTAATATATTATTTAACTAGCTTTTGCCCGCGGCTTCGCCTGCGTGAATTTCCCACGGGAACAGTGCTTTTTCCCGGGATGAAAGGTGAGGTGACCTATGTCCTTCTCAGTACTTCTAACTATGTGTATGCAAAATTTCAGGAAGATTGATTCAGCAGATGAAGCGTGAAAAGGTAATAAAAAAACAAACAAACTTACTTTCGCATTTATAATATTACTTAGGATATGGATTAGGATTACTAATGATTTTCCTGACTTTTATCATAACTGACATTGTTTTTCAGCAATTGTTTTCAAGTGAAAATGAATGCAAGCCTCGTAGATTTCCCCGGCTTTCATAAACTTCAGTTTATGGCCCTTTAGGTTGGTCGTTTTCTTATTATGATACTCGTCGTATCATAAATAACAACTTGAAATGTAGTATAAAAGCAATACAAGCGCCTCTTGAATTTCAAGTGATTCCTTAATGTCTTCTGCTATCAATGGCAAAACGTTCAATGTTCTTCGAGAAAATTTAGCAAAGTTTCGGCGGGTTTTCATCATTTTGACTTTTGTTTGCTTTTGTACCAGAAGTTGTTATTTATTTTTTTACTCACACACAGCAATTTATTATTATTATTACAAGCATTGGGCAATCCAATAACACAGAGCGACATGATAGTAGAGCGTTCCATAGCCATAAAGGTGTGGTTAGGGAATAGTTCAGCTGTCTAGGTCTACATTGAAAATTTTTAAATGTGAGTTATTTATCATCTAAAAGTTACCTAATTATAAAATCCGCGATGAGAATAGGGTATTTGACAAGGTTTTTTTTTATTTGATTTATGGAAAGATTATGTAAAAGTGTAGTAACAAACTGTTTTTTATTTTTTTAAATTTCGACCTAATTATCAAGTTAGATGCCCCGAAAAAATCCGATCACCTTCTTGTCAGTTCACGAAACAAACCCGAGCTCCACACCCGCGCGGGCCCAGCGCCGGCGGGGAGAGGCGCACCGAGTAGGGAAAACACATGTGTGACGTCACCGGGCTAATCGGAAGTGTTCGGTAACTGTTCGGCGTATTCCGTTGGTATGAATTTTCAATTTGAAATAACTAGGTAATTAAATCGAAAATAAAAAAAATTAAAAACAGTTTGTTATAAAACTTGTATATGATCTTTCCATTTATTCAAAAATATGTTGAAAAATTACACCTTGACAAATACCCTATTCAGTGTGAATCATAAAACAGAACTTCCTAAGGACGTGGATGTTAGATACTTATACGTAGGTACTTAATAGAAACTACTTTCAAGATTAAATATATCATATAGATAAAAAAATCATCATGAAATATTATATCACTGAATAATCCAAAACTCAAATTTTGAGCCAAAATATCATGGATGCGAAATATTCGCAGCATTCGAACCTTGATCAAAGTTTGGAATCTTGCATAAAAATTTTATCAATTGTTCCTACGGAAGCGAAGCCCCAGGGCGCGGCTAGTTTTAAATAACTTTACCTTATACTTGTTAAGGACAGCGACCTGCCACGGCCACTTGCCCGGTATGGTGGGCCTCCCTCCTATGATGCGGACCATTTGTTGCATCCTGGCCCGCATCCTCATGGCCGGAGTGCCGCGGAACCTCCCGAGCTTGCCGCAATGCGCTGGCGCAGTTCGGGACACGCGGGTGTCCTCTGGGTGAAACGCTAGCGCAGGCCGCGGCATCGTTTCTACTAAATTGTATTCTGAAAAATTATTAACATTTTAATTATTTCATTCTGAATAAAGTGTAGGAAGAGGATATTTCAATGTTTTACGTATAGCAATTAATTTGTTAATACCTACCTACACGTCTATGCAGTACGATACATAAATCGGCTTAATTTTAACTAAATTTTTTACCATAGTCAATCAAATAGATACTCGTAGAATAAGTAGCATAAAATAGCATACTATTATTTTTTTTAAATGCGAAAGTTTATAACGGTGTTCGGAGATTTATATGTATATTTATTGAGAATAACACAACCTTAAATGGCGATAAAACATGATTATGTTGTAGGTAAATTAACTTTTATAAAACGAAATAATAATACTATCGCAATATGTACCTAATAACCTTAAATAACAGTTTACATGTATATTTGTATTTACATAAAATGAAGCCTTTGATGTTTCATGCTAAAAAAATATTATTTTGTTAACATACAACAATATCTATTTCTTCGTTACTTTTTTTCTTTTTCTTCTATCGACTTACACTTACATACAGGGTGATATTTTTTATTCACCAACTAAATTTTCGAAGCAGGTTTGGATGATGAGACTTGAGTAGGTTTCCAAAGAAAGTTTCATCATCAAAATCTGCTGCGAAAATTAAGCTGGTAGATAAAATATAACCCTGTTTAGGTCAGTCACATATACAGACACAAGATACAATGAAGAATTTGTTAGCTAAGTACCTATGTGCAAGTTCACCTGGGTCCTTTCTCCTCTGCATCCTGCCCCTGATCCAGTGTTGGCAAAAACTGCCCTCCAGATAGCAGTAGGCAGACTGCCTTAAAACTTTCTTCCCGCAAAGTGCTGGCCTTTGGCAAAATCTGGGAATAACAAATATAATAAAACTGAATAAGTAAATAAAATCCTAATTATGCGAAAGTGAGTTTGTTTGTTACCTCTTCTACCTTATCTACTGAACCAATCTTTCTGAATACACATATTAGAAGTCTAAGAAGGACATAGGGTACCTTCATCCCGGAAAAAGCACTGTTCCCGTGGGAAATTCACGCGGGCGAAGCCGCGGGCAAAAGCTAGTAGAAGTATAGATAATGTGTAACAATAAAAGTGATTTTTACGTGTCCTTTCCTTACCAGTTAGGATACCATGGTATAAATATATACGGACAAATCACACAGATTGAGTTAGCCCCAAAGTAAGTTCGAGACTTGTGTTATGGGATACTAACTCAACGATACTATATTTTATGACAAATACATATATAGATAAACATCCAAGACCCAGGCCAATCTGAAAAAGATCATTTTCCATCTTGACCTGACCGGGGATCGAACCCGGGACCTCCGGTGTGGCAGTCTGGCGTGATAACCGTTAGGCCACGGAGGTCGTCAAATGGTAGGCTAGGGGATGTACCTCTCGGTCTAAAGGCGTTATTATGTAAGTAATAAGGTACGTCTTTAGTAGTGAGATTGTTCATCTCATATTTACGTTATATCGTCAGTCAACATATCATGTTTAGTTTACGATGAAACTCGATGCAACAACCACCACAGCTTCAAAGTTTAATTCGTATACCTAATTCTAACCAATTATTTAATTCGACAGACAAACTAACCTACATAACAATTCATATCCTTCTAATATAATAAATGTGAAAGTTTGGATGTGAGTTTGTGAATATCTGAGGATATTTGTTACTCAATCACGCAAAATCTACTGGACGGATTTCGATGAAAGATACACATGGTAGAAAAAAACCTGAAATATAGCACAAAGGGTACTTTTTATCCCGAAATTCCCACGGGAGCGAAGCCCCGGGGCGCGGCTAGTAAAAAAATAATAATATCCTAGTAGTGGACCGACGACGACGGTGAAGGTCGCGGGATGCGCATGGAAGCGGGCAGCGCAGGACCGGTCGCTGTGGAAATCCTTGGGGGAGGCCTCTGTCCAGCAGTCTTTCGACTGAGAGAGAATATCCTAGTAGTCATACCTTCGCCGTACGGTGGTACATTTCTTAGAACAGGAGCTCCATTCGCTCCACGGCGAAAAGCCTCGGAACCTTTTCTGAATATCAGTCGAACTCGTATGGCGTAGCATCTGACAACAAAAAAAGAAATACTTACGTATTGCCATAAATACTACGTACTTTACGTGTTCTATAATATTTTAACCTAAAAGATTACAGTTATTTACGTAACTAAAAAGGAAATAAAAAATGTTTTAATTTCGTAATTATATTTAATTCGGGTCCGGCCGCTAATTCGTTATTTATTCACGCCAAGCTAGGTCTACTTACTCTTTAGTACATTACTTTGAGTGGTTTTTAAAAGTGTTTCTATACGGGAATAATAAATAAAACACTGCTTCGTGTTGCGGGAAAATAAAGATTGATTTTGTGGCAAAATTATTGAGAGATTTTTAACGAAAAAATATCCATAACCAAGTTCTGCTATAGCTATTACTTTTTTATGAGTAGGTAAGTGTAAATAGATGTACCTATATTAAAAACCATTGCGAGGAATGTAACCACTCATTTTTATGAAACTTTTTATGCACATTCTTACGTATAACAAACGACTACTAAAGCGTCAGCCACTGTTTACATGAGAATAAATTCTCCAATATAAGAGGTGAACGCCACAAGATTCGATAAAGATAATATTATTTTTACTTTCATCGCTGTTTGTTTAATTCTTTAGAATACATACACATTTTTATTTATTTTTGGAATAATAAAACATCGTAAGTGAAATACCGCACAATGACTATTCGCAAAATCTGCGTTAATAATCAGTTTTTTTTTTCATTTTTTTAAAGAATCATCATTGTAAAGTTTAAGAGTAAGGGTCTCGTCCTTCGAGTTCCTTCCATTTTTCTCTTTCCATTGCTAACTCTTCCACTTACGACACAATGTTCACTTTCTCTTTTTTTTAAGTAATATATCTAGGTAAATATTGCCATGACAACCTAAACACAAATATGTACCCTCCAATCCAAGCCATTGCTTGGAGGGTTACATATTTGTTGTCCATTGAACAAATAATTATTTTCAAACTCATTTCAACGATGTTTAACTATCACAAAGAAACATTATTTCAATTAATTTGGTTAGAATTATTCGAAATACAATCTAAATAAAATATCGCTTATTATATTAAATTTAGTATATTAAACCTATTCTTTTCTTTATTGTGTTGCTGTTGGGCAAAGAACTCTCCCTATTTCTTCCACTCGTCTCTCTCTGTTGCAAGTTGTCTCTATTGTAAACCAATTCTTAAAGATTTTAATTTTCAAAGTTATTTAATTCAAAAATAAGTATCGTGAAAAAAATATTCAGGTACCTTTTTAAAATTCAGAAAGCGTTTCATTCCAAAATCTTTGTTTACTTGATCAGAATATTGATTAATTAAGGTGTCATAATGATTTAAAGAGCTAAGTTATCTAGAACAAACTTTAAAATAAAAATTGAAACGGTTCTGCAAATCACAACACAATAGAAATTACAAATGAAGTAAACTAGTCAAAAGATAAACCTTTACATTCACATATGAAATCTACGGCACAGAATTGATAATAAGTATGCCTACGGGTTGGTTTGAAACGAAACATCCTTTAAAAAAATCCTTTTTAGTTCAAGGTTTTACCAGATTCGTTGTCGATATGTGGAAATCATTAATTTTTCGACGTGTTCAATTGAATGTTTGCCTTTGCCTGAGCGAATGGCAATCGATCAAAACCACCGCAGGCACATGAATCAATACATCTAGGTATCTAATTAAATTACAATACGGGTTAGGTTATAACCTTACCCTTCAACCCTTCAGTATTATTTATATAATCGATGCGTAAATTCTTGTACATTTAAGATTTGCTTTTCATACTACATAATATAGCTACATTTCTAATAAATTCATTTCTAGTAAATAAGTTTTATTCCAAAAGTATCTTTTGATGCTTTGAAAGGCATAAATAACTAGGTTTCAGGTTCAATATAAATTTTTGATTAGCTAAGTCGATCTTTATAAAACTTAGCAATTTTCTAATGACTTTCAGCTTTGACTTCGTTAAGAAATAAAATTTCAAGAATTAAATTCGTTAAGTTCGTAGATTCGATCAATCCAAAAAAAAGTGTCAAGGCTTTAGGCATTTTTATTTAAATTTAAATAAAAAATAAATAATAAAGATATTATTTTTTTTACCCCGTGAATGTGCATATTTTTTCGGTAAAAACTCCGGTGTGACGGCTGAGATTCATCTTCTTCGCAGCTGTAAACAAATGTGGCATCTTAATCTATCTTATAGTTATTACATCTAATATTTACCATATTGCACTGTCTCTCGGTATATTTGTAAACACCGTTGTATTCCGCATACGATTCTATCAAACAATTAAATCATTACGGTTGGAATTAAACGGAGACTTGAAATTATAATTGTCCTAATTACAATCACTTTTACCTTTTCAGAGATAATAATTGGTCAAGTGCGTGTTGGGCCACGCGCAATGTAGGGTTCCGAAGGTACATCCTGTAGAAATGCGGACACATGAACTTATATTTACTTCCACTTTTATATATCTAATGAAAATAGCCTAAGTAAATACTATCATATAGAATGAACATTTTTCCTACGAATATATTTCATACTAAAATCAATTTTGTAAGTATATCGTCTATTACTAATTAACGCGTAAAGTCTACATAGCCGTGATAATTTTCCTTTTAAATTCATTATATTTGCTAGTTATTATAATTTGTTTCATGCACCCACCCTCCACCATTTTCCTGTTCGAGAGGGGGGACACTTGACTCTAACAAAATTTATCAATTTAAAGTTAAATATTTTGCACACGGATCCCTAAATCAAAAAATGTTCTTCAGACACTCATAATATTTTTAAAAGACCTATCAAATAATACCCCACATAATGGTATAATCGAGAGAAAAAAAAATCATCCCCTCTGTAGGTGTAGGGGAGGCCCCCTAAAAAAAAATATTTTTCCTAATTTTATTCTACAGTTCGCTCCGCGTAATAAATATGTATATCTCTACCAAATTACAGCTTTCTAGTACTAGTAGTCTCTGAGATTAGCCGCAGACAGACGGACGGACGGACGGACAGACATGACGAAACTATAAGGGTTCCTTGTTTACTTCGGAACCCTAAAAATGATGATGATGTAGGTTTTTCATGAAAGAGTTATAAAGGGCATGTTGTATAGCAGGCTATATCATGAGCAGTTCCCCAAAAATCAGAAATAATGTCAAAGACCGATTGAAACCATCATATATTTGTTTTTTCGTGATCTTGTTATGGTACAAAAATACATTTAATATCGCTTAATATCGTATAATGGTGATACTGACATGGCGTCCGTACGTATGTTCAGAAATTATGATACAGAAAATCAGATACAATGCTCGATATTTTCATTATAATTTAGAAAATTAATAAAAGTAAAAGTTCCAAAAACATGTTACATGCTATATCACAAAAACATATGTGTATTTCACACAAATACATGAATAATAAATAAAATAAACAATTCTTTCCCGCGGGCACGTATGTAATAAAAGTACATTTTTGAACGTACCGGAAATGGGAACTGTCAAATGAAGCGCGTCAACGTCAAATCATAATGGGTGTCGGCCATTTTGGCGGAACTCGCCTAACCTTCATTACGATTTTGTTGACTAAATGTACCATAGAAAAGCTACGAATTTATCGGATTTACTTATAAGGCATCGATACTGACCCAAAAATTAAAAGTTCAGATAGGTGCTTATGATATAGCCGGCTCCCCATACAGTTTGTGCAACAACCCCTTTGTATTAAAAAATAAAAGTCAACTTGAAAAAAAACAAAAAAAACATCTTGACTGAGTATTTGATTCTACCAAGGAGGGATAAATTTATTATCGTTTGGTCTTTTTCTTCTTGTTTTTGATGTGTCGATCGAGACAAGTCCATTTTTTTTTTCGAAAAATAGGCCATTCGTTTAGTGTTTGCTGCCCGTATTTCAATATTATCCCAAAAGAGTGACAACAATCTCACTTCAAAATTAATATTTTATTCGGTATGGCTGGCTACCCAGTGTATTCTACTGACCTTGCGATTTCTATCCTGAGTGATTCGCCGCATACACTCGGGCGCAGACAATGCCGCCGTCTAGTCTTTTTACCGTTTTGGCAAACACTCCATCGGCTCCATTTCGAATATGAATGCACTTCTACAATATGAAGGTCTGAAAAATATTGATTCTGTTCCTAACTGTCGCTGCAAAGGTAAACTGATCAAAAAAAAAATGAAAAAAAAGTGAATGTTATTGGAGAGATGCAGTCTCCAAATATTATTATTTCTTAGATGAACAGCCTCAAATATCTCTAATTCTCTCAAACAGAGATGGGCAAAATGTAATCAGATTAATGATTAAGGATTGCGATTACATTTTGTAATCTTCAATCATGCAACGCAAATTGACCTAAGGATTTAAATAATTAAAGAGTATAAAACGTCCATGTCATTAAAATTGGATCAGCAGTTTTTTTGAAAATCGCAGACGTACAAGATACATACTGATTGGATATCGAAACGCATTTATTACAAAAATGCTTAAAAATATAATTAAATCTAAGCATGTAATTAAGATTACTGTAATCAAAACTAACGATTACAAATGTAATCATGATTGAAAGTAATCTAGATTAAAGTAATCATGATTGATGTAGTCATGATTACTTGCAATCAGATTATTAATCTGATTACAATACAAAAGTAGTTGATTACGCCCAACTTGCTCTCAAATATTGTTTTCTAAGCAAAGAATAACCTAAGTAAATAAATACCTAAGTATTTGAAATAACTATTACCTTCAATGAACATTGAATTTTTAATAATAGTACGTACATACCCGTATTCAAATGATGAATGGGTACAATTTGGTCATGTCCTTTTGAAGTATTGGTCATTTCATGTGCCCTTTCATCTCGCGCCTTCCGCTCAATTTCCACCTACAATTAAATAAACAGAGTCAAAATATGCACAAAGTTAAAGGAAAGTTTGTTCAAGGAAACTCTAAACCTAGAAGGAAATGGATAAGATAAATGTTTACCTACAATTTCAACTGTAATTAATATTTAAATATAGAAACTTATTGCGCAATTTTTTTCAAAAATCCAGCATTTTACATTCCAATTTTTAAAAAAATGCAGCAGCGGGTATTACTTCAAGTACGAGTACAATATTTCGTTTATCAATAGAAATACCGACTTATTACAAATTTTAATAATTAATTAAATACGAAAAAAAAAAACGACTAAAACCAATAATAATAACGTGTGTAATAAAGTTTTTATAAAATATACAATATGTATAAGGCAAAAGTGTTAACTACTTTACTAAGCCTTAAAATTGTTGATGCCAAATTCGTTGTTGCCTTTTTAATACTATGAGTTGCCTAAATGAATGAAGTTCATTCAAAAACGTTATAAATAATTGTAACCTTGCTGTTGCCTTCAGGTAATGAATCATGGGGCATTACCGTATATATCGAAACGATCCCATAACAATACGATTCCCATTCAGATAACTAGGTCGATCCTTTTAAAAATCCCATAGTTTCCGTACAATAGTTGCAGCCAATTGATAAAGAAAGGCATATTTCAATTTGGCTGGGAGCCAGACGTTTTATAGTCGTAAGTCATTGTGGGTTGCAATTTTGGCTACAATTCTATGCAGTTTGATGCATCTATTTGAAGTGAGGAAATTAGCATAAGTTAATCAGTTTTATTTAAAGAGTAATCTGATCTACAGGGATGTGGCTCATTGCGGTGTTTCGCATCTTTAGTAAATTTACTCCTTTCAAATACATCGAACTATTTTTTTAATAAACCCATTTATTAAAAATTGTATCTAAATCTAATAGATCTTAGAGCGCATATTATAGGTACATGTTTAAAAATTTAAGGGATAAAAAAAAAAAAAAATTTAAATTGTTGTTTATACTGCGTCTTTTGCAGTTAATTTTTTTTTAATAGAAATAGGCCCGTCTATCTCCCATCACTTACTTTGATTGCGCATACAGTTAAGACATTAATGAGAATTATAACAGGAACAGGACAAAGCCCCTTCATATTCTCCGACACGGCATGCAGGCGCCATGGGAACTCCACATCTGTGAACAACGGGAAGGCATTAAGAGAATATTCATTACTTTACTTACTCAAAGGAGATTTCTTTTTTTAACGTCTGAAAAGACCTTCGTATACTGCCATGCCACGGGAAGCCAGCATACTATAAACATTTACTTTGGATTTTATTTTAACATTTCGAAAAAATATAGCATTAAATAGCAAAAAGATATACCACCTCTATGGATACATAAGTACAAGTATACCTACAAACATTCTCATAAACAATATTAGTAGAAGGAATTCAATAAAATGATATCATAAAAACAAGAAAGAAAGGAACAAACATTTGCGAATAGATTTCTCCTGTTTTATTACCATAAAGGTCGAAACAAACAAAATTCAGTGATAGTATGTTCAGCGACACTGCGACTCCATGTTAGTTAATTTTTTGGAGACTGTATGTAAGTGATCTTAAATGTGGACCCAAATTTGATTCCCAACCCATTATTTTTTTGTTTACTCTCTTGTCGGGAGTTTCATCATCCCATTATATTTTTTTAACTCTCCTATTTAAGGGCCCGCTCTAGGCTAGCGAAAACTAAGATTTCCCCCGCTACCCGCTACCCAGCTCGCCCGCACGCATCCAATCCGCGTTCTAGACAAATGCTCGCGGGGTCGCGGGCGGCGCGGCGGCTTAGTGGTGGATGGTTAAAGCATGCGGACAATTATACGTATTATTTTTTTAAAAGCTTTTTAAAAAGATATTTAAAAAAGTAAGTAACATAAGCCCTGCCTTATCTATAGAGTAATTTATACAAAAATTTTCAATCTTAATTTTAATGTATTACTTGAATAATAGCAGTTTAAAGTGTTAATTATTGGTGATTTGGAGGCAACTTCGTAATTTTTTTCTATCGAGAAAATTTTATGCAATCGTGTTTTTGAGTAACATAAT
This sequence comes from Ephestia elutella, assembly GCA_018467065.1. Taxonomy (NCBI): domain Eukaryota; kingdom Metazoa; phylum Arthropoda; class Insecta; order Lepidoptera; family Pyralidae; genus Ephestia; species Ephestia elutella. The sequence goes on from CM031585.1 coordinate 9,596,874, forward strand.
CCCTCGTGCTAGTCCTGAAGTTTGCTATATCTTAATTTTACATTCAGTTTTACAATATTATAGATATTACAGACGATCATGTGAAGCAATCTGGCCTAGTACGGGCTCTTAAGGGACGTTTATCACCGCTACCCGTATATTTGGTGAAGTTCTGTGTGCTGCAGACCCATTGCGAACATATCTAGTCGCATTTCCGCCGGTTGATGATGGATTAGTCGCAAATCTACTCTGGCTCAAAGATTTATTACAAAGGACACAGTATTGGGTATATCGTTACGGGTGCTTACCATTTCGGGTACCATGTCTGATGTTTAAGTGAGAATACAGGGAATAATTTATAAGGGTCACTTGTTACCTATTTATCCTTCAATAACGGTGTGTTAGGAAACACGAAAATCTTGAATGAGTAATTTCTATTCTATATACTTGTTTGTTAGAGTTTAGAATATTAGATACGTCGAAAAATTATAAATATTGGTATCTATGTAAAATTTATATGAATTTTACACAAATATAATATTCCATCACCCAGGATTACCTGAGTGGTTCAAGTGGAAATAATAATGAGGTATCAACGTAACTGATTCGGATATTGGTTTTTTTTTATGAATAAATAGGTAAATAAACAAATACTTTTACGAGAAGATTGTTATTCAAAGTATTCATAGGATTCACTGACATTAAAGTAATTTTATCGCTCGTTTTGTAATAAAAAACTTGGTGATAAAAGCTTTATGAAAAAAAATCGAGACTTTCACCTCAAATAAAAATATAATAAGGTTATTGTGCAAAACCTTATATGGATCGTCGGTTTGGATCACAATACCTCAAGAACAATGTAATTAGTGAGTGCCATATTAATCGTACAGGCTTTATGTTCTCGACTGAGATATGTCGACATTGTTCCGAAACATGGACAAATCTAGCACGAATATAGTCAACGAGGTCAAGAGTGATTGCGCCTGGCTAGACACCAAAATTGCTGACAATCTTCATACGTACCTGTGACACCTCTATTTTGAGGTCTAGGAATATGAAATATGAATGAGCAAATTAAATAGGTTATTAAGTTTCAATTCGTTCATGTTACAATAAGTTTGTTTGGTACATACGATATACTATTTTTGATAGAAATAGTGCAGTAAAGTGAGCATACCCATAATACTTATAATGCCGGAAAGACGTGATATGTGTACGTATGTACGTACGAGTATACTATATGACTGAGCATCTATAGTTTGAGCGTATTGACATTGGCAGGTACTAAGTTCCAACTTTAGGAAACCGCTGCTTTACTTGTTAAATAACATGCCCAAGCGAGAAAGAGGGCAAAAGAAAACAAGTACAAGTTTGTGTGGGTACGGGGCGGACGTGTTTTCGTGAGGAAGGATGAGTACTCTCAGCCTATTCTCATTCGGAATTTACTTAGTCTGGCAAAAATTAAGTAATATTTAATAGTTTTTTATATTACTCTGCATAATTTGTTACGCCTGTTGTACTATTGTTTATGGATTTAAGCATATATTATCAGAATACTGGAGGTCTCAAGACCAAAACATCAGAAATGTTTAACAATGTTGCTTTATGTAACTATAGTATAATAGTTGTTACAGAAACTTGGTTAAATAATAGCATACACAGTAGGGAATTAATAGACGATAGATATGTAGTTTATAGAAGGGACCGTGATTTTGATAAGAGCTCTAAACAGGATGGTGGCGGAGTATTAATTGCGGTTTTGAAAAATATTAAGTCAGTCCGTATGCACTGGTGGGAAAGTGAATGTGAGGACCTATGGATTACCGTAGGTCTTATAATTGATAACAAAATAAAAACTGTAGCTATTTGCGCAGCATACCTTCCACCACCAATCAAATTGGAACAAATATCTATGTTTTTCAGTAAAGCCAGTTTAGTTTGTGAAAGTTGCAAAGACATTATCATTTTTGGTGATTTTAATATGAGGTTTATTGATTGGTCTCTTATTCATAATGATACATATACATTGCCAAATAAACATCGTAAAGAAGGTAATGCTTTATTAGATTTTATCTCGATTAACAATTTTATACAAGTAAATAACATTTGCAATGAGGAGGGTAAGATGCTCGACTTAATATTAAGCACTTTTCCTGATGTAGATGTATCTAAACCTTTGGATTCGCTTAGCAATATAGTTCCTAGGCATCCACCGCTATTATTAAGTTTTTTAGCCCTGCCTCATAATCACCTTCCTCCCGCTAGTCGAATAGATTATAATTTTTACAAGGCTGATTATGCTAGTATTATTCGGGAACTCAATGATGTAGATTGGTATAAGGAACTTTGCTTTGATGATGTTAATTTACAAGTTTCCGCATTTTATGAAATTCTAAGGAAGTGTATTGAGAAACATGTACCCAAACGTAAAATTAAGTCAGAAAAGTCTCCTCCGTGGTTTAATAAAAGCCTTAAGCCTGCATCACACGTTTTTAGCCAAAACAGGCGTTACTGAATTGACCCTGGTGCCAAAACTAGATCATTATTGATAATAAAAATAGTACTATAGGCTTCTCAAATAACTGCTACTACTTATACGAGACAGATAAAAATATTTTGCCTTTTATTTTTGCGTAAATACCTTCCAGAAAACACGAAAAATACGAAAAACAAGGTTCACGGCTTTAACGAAATCATTATGTAAAACACAAATTATAATTTCTACATAATGTTAAATCGCGAGTTTATTAAACTAGCTACAAGTTGCTCGTTTTAGATTTTTGAAAAATAACTCGAAAAAAATATTATATATCGTAACAATTCACTAAGAAATTCCCCATACATTTTTTGTATGGCAATGCCATCGCTCAATATATACGAGTTCCAAGCCCACGAAAAATCAGTCTGCCGGTAAGAGTCAAGGGGAATCCACGTCGCTCTGCTGCTCGGGAGGCATTTAATTTTCGCGTGTTCATGTATTCACAGACAGCAGAGAGTAATGTAGATCAGAGTTATATTTATTACTTTTAATCTTTTTTTTTTTTTTTATTCTACGTTATATGATTTATTTACTTCT